>CM062804.1:202290252-202635909 GCA_031772625.1 Pinus tabuliformis
TCATTTTTTAATGATCATGACACAAGTAAAGGAAATCTTCACTGGGAAACTTGATTCATTTTTTAAGGAGCTTAACACCAGACAAAGAACTCTGCTCCAAGAACCTTGATTCATTTTTTAATGAGTTTGACATAAGTAAAGGAACTATGCTCCAAGAATATTATCTTGGATGATAAGAGACCATGGCTTCCAAGATATTCTCATCAGATGGGAGAAAAAAACTCTGGAAGGGATACATGTCAAGGGGTCTAATGGAAATATTAGTCTCCAATTCCCCCAATACATGATGCACTATATCACTAACTAGATCATCAATAGATGCGGACATGGAATAAGTAGCCACATAATTAACATGTGGCACGGCTGATACCACTTGCATATAAGGACCATTTAGGGATGTTGGTTGATTGGGAGCCAAATTAGGACCAACAAATGAAAGTTGATCAATGGTCACAATTCTTCCTTCATGCGGGAAACACATTACTCGAAAGAGAGAAGAGACAAGAGTTCCCATGACATAAACATAGTGACGACTAAGGAATAAATTAAATTCCAAAGGGCCTTGGACAACCATCACATCGATATATATGATCTTTCCTCCCAAAGTAATAGGAAACTTAGGAAGGATCCCTAATAGTTGAATGGTTCCTCTGTTAAAATCCAACAGATTTTGGGTAACGAGCACAAGTTGTGGAGAACCTAAATATTTCCAAGTAGTTGAGGACAAAATACTAACATATGCACCTTCATCTATGATTGTTTCATGTACGGGTATATTATAAGCTTGTATTGTGATCTAAAAGCGCATGTAAGAAGTAAGACGATATCTTGTCAGTCAACTCTAATCAAAGAATGTGACCATACTAATTAGAGGGGGTGCCATGGGAATGGGAGAACTACCCCCTTACGTTATGGGAAAGGGAGGATTGTCCCCCTGTACTGTGGAAATGGTAGGATTGCCCATCAATTCATAAGAATTTGAAGAAACAAGAAGAACTTGAGCATTATAAAGTTCACTCTCTAAGGGAAAGGTATGATCAGCTCAAGGTGGAATCAAGTCAGCCATTTTCTCAACTAATGGTTCGTCGGGAATGGGCTCGTCAAATTCACATTCAGATAGAGTGGGATTAAATAGAGATGAATTCTGATCAATCACTTGGTCAACTAGTGGAGGATCATGGGAAATATTTTGATAACCAATTGGAAGATGAGGCTAAGAAGTTGTAAGGCTATCCAACACTTTTTAGGCTTCATCCATATAAGGAAAAAGGTGAATAGGATGATTCCCTTCACATAACCTATAGGGAAATTTGACTTTACCCTTTTTCCTACAGGCCTTACAATCACTAGTTGAGGGATTATCACCAGCATGATCTCCAGAGGCTGATGATAAAGCTTAGTGTGAGCTTGTGGACCACAGTTCTAATACCTTGGGGATACCAGGAAAATCTATAAGAAGGTGGTCACCCTTACATAACTTTCAAGGGAATTTGAATTTGTGGGGTTGATTGGAAGGTTTCTCTACATTAGTTTCATCTATTGCAATGGTTTCCGCCTTATTTATCTTGCTTCTTCTTCTTCATCTTCTTAGCTCCCTGGTTACTAGAATCAATACTTTCACCAGGTGAAGAGGGAGAAAGGGATGAAGAAATAATAGGTGAAGAAGGCAAGGGGTCAACTTTAGGATCAACGTGAGTTTGATGTTGTTCAGGTGGAGGAGAAATCGGTTGAGAAGCAATTTGGATATTCAGAACCATAAAGGTTTAGAACAAACAAATTAGCAAGCCAATGGTAAATCCAAGAAGGGACAACATCGCAATATAAGGAGCACCAAAAGTCCCAAAACAAGGAAGAGGACTAGGATTCCCATCAGAGGGGTTTCCTTCATTGGTAGAATCAAGAATTGTTGCCATTAGTCTCAACCTAGGATCCATCAAGGATTTATTCCATAGGGAGGATGTTGTTCCACGATAAATAAATTAAATTTAGAAATTAACAAAAAATAAATCCAAAAAGGGGTAACTACGCATAAACGTTTACCGAGAAATTGTGAACTGCAATATACATCTTGGTGAACCAAAGACTTAACATATGACAACCAATCTCCCTGAATGTTGTGTTCAATGTATCGCGTATACAAGGTGATAGAATCAGTTACCTATGGATGGATAATAACCTATAGAGGATTCCCAAAATATACTCGATAGTACATGGGAGTGCAACCCATACTAGTGTTGTCTAATGTGTAACCATTCGATGAGAGCGTTCCTTTATACTTTTTTTTTTTTTTTTTATAGTTAAGACTAACCTAAGTACCCACGGTGATTTGAACCGGTGACCTATCGCAGGGAGTGCCTTAACAGCGCACCCATTCACCGTCAATCCAAAGCCCCGTGGGCTTTCCTTTATAATTTTCATGTGTGGAGCGTCATCTGATATACCCGAAGGTATGTGGAGAACGATCCTATACACTAACGTACATGAAACGGGATTTCACCCCCGGGATGCAACGTTGGAAAACAATGATAGCTTGTACATTTAATGACACTGGAACATGTCTCTAGCCTAGACCTCTAGATGTTTCGTAAATGTTTCAAATGCTCCTTAGTTTAATTGAGATGAATTTTAAATTTGATCTTGAAGTATGTTTCGATTTCAAGGCTCAAAAATCGATGTCACTTGAACACACCTATGATACTAGTATGATAAAAGGAATCTTTCCATTTCAATGAAGGCTATATAGCATAGGGAAGAAGTTCAAACATTGAGACAACAACCAAGTATGCAAGAAACAAATATTCCTAACTAGATCTTCCACTTTCACTATTCCAATGCACCCACCAAAAGTAAAATGAATTTCAATTCACTAAAATGCACCTAAATGAATTTTTTCACTTTTTCTTCTCAATGAATTAGAATACACTTTTCAACTTTCAACACTAATCAATGTAATCTTTGCTCAATGATAATCCCAAAAATGACTTTTCAATGCAATGTAATCTAATGCAATTTCGAAAAGTAAACTTTAAGATGAAAGCTAAGTAAATTCAAATGCTATTTCTTTTATGGTTTTCAAATGAACTAATAATTCTTTAATCAACAACAAATCAGTATTCCTTCCACACATACAAGTAGCAAACAATAAACTCAATTGACCCAAAGAACTAAAGACTCAACCAAAATTCACTTTCACTACTTCAAACAAGGGAATGGAATTTTTTAAACCAATAAGAAATCAACAAAAATAATGGAAAATTCTATGCACACGAAGAAGGAGGACACTTTAGATATCAATACACACTAGACCTTTCTGGTAGAAATCCTAAAAAAATCTTGATTTTTATGGATCAGTGCAAGCATACAATTCGAGATAGAGGTACAAGCGCGACTATACTGAGTAAAATCAATGTTGATAACATGATTTTTTATGGAGAAAATCTGCTGGCCAAGAAAGACTTGGGAAAATAAAAAGAACATCAAAGAGAGATCCAGACCTGACACTCTAAAGAACATACTACTCAGAATGCGGACCCTTAATGAACCTAAGTTACAGATCACTAGGAGGTTGGCCAAACTAATAAAAGAGACCACACATAAAAGGAGGTTTGAAAGGTTATAAGATCCCCAGTGGAGTCACCATTTTGTTATTTAGGTAATCCTTTTTGTAGATAGAAACAATCCCTCTAGTCCTATGGGAGGATCTAGCAACAAGTAAGACAAATATATGTAAATTTTCCTAGTTTATACCAGAAAACCCAAAGGAGGATAGATGACCAACCTCACTCTGATGCTAACATCTGTTGGTGTCATCCTTGATTATTTCATTTCCAAGCTCAATCTCCTCTCATGTTATGGATTATACCTGCAAGGAAGATCACGTGGAGACAACAAACACATACTTAGAAAACTTCATTCCAATATAAACCATGTAACAGATCAAGGAGTATTACACTAAATGAGTAATAATCGACGCACTTGTGGAAAGAAAACACATAATGTATTATTAATAGATGCTAAAGGGAGCATTACAACCACTTAAGCCTTAATGTTGGAATCCTCCTTTAGGTGAGTTTCCAAGTCCTAGCCTTAACCTTCAAGCACTCTTTTCTCCTTATCAAAATGGGTAAAAATTAGGCATAATTCAACATTAGGAACGAAATCAATCATTAGCCAACCCTTAGTGGATAGGATGGATCACATTTATAGGGAAGGATAGGGAGTTGATGATCCATGAAAGGAGGGAGTAGTTCCACATATTAAGGGAAATATCCATGAAAGGAATGAGACTTTCCACATCTCAAGGGAAAGATCCATGAAACTAGGATCAAGGACAAGGAATGGGATGTCTCATTCCAATCTTCATTCACCTATAACCAACTCGTTGTTCTCAAGAGTCCTTCTAGTAAGAAAATATTCCCCTCCATTTTCAAAAAAACTACCTAAAGAGGAGCAGTGTGGATTTTGCTGACAAAATTCACACTGATGGTGCTAGGAGAGTATGATGCAATAAGTGATGAGCATAGGTCACTAGCTATGCAAAATAGGTTGATCTTGAAAAACAAGGTTTTTTACAAGCTCTTCATAATTCTTTCAAGGAAATTCTTCTTCTTTTCTTCAAGGATGCTTCTAAACATGTTTCACAGTGAATACACTAAAAACTTTCATCATATTGCAACATTTATCACATTAGCAACACAAATTTCAATACTTCAGGATACAAGACAAGGAGTGTGACAGAATAATGTATAACATTCCTTCACATTGCTTTGATTTTCTCCTTGTTATCATGCAAACTCACTGACCAACATCAAACTTGCTCCGATACCACGTGATATGGATCTTTTAAAGTGACTTGGCTTGTCAAAATTTTCAAGTGCGTATGATTAAACTAAACTAGCTTAAGTGTGCATTTAATAAATTGAAATCAAGCACAAAGGACTTAAATTAGTTAAAACTTAAAGAAATAGAGAAGATCAAGATAAAAATAAAATAGGAACAAAATAAATTGATAATGGAGTTTTTCTAGTGTGGATTACGTCTATGGCTCCTATCTTCAAGGGAGTGGCCTCTTTATTATTCTCCCAATATTGCAATTAAAGTAAGGAAATTCCTCCAAAAGCTTGCTTCAAACGAGCTCTTTGCTAGTAAGTGGTGGCCTCTAAAATACAACTGAAAACCTCCCATGATTGCTACAAAATAAATCTCTCAAGAACCTAAAAAAAAAACACATGTATAAAACTAAGCTCAAAGCTCTTGGCACTATAAAAAAATCTCATTTTAAAGATTGTCACGTTGCTAATCCTTTTACATATTTACAGCATTGGAGTCCACAGCCCCAAGGTAAAGCCTATGAAGGTTGTGCCATATTGTTTTAAACATATATATTCAAAATATTGTTATACATGCTTCGACCAACAAACAATATAATGTGTGGCTTGTCCACATGTATATACCGTAATAGTTGCTTAGTAATGTTTGTTTTTTTAATAAAATGACCCTACCAACATAAATATTCCATTGCAATTAATATTGGTATAACCATATAAACTACATTATAATGTATCAAGGATCGTAGCATGATGGATTAACACATGACATTGCCCAATTAAGGACACAAAATGGTCTCGTTTATAATAATCAGAATCTTGCCATAACAACTAGATCCCTATCATGCTTTAACAAGTTTACCCATTAACATTTTGGACTTTGTTGATTGGTGGTTATTTAAACTGTGTGTTGTGTTGTTGGCATGATAATATGTTTGTCATTGCTAAATTTTCTATACTGATATGTGGAGTTCGTAGGGTCAAACTCGTGACCTTCATTTCAATTGATAATTGGTTACAACAACTTTTAAGTATGGAATATGTCATTTATAAAATGAAATGAATGAATGGCCCATTGGTTGGGGTGATTTCCACCATACCCGTAGGTTGCTAGGTTGAGCCCCATAGCTCCAGTTGTATGTCGTTATAAGACATTTAGTTATGGGTTTATTCAACACCTTTATAGTGCTTTGAGGTGCCATGTGGCACTCTCTGATTAGGTCACATGGCATGCAACCCTAGGTCTAGTTTTCCACCATGCCATGTCACTACAAACTCAATGCTATGTGTCATCTCCATGTTGTGCCATCTGTTGCACTCAAATACTTCCACGTTGCCTTTTTCGTACTATCGCAAGTCTTGGTAAGTTTGACTTTTTACTTATTGGTCAAAATATTCAAAATATCATAACTTCTTCCTATAGACTTTGTTCGACACAATTCAAGTGGAGTTGGAATCGTTCCATCAAGCTCTTTAACACGGTGTTGCTTGCATCAAATTTTGGGAACTTTGAATTTTAGGCCTTTTTGGATCTTCCCATATTATTATGCTTCCCTTATGATTATATTTCTCAATAGGAAGCAATAAATAGTGGATGCCTAAAAAGATATATTATGTTGAACTTGATCTTCATTCACTTGACAATTTAAGTTAGTCAACATTAATGTCACAATGTCAAATAACCATTTAAGAATAGTATCCTCCAACATAACCCATGATATATGTCACATGGTAAAATAAAATTTAATAAATATCATTACTAAAATCAAATTATATACTTAATCATATTTTTCCATAATTAACTATGATTGAAATTATTTGATTATGATTATTAATTATTTGACAACAATACATTATGTTTCAACACAATTATTTATAATATTCCACTTTTAATTATAGTTAGCTATAATGAATCATATAAAAGAAAACATTACCAATAATCATTCATTCTCATGTCTACATAACTTATTATTGTATTAATTAATCATGTGTAAATGAATTTATTCATATTAATACATAATGCATGCTATAACATATAAAATTTACTATATTAAAATATTATGCCATCATTCTTTTAGATATGCATTTGTTTATTAATGTGTTCAATAAAAATTATATTAACCTTTATTATTATAATTTATTACGCCGATAGGTGTCCCTCCTATTGGAGTTGGTCACTTTAAGCATTTTCTTAATTAATCTTTTTGATCGGATGGCCTAAATTGAAAGATGTCAGTGTATTCTTGTGGTTACCACTATATCAATGGATAGATTTCACACCACTAACTTATGTGCATGTCTAAATCACATGTTTAAACCATACTTAAATTATTTTTTTACAAAGCATGATTAAAAAATTACCATACCATTTGTTAATCGCCACCTATTATGATTAAGACGAAGTGGAAAGACTAAAAATGGTTGTGAAACATATGAATCGCCATCACCATCCATTTCAATTACGTTAGGAACACCAACAGTTTCAATTCCGCCTAGACATCACTCACCATTTCAATTCTCCTATACGAAACGTGGCCAGAGGGATGTAAGACATTGATTTAGTGTGGCAATCACTAACATTTTCAATTTCATATAGCCATCACTTACCATTTCAATTGGCCTCCTCCATGAAGATAACCACACATTAGATGGAGCAACACATTAGATGAAGCTTCACTCGAGGGATGTAACATAGTGTATGTGCCGAAAATGTAAGATAGTGTATGTAGGGAACTATGTCGGGAACTATTCTTTTGGAGGAGAAAATTTGGCAGAGGGACAGCATGGACACGAAGGAGCAGCCTGCAAGATTGAAACACCTCAAGTCTCAAGTCACGGTAAGTCATATCGTTCAATATTTTTACACTGTACGCTGTATATGTCTATACCAACTTCGATAAATAATAATATTGAGATTATTGCAGATCCATGGTACCAAGTCGGCCTCGTTCTGATAACATCACTCAACAGTGCGTATGCATTGGGGTATTCAGGGATCGTCATGGTTCCCTTGGGATGGGTAGGGGGCACCTTGGGATTGATAGCAGCAGCCTTCATATCACTCTATGCAAACACCCTCCTAGCGCGTCTCCACGAAACTGGAGGCATCTAACATAGTCGATACAGAGACCTAGCTGGTCACATTTATGGTAAATTTCTTTTACACTCACCCATCCCATTCAATATAATACTTTCTTGTTACTTTCATCAAATCAACATCTTCATACTTGCACATAATCACTTCTTCCTTTCATATCGATTGTGATTGTGAATTTTCCCAGGTAGGAAAATGTATTACTTGACATGGACTCTACAATATATCAATCTATTCATGATCACCACTGGATTTATCATTCTAGCTGGACAAGCTTTGAAGGTAGCTCCCTACTCTTATACTTAATTACCTCCTATCCCCAAGCCATGCTCCCCTACTTTGACATGCAACAATTCCTTATTAATTATCTATTTTTCATCTCTTCTGATTAACTGTTGTGCAGGCAATATATAATTTACACAACAATGAAGCTACCACGCTAAAGCTACCTTACTACATCACAATTACAGGAATCATTTGTAGCATTTTTTCATTTAGCATTCCCCACTTATCGTCTCTGAGGTTGTGGCTCGGTGTTTCAACATTCTTAAGTTGCATCTATATCATTGCTGCTATTGGATTGTCTATACGCGATGGTATCTCTCTTTTCTTTTAACCAGGATACATCTTACTTGTGATGCTTACATATCTTCTGGTTCATGGTCCTTGTCAAGTTGGGTATTAAAACAATTGCTTGGAGCAAAATCTTAATTTTCTGCTTACTTTGGATATGTAGGTCTCAATAGCCCAGCTAGAGATTATGAGATTTCAAGTTCAGGTTCAAGTAAAAGAAGAATGTTTGGAACAATTGGTGCTGCAGCAAATCTCATTTTTGCATTTAATTTAGGCATGCTTCCAGAAATACAGGTATAGCAAAAGTTTCGTTTAATGATATGACTAGCGCGTAGAAAAAAGAAGGTTATGGTCTATTACTTCTCTGTTGTTGATCTTCTCCCGAAAGATCCAACGGTTCATGGTAGATTTTGGGTTGACAAGACACACGAGGGTTAACCGCTCGATAAAGTGTTTTCCCCACACTTCTACATTGCTATGTGTCCTCTGATTTGTGGAATCAAAGCCAAAACTCTCGATACTACTTACCACTGCTTTGCCACTCGAAATACCACTCCAGGTTATAAACCCTAATGGAATGGTTGTAGATATGTGAAAACCCCATGTACGATTTTCTGGATACAAAGTTTAGAAGGAACAACAAAAGTGTGTATTCTGTTCGTAATTGGATAGTGAGGGTGTTGGCGTGAGGGACATATCTGATAATGACCACACTTGTTGGGGTTCTTCTTCCATTGGTGGGTGATTTTATGAATATTATTGGCACAATGAGCGTGATACCATTAACATTTGTGTTGGCAAACCATATGTATATTAAATTTAAGGGAAAGGATTTGATTTCATTAGGGAAGACGTGGCATTGGGTGAACGTATGTTTTTTCACCTTGTTATCCATGATAGCAACTATGGCAGCATTCTGATTCATGGTTATTGACTCCAGAGCATACCATGTCTTCGCTGATCTGTGATCATACATGTAACTATATAATTGTAGCTACTATATTCATGCGTGAAAGATATTCATTCAATTCCAAATTGCATTGGAGGTATTCAACTAATTGCTGGTAACAATCATAAGAATCATTAAGTTGCTCACTAACAACTTATTTCAATGCAAAAATCTCACATACTTTCATAAAATCCTTAAATAGAGTTTCATTAAGCATATAAAATCCCCCCAACTCAAATAAATATGACATAAATAGAATAAAAGGCCCGAAAATCCAACATATATTTATGACATAAGTAGAAACAAAAAGCTTATAAATATAAAATGCTCACATACTTTTATAAAATCTTTAAATAGAATTTCATTAAGCATATAAAAACCCCACAACTCAAATAAACATGACATAAAATAGAATTAAAAGCCTAAAAAAGTAATATCTAATCTCATAAATATGAAATTCATGAAATAAGTGCCCACAAATATGTGTTAAGAAAAAAAATATAGTAAAATCACTCGTCAGCTAGAGATTTTTGTCATCAAAAGTCTATGGTATAGCATATCTCACCACCATGCATTCATAGTCTTGTAAATACTCTATACAACAAGACCTAAACTTTATGTAGAAGCTAAATTAATAAAAGTTGCTAATCAAACATGAATGCCAAGAAAACACTATAATTTTTTAGTGATAAAAATATTCGTCTCCACATTAAAAAATATAGTTTGATTAGTAGAATCATTTCCAAGATTGTGAAGAACACAAATAACCAATATATACATGTATTAATCCATTTATGTATGACCTTTGGTTTCTAATTTTAACCAGATCCAATTTGTATTTCTTGATCAATAATTTTTTTTAATATATATATATCTATCTATATATATATATATATATATATATATATATATATATATATATATATATATATATATATATATATATGACCTAGCTACAAAAAAATGTAATAATATATACCATGTTTAAAATTAATTTAGATTCAATTTATATTTGTTGATAATAAATTTTTTAAAAGAAAAAATGACATATTAAAATTTTTCTTATTAATTTTCGCAAAAGTTAACAATAATATTTACATTTTTTCCATAAGATTTTCATTTTAATTATATATGGTTTCATTACTTAACGCATGAATGTCTTCATATATAACTATCGTTGCAATTGGTATAAAGCTTATTATTTCAATGATATTTTATCAATACTTATTTTCAAAAAACTTATATGGATTTGTCACATTAATAATTAATGCATACAAATCTATATCATTCATGGTCAACCATGGTCCAATGTTGCATTGTGACAAAGATTGTCTCTATATGAAAATCAACCATGGTCCTACGTCACATTGTGACAAATATTGTCTCAATATGAAAATCAATCATGGCCAACCATGGTCCAACGTCACATTGTGACAAAGATTATGGGAATATGAAAATCAACCATGGTCAACAATGGACAACCATGTTTAGTTTAGGGTTTATAATATTTATTCAAACGTCGCATTGTCACTAGATTATATATAAAAATCAATCATGGTCAATTATGCTCAACCATGGTCAATCATGGTCAACCATGGTCAATATGAAAATCAACCATCATCAATCATGATCAGCCATGGTCCAACATCACATTGTGAAAGAACTGTCTCAACATGAAAATCAACCATGGTCAACCATGTTTCAACATCGCATTTTGACGAAGATTGTCTCAATGTGAAAATCAACCATGGTAAATCATTATCAACTATGGTCAACCATGGGCAATAATCATGTTCATAATGTGACGAAGATTGTCTGTTTGTCCAATGTCACATTGTGATAAAGATTGTTTCAATATGATAATCAACCATGGTTAATCATCGTCAACCATGGCCATTCATGGTCAAACATGGTCCAACATCACATTATAAAAATTATTTTCTCAATATGAAAATCAGTCATGTCAACCATCTTCAAACATGGTCTACCATGGTCAAATGCCACATTGTGACAAATATTGTCTCTAATGAAAATCAATCATGGTCAATTGTGGTCAACAATGGTCAATATGAAAATCAACCATGGTCCAACGTCCCATTGTCACAAAGATGTCTCAATGTGAAAACCAACCATTCTTAATAATGGTCAACCATGGCCAATAATCATGGTCACATTGTGATGAAGATGGTCTCTTGGTCCAATGTCACATTATGAAAACCATGGTCATCCATGGTCAAACATGGTACAATGTCACATTGGGACAAATATTGTCTCAATATGAAAATCAACCATGGTCATCCATGGTCCAACATCACATTGCGACAAATATTTTCTCAATATGAAAATCAATCATGTTCAATCATGGTCCAACATCGCATTGACAAAGATTGTGTCAATATGAAAATCAACCATTGTCAATGATAGTCAACCATGTTTATTTTAGGGTTTTTAATATTTATCTTAGGGTTTATATACCTTGGGTTTATAATATTAAACCCTTGGGTTTAATATTATTCCCTTGGGTTTTTAGTATTAATCCATTGTATTTATTAGTCCCTTAGGTTTATAATATTAATCCTAAGGTTTTATAATATTAATCCTAAGGTTTATAATATTAATCTTAGGGTTTATATTCCTAGGGTTTAATATTAATCGTTGGGTCTAATGTTATTCCCTTCAGTTTATAATCCCTCAGGTTTTTAATATTAGTCCAATGCTTTTAGTAATCGCTTTGGTTTATAATATTGATCCTAGGGTTTTAATATTAATCATAGGGTTTGTATTCCTAGGGTTTAATATTAAACCTATGGTTTATAACATTAATCTTATGGTTTAATATTAATCTCTTCAGGGAAAATTTTAAGAACCCCCCCTAAATTTATATGTATAATAAATGGGTGAATCTCCATGGTATATAGGGAAAATGGAAGGCTATTTTATCAATAATATAATATGTATATATAATATTTTGGCGAATCTCTCACCAGGCATGGCGAATATTTTACTCAATTATAAAATCTTGTAAGATCTTGGCGAGTCTTTCACTAAGTAATAAAACTTTGTAAATTCCTAGTGAATCTTAGCATTGTGAACTCTTAGAGAATTTTTTGAAAAAAGTATAAAACCATATATGACAAGAGCCACATGGTGGCAATATCACTATTTTTTTTCACATTTCCACGACATGGAACTTGTTTATAAAATTATAAAAAATCCAACCAAGTCCCTTATAATATGCAGGTAAGCTTATAATAGAGTCTGATACCTCTAGTATGCTTGTCTTCATTCAAGTGTCATAGCTACTATACTTAACACTGTGAATCATGACTCTCTCAAAACTCAACTCTATAGTGTAATTAAAACCTTTGGAAATTGAATCTCACAACTCTATAAAAAGGATTAGTGAAATAGAAGCTTTTGTGAATGAGCCCACTAACTATCACTGCTAAACAATCAATCTAGACTATGAAGTCTTCCATCTTTATCACAATCGTGCTCACAATCAAGGGAGTGCGACCACCTGGCCTAACATAATGGCCATCATAGCTTCTAGTAATCAACAACCACCTTGCAAGGACATCCTAGCTCATGTCTCATGAATTTTATTCATCAATCTTAACTGATATAAATCTTATAAAGATAATATTAGAATCCTCTCCAGATTCATTATTAATACAAGGGTAAAGGAAATTTTCTAGCTCAAGGCACTAGCCAATACCAACTTTCGTATTTGTAACCCCTTTTTGGGGATGCACCTACCCTTCCTTGTTGGGTTTCTGCCTTGTAACATAGTTCAAGGATCACAAGATTTTCCAATCTTCCTACTCCATTAGACACACTTTATATGCTATACATAGTGAATGGAAAAGAAGCATTATAGAACACACAATTTCACAGAAGGAAGAAAAATCTTAGTCAGTTCAATATTAAAATCTTAACCACTAATTAATAAAGAATATCAAGTATTGTAATGAATTGTTCCTAGTTATTTATTTACAAGTTGTAAAGAATGTAGTGGAATGGAAAATATTACTTAGGAAACCCTTCAATATTTTCTACTAATATGTCTATGCATGTACATATGAAATTAAGAGCAGTGTTGAATACAGAGTTTCCTTTTCTCTTGCCTCCATTTTGACAAATCAGTGTGAAATCAGTGTCACTTTGAATCTCCTTTCCTGTGTGGATGTTTTGACAAATCAATGTGAAATCAAAGTCACTTTGAATTTCCTTTCCTACGAGGGATCACATCCATAGTTGATTAGTAAAAGATAATCTACTATATATTATGTTCAAGAAACTGACTGCAATCTACAGTGGAAATGAGACCTCAATTCTTATTCTGAATTTGAATATCTCAGGACAACATAAGAGATAAAAATGCATATGGCCTTAGTAGCTAGAAAACAATCACTCCATCATTACAAGACCACCTATATTTCGGCACTTAATCTAAATAATGGCACTAGTTGCAGTGCTTATTTGCATTAACACCAAGGAAAAGCAACAACAATGTTTCAAAGCACACTTACTGGAAATGTTGTAACGTTCCGAGAATATTTAATGATAGCATCTGAACCTCATAGCTATGGTGGGGAAACTAGGGAACCCAAATCTTGGAAGACATCTCATACCAAATCTGAGAAAAAAATAAAAAAGGGAAAAATTCAAAATCTATAAATCAAGCAATGAATTGTTTATAGATAAAATAAAATTCCTTTAATTAACAGTTAAATTTTGGTGATATATTTAAATATTTAGTAAGAGGGGAACTTCAAACCATGGAATATTAACTTTTTCACTACTGTCATCCCTCAGTGATTGAGATTACAAATCAATACTTATGGAAAGATTTTAAGAAATTCTATGAAATAGTAAACCATAACCTCTATTTTCAAGCAACAAAATCAAGACATTGTTACATCAAGAGCCATAATTGATACATAATCAATGAATCAAGTCCTTGTATTGCATAGGCTTGTTTCACAACCTCTATTTTCTCAATAACAAAATCAAGACATTGTATGTGGTTATTGCCAAAAGGAAACTACGTTCTAATTTGGAAGAGGATCTTATCAAAAGACATGGATTTATTCAAAGCTACAAAGCCTAATGGGTTACTGAAAAATAAGTTGGAATATGGGATCATGATACTTAAATTGAAAAAATATGCTTTCCTTTTAGAAACATTACAATTATACAATGTTTTTTGAAAGCATTAGAATTTGAAATTGGGCCTTTCTATCAAGACAAATTTTCATTAACAGAGTGTACTTTCCTACCTGAAACGTTGTAGATATCCAAGAAAAACATGAAGAGCATAAGAAAACTTAGCATAATGTACTTTCTTTCCTTCCTTAAAATTCTTAAAGAGTTGATCTTCCCCAAGTCATCAAGTAACTTTTGAAGGAAATGACAATTAGTAATAGTCCAATCCACAACTGAAGATGTGTCACAAATACGAGGGGGCATCTCCTCCAAATCACAAAAGTGCTCCAGCTTAAAATCTAGCATTATTGGAAGCTTAATGCTCCACTGGGTGTTATTGAACCCAAACATTTTTCCAATCTTCACTAAAAGCTTAAAGATAGCTTCTCTAAGTTCTACATGACTTTACTATGCCCTTGAAGTGGGGCACATGCAACCTCTCCAAGTGAATAGTCTTAAACTAAGTGAAGATAAGGCCGATAGATCATTCAGTGTGGATCTCTTTAACCCATAATTGAATACTATGTCTCTCTTGAACCCATAATTGAATACTATTAGGACTTTCAAATTTTTCATGGAACTCAAAAATGTTGGAAGAAAGTATTTGCTTCCAGAAAAGAGTAAAAATAAAGCCTCTGCTTGAGGAAAATTGATGTCACACCACTAATACTTCTCCATGGAATCTGTGTAGGTAAACCACAAATGCAGAATTCCATTAGAATATTGTGTTTATTGAATACACAAATGAAATCATTCCATTTCTTTAAAATATATTTTGAAATCAAAATTACCGAAATTACATATCGATAACCTAGTGGGCGTGGATAAAATTCATCCGTTTCATTCACAGAAAGCATGAGAAAAAACCTAATACTATATATAAAACCAAGAAAATTTCAAATTCATCACTTCTAGGGACCTCGTAACCACCCTGCCAATACACAAGTATGTTCCTATTTGCAGTTAGAAAAATTACCCAAATTACAATCTGTTTACTCCAGCCTATGTTGGAAAGTTATAGAAGGATGACCAGTGCAATCAATCCATTCCTTTTAGCCCTAGATTTGTTTTAGTTTAAAACATAAATATACAAATATACTTGTCCAATGTCTATGCTTTAACCATTCACCTTAAGATGTTTTTACAATATAATTTCCTAAGTCTATTTAATATCTTCATTATCATAAAAACCAACCTATATCCATCTTAATTCCACATCTACCACTCTTAGGGGGATGAAATCTATTTATCCCTCTGAGCACTTGGTAGACCCAGAATTAAGATGGATCTAAGATGATAGAATTTCCCCTTTAAATAGTCTATGCTCACATGAATACCATGGTATTACCATGGGTCAATACCATGGGTTATCATAAACCTGGAGCTTAAAAATTACTATTAATAATTAATAAAATTAATAGTTTATTTTTATTTTATTTTTTATTTTAACTAAGCTAAAATGTTTAACATACATTAAATTACAACATCCATTTTTACTCTTGATCCACCAAGCCCCGAGAGGGATCAGATATTTTTTCACTCTATGCTAGTTTGCATATCACGATATTTGATACCTCTCAGGGGTTAGTAGATCCAGAGTAAATATGGATCTATGTTGGTTTAATTCCCCCATTTAAATAGGCTACATTCCAGGTGAATACCATGGGTCAATACCATGTGCCATTTTGGTGAATACCATGGGTCAATACCATGTGCCACTTTTGTTTTTATTAATACTAATATTAGGGTTAATAATGTTTTTTTGCATGGTATTAATAATAATCTAGCCCATGGTATTTGTCCCATAGTATTTTGCCCATAGGTTTCACCTAAATATAACGCATTTTTTGAGTGTTCGTAAATATAAGAAAATGTTTTATTTGTTTACCATACCTCTCGTTTATTTATATTTTTATTAATTTACCATACCTCTTTTACAAATATGGTATTTGGCCCATAGGATTCACTTAAATAAAACCTCTTTTTTGAGCCTTCATAGATAGAACGAGGGTTATGGACTAAATATAAAAGGAGGTTTTATTTATTTACCATACGTCTAGTTTATTTATATTTTTATTTATTTACCATACCTTTCAAGTAAGTATAAAAAGACGTTTATTTATTTACCATACCTCCACTTTACTTATATTTTTATTTATTTACACCCTTGCATGTATATAAGGTGACTTATGGAGTAAATATAAAAAAATGTTTTATTTATTTACCATACCTCTCATTTATTTATATTTTTATTAATTTACCATACCTCTTTTATAAATATGGTATTTGGCCCATAGGATTCACTTAAATAAAACCTATTCTTGAAAATTAGGGCGAATGGAAGGTTGTAACTCCTAATTTCAAGGGCTAAATTTACCTTTTTTACCCTCTCCCTTAAAATAAGGTGGGCTATTTGAGGTGATTTGTAAAAATGTACTGTGATACCAAATATTCACCCACTAAAAATTTAAAACCCCTTAATTTCGCCAAAGGGCGAACATTCGCCCCTAAAAATTTTCCATGAATCTCTTTAGTTTATAATCCCCTTCGTTTATAATATTAATCCCTTAGGTTTATTAATATTAGGGTTTATGATCCTAGGAGTTAATATTAATCATAACGTTTAATGTTATTCCCTTGGGTTTTTTATATTAATCACTCGGGTTTATTAATTAGATAGGTCTCTTTGTCCAACGTCACATTGTGACAAAGATTGTATCAATATGAAAATAAAAAATTTTCAACCATCATCAGCCATGGCAATTCATATCCTTGGTCCAACATCACAAGATTTGAGAAATATTGTCTCAATATGAAAATCAACCATGGTCAACCATTTTAAACCACATTTAACAATGGTTGTATATGTAGTTTTATTAATGGTCTACAATGGTCCAACATCTGATGCAGGGTTACCCCTGCTTTACCCACAGTATGCATGTAGACCTATGCATAAACCATTTTCCCAGGAACAGATATGACCTACCAGGTCAAAACTTCATTCATAGTAATGGTTAAGGACCTTTCCATTATCTCTCATGTGGAAACATATTAATAGACTAACCCAAAGTCTAAACCCTCATTATTGGGACTTTAATCACCCCTTAACCTTCATTCCCTTTAATATTGGGACTCATACAACCCCTCTAAGCCATTATTAAATCCTTATTCTGCACCATATACAAAACCCTCTTTTAACTTTGGGTTATAATTATGCTTAACCTTAAAACCCTTCTATCACGCTTCAATCCATTATAAACCCTTTATAATTGATAACACATAAAACCACATACATCATACCTTTTTCCACCAATCCTCGTTCTTTGCACAATTCCCGAGAATCACCTTTATCGTAGTCACTCATCACCAGTTACTATGGTCATACCACATACATACCTTTATCCGACTTCGACTCCGATATGCGACTATCGGAACATTTGAATAACACTTTTACATAAAAGCCCTCGGCACAACACTTTATAGAAATACAAAGGAAATACATTAAATTTCCGCTCCAAACCATATAAGCGGATCTCAAAATTTATACATCCAAATTTATAAATATCATCAGGTCCACTCATCAGCCTTCGCATTATCCTCCATCATTGATCTCCTCCCACAGATCCAATGCTTTACATTGGTTTCAAGTTGCCAACATGCACGGGGTTTAACCGCCTGATAAAGTGGTTTCCCCACTCCGCTCGCTGCTACGTGTCAAACACTAAGTGGAATCGGGTGCTCGCCCTCTAATACCACTTACCATTCTTCCTCCACCCAATAATCTACTTACACTGTTTAAAAACCACTCCGACATGTATTACGGACCCGATGGGGTTCTAGGGTTCATTTGATAAGTTTTCGGTTCCGCTACATATTGCATGTCACAATCGCTTCCTCCTTTTTCAAAGATTGCGATGCGATCCCAATGTTCCACTTTTTGTGATTTGATTCCAACCATTGATCTGTGAGATCTAATGGTTGTTGTTCAATGATACTTTACTCCTCCGCTACTCTGTTTACTTATGTTTTACGCTATTTCTTCAGCGTATCTATGGTTTTGGGGTTTCTTCAGGTTCTGGTCCTTCGACTAATTACTACGCACTCCACCTGCATCTATGATATGCAGAATACACTACTCACTCATAATTCGCCATTGATGCTTAACAACACACTTATATATTAATATTAATATTGATTAATATGAATACCAACATTAATATTACTTTTAATATTATTAATATTTATAAATGTTAATTTTAATATTAGTTATTAATATTTATAATTACTAATTATTAATATTCATAACATTTAATTAAAAATATTAAAATTACGCTCAACCATGGTCAATCATGGTCAACCATGGTCAATATGAAAATCAACCATCGTCAATCATGGTTAGCCATGGTCTAACATCACATTGCGAAAGAACTGTCTCAACATAAAAATCAACCATGGTCAACCATGTTTCAACGTCGCATTTTGACGAAGATTGTCTCAATGTGAAAATCAACCATGGTCAATCATTGTCAACTATGGTCAACCATGGTCGATAATTGTGTTCACATTATGACGAAGATTATCTCTTTGTCCAACGTCACATTGTGATAAAGATTGTCTCAATATGATAATCAACCATGGTCAATCATCGTCAACCATGGCCATTCATGGTCAAACATGGTCCAACATCACATTATAAGAATTATTGTCTCAATATGAAAATCAACCATGTCAACCATCTTCAATCATGGTCTACCATGGTCAAATGCCACATTGTGACAAATATTGTCTCAAATGAAAATCAATCATGGTCAATCATGGTCAACCATGGTCAATATGAAAATCAACCATGGTCCAACATCCCATTGTCACAAAGATGTATCAATGTGAAAATCAACCATTCTTAATCATGGTCACATTGTGACGAAGATGGTCTCTTGGTCCAATGTCACATTATGAAAACCATGGTCATCCATGGTCCAACATCACATTGCGACAAATATTTTGTCAATATGAAAATCAATCATGTTCAATCATGGTCCAACATCGCATTGACAAAGATTGTGTCAATATGAAAATCATAATATTAACAATCCCTAGGGTTTATTGATCCATTAGGTTTATAATATTCATAGTCACGTGGGTTGATCAATCCGTTGGGTTTAAAAAATTAATTCCTATTAATCCCTTGCCATTTTTATCCCTTTGGTTTCTAATATTTTTCCCTTCAGTTTATTAATTCCCAATGGTTTATAATATCAAATTATTGGTTTGCTTCGTTCTTCAACTTTTTAATATTAATAATTCCTTGGGTTCATAATCCCTTGAGTTTTTCGTGTTAATCTCTTGGGTTTATTATATCAATCCCTTGGGTTCATTATTCCCTTGGGTTTATATTATTAGTCCCTTTTGTTTAATAATATTGCCTTAGGTTCATAATCCCTTGGGGTTTTAGTATTAATCCCTTGGGTTTATAATATCAATTGCTTGGGTTTATTATTCCCGAGTCAAACATGGTTTATTATAATGTCGACCATGGTCCAACATGGAATTGTTATAGGAATTGTCTCAATATGTAAATCAATCATGGACGATCATGTTTATTTTAATTTTTATAATATTTCTTAGGGTTTATATACATTGGGTTTATAATATTAGTCCCTTGGATTTAATATTACTCCCTTGGAGTCTTAGTATTAATCCCTTTGTTTTATTATTCCTTTGGGTTTCTCATATTAATCCCTTGGGTTTATTATTCCCTTAGGTTTATAATATCAATCTTGGTAAACCATTGTCAATCATAGCCAACCATGCTTGAATGTCACATTGTCACAAGGATTGTCTCACCATGAAAATAAATAATAATCCCTTGGGTTTACTGTCCCTTTGGATTTATTATATCAATCCATTGGGTTTATGATTCCCTTGGGTTTATATTATTAGTCCCTTTTGTTTAATAGTATTCCCTTTGGTTCATAATCCCTTGGGGTTTTAGTATTAATCTCTTGGGTTTATAATATCAATCGCATGGGTTTATTATTCCTGAGTGAAACATGGTTTATTATGATGTCGACCATGGTCCAACATGGAATTCTGATAAGGATTTTCTCAATATGAACATCAATGATGGTCGATCATGTTTATTTCAATATTTATAATATTTTTCTTAGAGTTTATATACGTTGGGTTTATAATATTAGTCCCTTGGGTTTAATATTATTCCCTTGGGTTCATAATCCCTTGGGGTTTTAGTATTAATCCCTTGGGTTTACTATTCCCTTAGGTTTATAATATCAATCATGGTCAACCATTGTCAATCATAGCCAACCATGGTCAACCATGTTTGAATGTTGCATTGTGACAAGGATTGTCTCACGATCAAAATAAACCATGTTTATTTTTGTGTTTGTAGTATTTATATTTGGGTTTATCAATATTGGGTTTATAATATTAGTCCCTTGGGCTTAATATTATTCCCTTGGGTTCATAATCCCTTGGGGTTTTAGTATTAATCCCTTGGGCTTAATATTATTCCCTTGGATTCATAATCCCTAGGGTTTTAGTATTAATCCCTTGGGGTTTTAGTATTAAAGTAAATAAGTTGGGTTTACTATTCTCTTATGTTTATAATATGAAAATCAATGATGGCCGAACATGTTTATTTTAATGTTTATAATATTTGTATTGGGGTTTATATACGTTGGGTTTATAATATTAGTCCCTTGGATTTAATATTATTCCCTTAGGTTCATAACCCCTTGGGGTTTTAGTACTAATCCCTTCGTTTTATTATTCCTTTCGGTTTCTCATATTAATCACTTGGGTTTATTGTTTCCTTAGGTTTATAATATCGATCATGGTAAACCACTGTCAATCATAGCCAACCATGGTCAACCATGCTTGAATGCCACATTGCCACAAGGATTTTCTAACAATGAAAATAAATGATGTTTATTTTAATGTTTGTAATATTTATATTTGGGTTTACAAATGTTGGGTTTATAATATTAGTCCCTTGGGTTTAATATTATTCCCTTGGGTTCATAATCCTTTGGGGTTTTAGTATTATTCCCTTGGGTTTATTATTCATTTGGGTTTATAATATCAATCCCTTGGGTTTATTATTACATCATGTTTATAATATCAATCATGGTAAACCATGGTTGAATGTCACATTGTCACAAGGATTGTCTCACCATGAATAAATCATGTTTATTTTAGCCTTTGTAATATTTATATTTTGGTTTACAAATGCTGGGTTTATAATATTAGTCCCTTGGGCTTAATATTATTCCCTTGGGTTCATAATCCCTTGGGGTTTTAGTATTAATCCCTTGGGTTTATTATTCATTTTGGTTTATAATATAAATAAGTTGGGTTTACTATTCCCTTAGGTTTATAATATCAATCATGGTCAAGCATTGTCAATCATAGCCAAACATGCTCAACTATGTTTGAATGTTGCATTGTGACAAGGATTGTCTCACCATCAAAATAAACCATGTTTATTTTAGTGTTCGTAGTATTTATATTTGTGTTTATCAATATTGGGTTTATAATATTAGTCCCTTGGGTTTAATATTATTCCCTTCGATTCATAATCCCTTAGTTTTAATATTCCTTTGGGTTTATAATATCAATCCCTTGGGTTTAGTATTCCCTTAGGTTTATAATATCAATCATGGTCAACCATGGTTGATTCTCGCATTGTGACAAGGATTGTGTCACCGTCAAAATAAATCATGTTTATTTTAGTGTTTGTAGTATTTATATTTAGGTTTACCAAATTTGGGTTTTTAATATTAGTCCCATGGTTGAATGTCACATTTTGACAATGATTTTCTGACCATGAAAATAAACCATGTTTATTTTAGTGTTTGTAATATTTATATTTGGGTTTACCATGTTAATCCCGTGGTTGAATGTCCCATTTTGACAAATATTGTCTCACCATGAAAATAAATCATGTTTATTTTGGTCTTTGTAATATTTACATTTGGGTTTACGATTATTGGGTCTATAGCATTAGGCCCTTGGGTTTAATATTATTCCATTAGGTTCATAATCCCTTGGGGTTTTAGTATTAATCCCTTGGGTTTATTATTCCCTTTCGTTTATAATATCAATCATTGTAAACCATTGTCAATCATAGCCAAACATGGTCAATCATGGTTGAATGTCGCATTGTGACAAGAATTGTCTCACTATCAAAATAAACCATGTTTATTTTAGTGTTTGTAGTAATTATATTTTGGTTTACGAATGTTGGGTTTATAATATTAGTCCCATGCTTGAATGTCACATTTTGACAAAGATTGTCCCACCATGAAAATAAAACATGTTTATTTTAGTTTTTGTAATATTTATATTTGGGTTTACGAATATTGGGTTTATAATATTAGTCCCTTGGGCTTAATATTGTTCCCTTGGGTTCATATTCCCTTGGGGTTTTAGTATTACTCCCTTAGGTTTATTATTCATTTGGGTTTATATAGTTATTAATAATCCTATATAGTTGTTTATATAGTTATTAATAATCTTAAATGTGTTTGATAATATTTATATAGTTATTGGACGCAGGAAATGGGCGAATACACATAATGTATACAGATCATGCACAAATTCTATTATCCCCAGGAATTTTTTAACTCTCTAAGGAGTTAAATCTTCTATACTTAATAGAAATATGTGAGTTGTATGTATCTATGTATCTTCTTGAATCCTATTTGTAAGTATGTTGATCGACCATCGATCACTGTGGGGTTGATGGCGATCCAAAGATAATCGAGTTAACTATGTATCGAATGATAATAGTGTGAATGCAGGTGTGGAAGAGAACTATGTTTAACACAGAAATCCATCAAAAACCAAGCAAGATTAAGTTAAGGGAGAACCGGATGAGAATGCGTAGGAGCCATTTGATCACATGGATCAATGGTCCAGATGATGTTGCTGAGGAGCAAAGAGAAATATCGCATCAGCGAAATTTTTTTGCATAGTTTGGTTCCACGAGCGTAAATCCAAGTTACACTAAGATTTAGATAAAAACACAATTGGATCCGAAATTTGGACTTGAAACTTTATCGACGGGAACCTATACCCTTATCGGGTTTGTAAGGCAATATCGCATCAGCGGATTGTTTTACAAAGGGGCGAGTCTCGGGCTTTAAGGACTTTTGATTGCGATCGCATCGCTTTATCGCATCGGCGGGAAGCCTTGGTATTATCGAAACTGGCCGTGGGCCGAAATAGCGATACTGCGATGTTGTGATGGCTGATACGCCGACCACCGATGAAGCCGATCGGAGATCAGAGAGGGCAGAGATCAGAGGAGCGTAGTGATAAGGCTTTGAAGGGAGAGTCAGACCCGATGATAATTATAGTTGCAGGTATAATGTTTTTGAGATCTGGCTATGTGTTCCGGCGGGGTTTTCCCATCGATTCCTATGTATTTCGATATTTTATTGTCCCGGGGTTTTTCTAAAGGAAAAGCGAAAGATTAATGCTCTCGATAGTTAAGTGGTTCCGATGTAAAGGGTTAACCACATATTTAAAAGCTTCCGATAGACTTGTGGGCCCATAACCCATAGGTCAAGGATTGAATATTTCTAGACAAAGGGGATTTTAACTAACCCCCAAAAATCTCCTTTCACCACATTACTTGGTTCTTCAAATGGATTCAACGATCCATCTCATTCCTCTATATTCTTCTATTCCTCTCTAATATTATTATGAGTTATTCTTATTATTAATTAATATATTTTAGGAGTTCATATAATTATTATAATATTTATACAGTAATATATATAAATAATATAGTTGTTAATATTTATATAGTTATTAATAATCCTAAATACTAATAATAATTAACCCTATGTATACAAACCCTAAGATAAATATTAAAAATACTAAAGCCTAAGAATAATAATAATAATTAATAATACTAATATTATTATAAGTTTATATAACTGCAAAGTCTTCTTCTGCTCGAAAGGCTTCTTTATTGTAGTCTTAGCCTTCAATGAAGATTACCAGAAAGCCTTAACGGGGGGCCCGTGGTTCTGGGGTTCAGCGGGACTTTTCCTCTCCCCCTGGTTCCCAGACTTTGACCCCTCCACTGCAGTCATCTCAAAGCTCCCTATCTGGGTCAGGCTTCCAAATCTCCCTGCGCATCTTTGGCATTTTGCTGTCTTTCAAGGAATCGGGAACACCCTAGGATGCTTCCTGGCATCAGATACTTCAAGGGGGGAGAAAGGAATTTATACCTACGGCAGAATTTGTGCAGAAATAGACATTAGCAAAGGGTTGCCGGATCAGATCATCCTCAAAGTCGGGGACTTCCATTGGACGCAAACTTTGGACTATGAGAATACAGCCTTCAGGTGTCGCCACTGCCATCAAACGGGGCATCTCCAGAACTCATGTGCAGCGTTCCTCGACAAAAAGAAGAATTTCACTCGCAAATCCAAATCCAAAAGTTGGAAACCTTGTGATCGTCCCCCTATGGATGACATAGAGTCCTCTAGCTCTGATGAGGAGGACATTGAAGTGGAAGAGGAGAATCTGGAGCAACCAGAGGACTCTCCCTCTGCCTGCGCCAAGGATCCTTCTGCGCCTTTATTCTCGCAGAAACGTACTCATGAGTCTTCGCCTTCTGATTCAGATAAGGAGTCTCCTCCTTCAGCTCAGATCTGTCTATAAGTAGTTCCGGTCCAGCCAGATCAAATTGGTTGGGTCAAAGTCAGTAAAAAGAAGGGGAAAAAATGTAGATTGGAAGATTCTGCCCATGCTGGGTAGACTCCCTAGACCAGCTCGTTTTTTCTGTTCTCTCTGTTCTCTTTTGCTCATGCCGTGTTTGCTCTTTGGGACCGAGGTTGATTTCATATCATTTCCGGCTCCCTTGCTCCTTAGCTTCGCTTCTTTGAAAGCTCTGTTTGTACCATATGTCTTTTCTTAATAGAATTAGTCTCAATTCAGAAAAAAAAATAAATATTATTATGAGTTTATATTATTATAATAATATTTTATTTTTTTTGCTTGTTAAGACTAACCTAAGTACCCACGGGGATTTGAACCGGTGACCTATCGCAAGGAGTGCCTTAACAGCGCACCCATTCACCGTAATCCAAAGCCCCGTGGGCTATTATTATAATAATATTAATATAATAATCATAAATATATAATTAGATAAGAATATAGTTGCTATTATTTGTATAGTTATTAATTATCATAAATAATAAATAATTGGTCTTTATTGTTTTTTTTTTTGGTAAAGTAAGAATGGATCTTTCTATAATAATATAATATATTATTATATTATAATAATATAATAATAATATAATATTATTATAGTATTATAATCAGATATTATTAATAACTATATAAATATTAACAACCAGATTATTTCTATATATTATGATATAAATATTATATTAATATTATAATAATAATATAATATTATTATTTTTTATTTTTTTCTAGTTAAGACTGACCTAAGTACCCACGGGGGATTTGAACCGGTGACCTATCGCAAGGAGTGCCTTAACAGCGCACCCATTCACCGTCAATCCAAAGCCCCATGGGCAATATAATATTATTATAATATTATAATCTATTATTATTATTATTGTTATTGTTATTGTTATTGTTATTGTTATTGTTATTTTTTATAATTTTATATTATTAGATTACTTAAGTAATACAATGATAATTTAATATTATCATGAGCTATTCTTATTATTAATTACTATATATTAGGAGTTTATATAATTATTATAATATTAATATAATATTTATACAGTAGTATATACAAATAATCTAGTTGTTAATATTTGTATAGTTATTAATAATCCTAAACACTGATAATAATTAACCCTATGTATAGAAACCTTAAGATAAATACTAAAAATACTAAAGCCTATTATTATTATTATTATTATTATTATTATGAGTTTATATTATTATAATAATATTGATTATATTATTATTATAATAATAATTATATTGGTATATTATTATAATAATATAGTAATAATATAATATTATTATAATATTATAATCTTCTATTCTTATGATTATTATTATTATTATTATAATACAATATAATTGTTATTATTTTTTTATAATTTTATATTTTTAGATTATTTAAATAATATAATGATAATCTAATATTGTTATGAGCTATTCTTATTATTAATTAATATATATTAGGAGTTCATATAATTATTATAATACTTATATAGTTGTTAATATTTATATAGTTATTAATAACCTTATATAGTTATTAATATAGTTATTAATAATCCTAAACGCTGATAATAATTAACCCTATGTATACAAACCCTAAGATAAACATTAAAAATACTAAAGCCTAAGAAGAAGAAGAATAATAATAAGATTTTATATTATTACAATAATATTAATATAATAATTATAAATATATAATTATATAAAAATATAGTTGCTATTATTTGTATAGTTATTAATTATCATAAATAATAAACAATTGTTCTTTATTGTTCTTATTATAATAATATTGATTATATTATTATTATTATATATTTTTATATTATTATAATAATATAATAATAATATATTATTATTATATTATTATAATCTATTATTATTATTATTATTATTATTATTATATTATATAATATAATATAATATAATTGTTATTATTTTTTTATAATTTTATATTATTAGATTATTTAAATAATATAATGATAATCTAATATTATTAGATTATCATTATATTATTTAAATAATCTAATAATATAAAATTATAAAAAAAATAATAGCAATTAAATTAAATTAAATTAAATTAAATTAAATTATATTATATAATAATAATAATAATAATAATATTTGATTATAATATTATAATAATAATATATTATTATTATATTATTATAATAATATACAAATATATAATAATTATAATAATAATCAATATTATAATTATAATAATATAATCAATATTATTATAATATTATTAGGAGTTTATATTATTATTATTATAATATTTATATAATATTTATATAATAATATATAGAAATAATCTGGTTGTTAATATTTATATAGTTATTAATAATTCTAAATCTAGTTGATAATATTTATGTAGTTATTAATAATCCTAAATATCCATAATAATTATTAATGTGGTTGATATAAGCTTATTGGCTTATATCAACTACATTGGAAAATGTGGTTGTATATATGTTTTTCATATACACCTATCCGCGTTTATCAATCACGTTGCTAAATGTGATTGTGATAGTACATTGTATTTTAAAATATTTATTAATATTTATCGATAATATATAATTATATTAATAATAATATATTATAATAAATTTTAATTATATTTTGAAACATTACGTTGGTGTTTATATATTGGTTATTCCAAAGTAACAACAACCTATATAATTTCAAATTATAAAAATCTATATACTTATATTTAATTTACTTTATATCAATAATATAGTAACATATTCGGTTAAGAGATGCATTCTCTAATTTAAAGGAGATGTTTATTTCTTTCATGCTTAATTTAAAGTTGGCACTTAAAGATGAAAATGAAATATTTTTTAAATAAATTAAATAAATAAATGCTACCTAAAAAGAAATGAATATATATGTTTGGAACAAAAAAAAATGTGGTAAAAATATTTCGGTCTTTTACATTAACTTCAGAGATAAAGTAATTAAATAAAAATGTTTTATAATTTCGTTTTTTGCTATATAATTCTTACACTTTTTAGAATTATTTCAATAAAACACTTAAATAAACTATTTCAATATATATACTAACAAATTAATTTCAATATCACTTTTAAGTGTATAGAGAATGTGTAATACACCTAGAGAAATGACTATATGACTTATTTTATTTTATGTTATTTAATTTTTGGTTGTAGGAATTAAATGACATGTGATGAATGATATAAATTAAAAATTATTGATAAAAATAAAATTAGGTGTAACAGTCCCTGGTTGATTTTCTATGTAAGTAAAAATAACAACCAAGATCATGAGACATTTATTCTGTGTTGAATGTTGGGAAAATACATAATGATGGGGATCACTTGTGATTAATAAATTGTTCTGTAAATTGGCAAAGACATTGGCAAAGGAAAAGTGGCATTAACTAACATTTTATTTATGAAATAATGGAAAATAGGATTAAAGGGAAATGGAAGGTCACAGAATTGCATGAGGATGAAGTTGAAAAAAAAAATAGAGGAAAATGAAGAAAATAGAGGCCTCAATAATAAAAAGGCTTCTGAGGATAAATTCACAACATTTCCTCAATTTTAGCATGGACCTCTCTTCTATTCTCTCTCTCATACTATTGCAAACTTGGAGAAATCTTGGAGAATTGTTGGAGCATGCTTGGAGCACTTTAGTTTTCATTCTATTTGGAGAAAGAAGGAAAAGGAAAGTAGGAAAGTGCAAGGGAACAAGTGGGCATTCTGCACTTTGAAGACATTTTCCTCCTTTACCCATTATGAATTTTGACACACTCGCTTGTACTGGCTCGCTTGATGTTGTGAAATTTTCACTTGCTTGAACTCACACTCTTGATTGATCAAAATAAGGGTGTCGAATACTATCAAAAATGCAACCAATGTTTACAATGACAAGTTCAAAAGATATTGACTCACTTGAAGAGAATTAACTCAGTTGAGGAGAATTGACTCACTTTACATCCTATATATTCACAATTTGGGTGTCAGTTTCGACTGAGAATGCACGCTTACAATTCAACTCAATTTGACTTTGATTACAAGCTCACTTACAAAAAAATAAATTTATTTGCAAGTTATACAATGACTAATTGTCGCTGAATGTTGATGTAGACTTTGCCTTGGAATGCTTGAGTTTTTAGTTGCATTCGCTTGATTTCCTTGCGTGAATTTGATGTTGATGTAGAATGTTGATGTTGCCAACTTTGATTATGTGTTGTAGTTGCACAAATGCATGTGATTGTTTGTGCTTGATTGAATGCTCATTGTAGCTTCTTAATTTCAGGTGCTTTGATTAATGTGCTTATTTCATTCATTTGCTTTAGACTCCTTGTGTGTGTTACATATGATAATTGTAGTGTCAAAACCAGAAACAAAACATGCACAATCAATCACTACAGAAGGTGTACCTAAGATCCCCTTATTGAATTTCGGGTGAATCTAGGACACTTCAACACCACAAAAAATATGTCTTTATTAAGTATTTGAGTACATCAACCTTTCATCCTTGAGGAAAATTGTCTTCAAAATCTAGATGTTCACTTACTCAATCTCTCTCAAAGTAAAATATTACTTTGGAGTACTACAATGACTTTCTCTAAAAAAAAATCAGTTATCACTCCAAATACAAAATATGCCCTCACTATTGCATACCACTCTTATCCCTCCGTAAAAAATGATGATCACTGTTTAAAAAGCCTTTATGATCATGCTTTTACATACTTGCCATTAAAAAAATAATTTTATGGGTTTTCTAAAATCACTTTATAAAAAAGTGACTCGACATTTCAAATGTTCATGTAAAAACTATAAAGCACACACCATCATATGCTTATGCATGTAATTGGTTGAGAGATCAATTACGCACCATAAATTATAATTCATTGGAGAGAGTTTATAATCCAACTCAATGAAACAATAAACATATTGTTCGAACACCGAGTAGTTCCTATATTGAATGAAAATGATGTGATCAGCAGAATAAAAGCTCCTTATTAGGATTCTTGTGGAATTTCCTGGGATAATGACAGTCTTGTTGCTCTCTTGGCTCTTGAATTAAAGGTTGATCTTTTGATTCTTCTCAGTGAGGTCGATGGCCTTTATACTGGACCTCCAAAAGATCCACATTCAAATAATTTGATTTCTCGACAACTCCATTGTGTGAAACCCAATGTAACATTGATTTTCAATACAAGGTCTATCGTAACTCTCGTTGTTACACAATTTTCAACGGAGATGACATTCGATCTCGAGGCGATGTAGATTCTACATATGAGGCATGAATATTAAAGACATTTGAAAAATTTGGGCTAAATAATATAGAGAGCAGGCGCCTCCTCAACAAACAGTTTTCCAGGACAGATTTGTATCAGTCTGCTTTGTTGTAGAGGGAGTAGATTGAATATTTTGTAAGTATTTTTGATAGGCTAGGAAAATTGAGTGTTATGAATATAATTCATAACAAGTAATTAAATAAAATAAATATAAATATTAAATAATTAAATATTAATTAGGTTAAATAGTCATTAAGTTAAGTGAAAAGGCATGTCTAAAAGACATGCCCATTCACGAAAGGACACCTGCTTAGGTATATAAATGTGGGTCCTCATTGTAAACATTCATCACATATACATTTTTATATATAATAAATTATTATTATTAAATACCTCTTATGTATTTTTACATTCAAGTCTACAAGCTATCAGTTTTTATGCTTCAGTGGTATCAGAGCCATGGCGCACAATATAATGATGCGAGTCTTTGAACGTTGTTCGCCGCACAATGTGCCATTATGTTCACATCCTGATCGCATCAAGCAGTTTATTATTCAAGAAGCATTTCAGCGATTAGAATAATCAATTTCAGAAGTTAATGAATGTCAAAAGGAAATCAATAATAAGGAAGAAAACCATGATCAAAATGATGAGAATAAGGCACAAAACACTACTTTTAATAAAGGTAGAAATAAACTTGGTCATAGTGACAGAGATCCACATGAAGAAAATCTAAACAATGGTTGTGATGAGAAGGATAGTAAAAGTAGTTATGTGAAAACTAAAGAAAAAGACCACTCAAAATCTGAATCCAAGTAGGAATATGAAAAAAAGAAGAGGGTAATCCTTTTGATGAAGAATCACCACATTCTACAAGAGATCCGAAAGAGGTTATGTCAATTTCAAATTATGATAAGAATGAAGATGATCTTAAAGATGAAGATGATCTTAAATATTATAATGGTAAAGATAGTTGTAATGATGTTTTTCAGTAGCAACTAGCAAGGCCGCCTTTAGTAAGAAGGTCAATGTTTCCAATTTCACAAAAAAGACCTCTACAAGCGATGAATTTTAAAAATGCAATTAAAAGGTTTCTCCCTCAAAGAAGTTCATTTCAACCATTAAATTGGATGAAGATTTGTAACTCTGATATTTCATTACTTCAAAATCTAGGTGATAAAAAGGACAACAAGGGTTACACCTTCATGGAAAATATAACAAATGGTTCAGCCACACTAAGTGATTTGCAACCACATTTTCGAGACAGTAAGGGTTTTTTAGTAGGTGTAAGACAAACACTCCTAAGTACCTATGATGTAGAGTATGAAAAAAATCCTTTTGCGGGTTTAATTGGGATGATAATGAAAACTAGAGATGAAAAGTCTGAAAGTTCTATCTTCAGTGGAGATTGTCATGAGTACAGTGATGACTGTGACAGTGATGAGTATAGTGATGTGGGTAGCATTAATCTTGATCGTGTAACGAGTGATGTGGACAGCGACATGGAAGATGAAAAAAACAACTTCATGACAAGGGGATGTGCAATTATTGGTCCCTCATGCTCTTTGGAGGATGCTAATCGTGACATGGACACTGAAAATATCTTCTTGAATGAGATCCAGAGTTTGAGCCGGGATTCCTTGCATGGAGAGTTTCAACAGTATTTAGATCTAGTACCACAATTTCATGCTAGAATACAGTATAGAGTCCGTATAGTTTTGATCCATCCAGTTTTTTGCTGGGGGTCAAAGTGAATCTTCTTTTCTGAATATCTACAATAAAATATTTGGGAAGGATATTATATCTGCTAGTTTTAGGTCAGTGAATGAACTCTGCCAAGCAATGCACATTTTGTAACTAGAAAAGGAATTGATGAACAAGGAGAGCTATGCTTGGTTGAGTCATCAAAAAATATTCGAGCAGTGGTCGATATAAGAGCAAGATTATGGTGCATTGTGTACAATATATAAAAGTCTCATACTCAAGGCATGAAATCCCATAATTCTAAAGAGGAAAACGTGTTGTGCCTCGATATGTTAATAAGACCATTCAGGCTTTACACCGACACCGTTTTTCTCTTCCCTATCGACACAGCACCCGAGCTCTGTTCATTGTGCCTCTGACCACATCCTTCCATAGACCATAGTTTCAACAACTGACAGCTGACAAGAAACTCCATAGCCATCATCAAACTCAGCCACGATCTTGGAATGTGGTCAGAATTATTAATTAAACCACAATGCTTCCACATCATATCCATTTTTGGTCCACAAGCGATCATCCGTCCACGTTTTACTAACCTGGTCAACCACGTAACCAATCATTGTTTTCATGTGTCTTGATCCTCGCACTGCGTCAATTGCACTAAGTTAGTAACCATGGTGTCAATCATCAACCCCGTTGTATTCATTTCTGTGCTCCCGTTTTTCCACTTTTCTTGCCCCAAAATAGCCCGCTTCCATGTCCAACTTCTGCTTTGTGCACCCCTGCACACATGTTGCATCAAAACCACCAAGAATTTGTTATCAAAAACCTGCTGCCAAAGACCCCGCAGCAGTCAGTCTACATCACAAGAAAGAAAGAACAAACAAAAAAATACGCCTGAAGAAAAGAATAATGATCCTCCATGTTGTCAAGCGACGTGAATGGGTGAAGGGTCAAACAACGTGAATGGCTCGTTCCGTTGTATTGATGTGATCGATCCATATAGTGATTAATTCACAACAACAACAAAAAAATTATATTATATAGGTACAAGTTATATAATATATATACTTCATATAATTTATAATTATATAATATATATAATTTATAAATATATAATTATTATATTAAAAAACAAAAAAACAAAAACATTATTATTTAAAAAAAATAGAAAAAATCTTATATATATATATATATATATATAATCTTGAAAATAACAACAAGAAATGTTAAATTTAGTACTGCTATAAATAGCATTCCAGGATACCTTCCTATTTTAGTTAGTCCCTGAACTAAAATAGAGAAGTAAAATTTGAATTTGATATTAGCAGTTGTTTGTAAAATAATTAATTAATTCACCATGAGTTAATTAGTTGTAGAAAATAAAACATGAAGTCTATGTGGGGACATGCAACAGTGTCGTCATTAATTGAAGAATTTATCCATTAGTTAAAGAGATAAGGATGAGTTGTAATATTGAGTTGTAATTAGTTGGCTCAGTTAACTAAGTCAAGTCTAGTTAGATTAATTCAAACAGTTTGTTGAATTAATGTAATTTCAGTTAGTTAATGCATGCATGCATGTAACTTTTACCCTTTAGATAACTGAATATTCTCTCATAAATAACTCATGCATGTCAGTTCAAATAGAGACTCAACTGAGATCAGATGGAGGGACAATGTACTATCAGTTGCTAGAATATTCAATTGTGAATATCCTTGCATGCAGAAGGAATTATTTCCTTGGGGATTGCGTAGTTACTTCTTTAGCTTTTGTGAGTGTGATGAGGCCAATTCACACATGTGGCATCGCTAGACCCCAAGAAAAATCGCGCAAGGAAATAGGAGTCTTGGAGGGCTTGAGGAGGACATATACTATGTCTATTCAGTCTATGAGCTGTATTGTTTGATTGCAGAGAGAGCGGGATAGCTTGCGTGCTGATTCTTTTGTAACCTGAACAAGATTTCCACTTGTATGATAATACAGAGATTGGAGTTTTAGGCTGAGGCTTTCCCTGGGTTATTTCTTCTGTGTTATGTGTAATTGATTTCTCATTCTCATTTATATGTGTTATCTTGGTCTTGCTCAATTTCATTAAGCTTCCACAAAGTGTTGTAGAAGTAGATCTTGTATTTTGCTTTAGTTTATTGCATAATTTGTTGATCTACAGTGGGAATTTCTACATGGTATCAGAGCAAAGGTGATCAAGGCAAAAAATAGTATATAAGAAGGGAGAAGTTCGAAGTTTGAGGTTCTTGAATATAGAAATCAAGTTCTTATCACATCTTAATTTCACCAATGGCGTTCAACGGTTTAAGACTCGAGTATGCGCTTGATGGAAACTCGAATTATATGGCCTGGAAGGATCGCATGGAGGCAGTATTAGAGGATAATGGTCTAAAGGACTTCATTTATCAACAAGTCCACAAGCCGACTGATGCTACTCAATTGGCGGAATGGAAAAAATGTGTGGCTAGAGTAAGGAGAATCCTACTGGAGGGAGTTCGAGATCACATTGTCTCGAGCCTCCATGGGAAGGAGACATCATTTTCAATGTGGAAAACATTGAGAGATCTATATCAGAACAACAACAATCAGAGAAAGTTGGCGCTGAAAGACAAGCTTCGTAAGATCAAGTGTGAAAAGGGTAACACGATCTCTACATATCTAAACAAGCTCACCACCTACAGGGATGAGCATGGAAGTGTAGGGATCACAACTGCTGATGATGACATGGTGAGTCTTACAATCCTCAGTCTTCCTGAGAGCTGGCATAGCTACCAAGACTCGATTAATGGAAGAGAAAAACTGCCAGATTGGGAACGACTTTGGTCAGATTTGATGCAGGAGGAAATAAGAAGAAGGACCAGAGATGGATCCTCATCAAAGCAAGATGATGAGGAAAATATAGCCTTAGTGAGTAACGTGAGGAAAGGGAAAGGGAAGGCATCCCATCCCAAATCCGGTTGTTCCCATGGTGGGAAGAAGATTGACAAATCAAAAGTGAGATGATTTTGTTGTCATGAAGTGGTCCATTATGCTACAAATTGTCCACAAAAGAAATCCAAGAAGGGTTCCTCGAAGGGATTTGATGGTGAGGCATTGGCCTCACAGTTTGAGCTAGATTTCTCGCTTATCGCATGCATGGTTTCATCCATGGTGGGATGTGTGTGGTACCTGGATAGTGGAGCTTCATTCCACATGTTAGGTGACAAGAAACTTTTCAATACCTTGGAGGAGAAGGATCTCCAGATGTGGATCGAGATGGGCGATGATGGAAAGTACCGTGTTTTAGGTGAAAGTACGATTGTGTTTCAGATGGAGCATGGAGCTCCCCTCACCCTGACTGATGTAAAGTATGTACCAGGTCTAAAGAAGAATCTTGTGTCTGTCGCTACGCTAGAAGATAAAGGCTATGATGTAGTCTTTAGTAAAGGAAAGGTATTCCTGAGGCATATCAGTATTGGACAAACAAAGTGAATTGGGATTCGAGTAAAGAATCTTTACAAGTTGGAGGTAGATGAATGTGATGCATTGAGTTCCAAAGCTAATATGGTGCAGAGTCAAGATGTTGGCGAGCTATGGCATAGAAGACTGGGCCACTTGCACCATGGAGCCCTAAAGATCATGCAGCAGATTTCTACCAGATTACCCAAGGGAAAACTTGAGCAGACGAATACATGAAAAGGTTATACCTCGTGTAATTATGCAAAATCTTCCTTTCTGGATCGAGACAGTAGAGCTGGAGCAATCCTGGAGCAAGTTCACGTAGATGTTTGTGGACCTTTCTCTATAGCCTCCACCACTAAAGAAAGGTTCTATGTTATTTTTATTGATGATTTTTCTCGTAGATGATGGATCTACTTTATGCAAAAGAAGGATCAGACCTTCTTGCGGTTTTATGAGTTGAAAGCCTTGGCAGAGAAAGAATCTAGAAAGAAAATAAAAGCCTTGCGTAGCGACAATGGTGGAGAGTATGTCTCCCAACAGTTTAAAGACTTCTACACTGCAGAAGGAATTAAACGGGAATTAACAGCACCCCATAACCCACAACAGAATGGGGTGGCTGAAAGGAAGAACAAAACGATTGTGAGAGCAGATTGAGCGATGTTGCATGACCAAAGCCTACCATTGCATTTGTGGGATGAGGCATGCAATACAGTAGTATACTTGCAGAACAGAAGTCCACACCGTATACTGGGGATGAAGACACCTATGGAGGCCTTTTATGGGAAGCGACCTGATGTAAGTCACTTCCAAATTTTTGGATCATTAGTTTACTGTCATGTGACCAAAGATGTCAGGAAGAAGCTAGACCCAACAGCTGAGTTGGGAATACTTGTGGGGTACACAGATACACCCCACAACTATTAGGTGTACCTACCTACCACTCAGAGGACAGTGGTATGCAGGGATCTGAAGTTCGACGAGTATGAAGCCATGTGCTTATCACATGAGAGGGAGCTCAAGTTTCATGTAGAGGATGAAATTTCAGTTCCTAAGGAGGAGGAGCCTCAGATTGATGTGGAGCAGCTGCATGCAGAGGATCCGGGAGTGGAGACATCCACTCATACTGAGGCTTCCATAGATGAGCGAAAATGCTCAAGGGAAGCTGACAAGTTGATGCTGTATGTGTGGGAGAATGTGGGACAGCCATCTTCTCAACATAGACAAAGGAGGTCACCCGAGCAGTACATTGGGTACATGGCCCTGGTTGGGGAGTGTGTAGATACCAAACCTTCTTCATTCGTGGAGGCAGTATAGCAACTAGTCTAGGTTGATGAAATGGTAGAGGAGTATGACTCTATCATTCGGAATAGTGTGTGGGATGTTATCCCAAGACCTCAGGGTAAGTCAATGGTGAGTTCCAGGTAGCTTTACAAAGTAAAGCAGGTAGCTGATGGCAGTGTTGAGAAACATAAGGCAAGGTTTGTTGCTTGGGGTTTCTCACAGGTCGAGGGGATCGACTACGATGAGACCTTTGCTCCCATAGCCAGGTACTCATCGATTAGATCGATGTTTTCACTATCAGCTCAGATGGGGTGGAAGATCCACCAGATGGATGTGAAGACAACATTCCTCAATGGGAAGATTGAGGAGGAGGTGTACATTGAGTGGCCAGAAGGTTTCAAGACCTTCGATCGTGGGTCACATGTGTGCAAACTCAAGAGGGCTTTGTATGGGCTGAAGCAAGCACCCCATGCTTTGTACACTAGGATCGACAGCTATTTCACTGGGTTGGGCTTCACCAAGAGTGAACCAGATGTGAACCTTTACCACATCATGGTAGAAGGTAAACCATTGATCATTGTTCTTTATGTTGATGATCTGATTTTGACAGGTGATGATCAGCCGATACAGTTTTGCAAGGAGGACCTTGCAAGAGAGTTTGAAATGAAAGACATGGGTCTTATGCACTACTTTCTAGGCATGGAGGTGTGGCAGAAAGATGGTGAAGTATTTGTGTCTCAAGGAAAGTATGCCAATGAGATACTCAGGGGCTTTCACATGGAGAAGTGTAAGCCCATGCAGACTCCTCAGGCTAGGAACTGGAGGAAGGAGGATGCTACTTCAAGTGAGGTAGTAGTTGCCACTGTTTATCGGTAGCTAGTGGGTTCACTTATGTATCTGGTGAACACATGACCCGACTTATGCTTTGCAGTGAGCCAGTTGAGTCAAGCTATGGTTCAGCCTACCAAGCTGTTTTGGAAGGCAGCGAAGCATGTGCTGAGAAACCTCAAAGGCACATCTTAGTTCAGATTGTGGTACATACGAACAAAGGGAGTGAAGCTTCAGGGCTTCAAAAATGTGGATTGGGTAGGGAGTCCATTAGACTAGAAGAGCACTTCTAGAGGAATATTCAACCTTGGCTCAGCTGCAGTTTCCTAGTACAGCAGGAAATAGAGATCAGTTGCACTTAGCGCAGTAGAGGCTAAGTACATGGCTGCTAGTCAGGTTGCATGTGAGTCCATTTGGATACGGAAGATTCTAGTGGGATTGTTTGGTCAGAGGATGGATCCTACATTGATCTACTGCGATAACCAGAGTTCTATCAAACTCTCTGAGAATCCAAATTTTCATGATAGGTCCAAGCACATTGATATCCGATATCACCATCTTTGAGACTATGTGGTCAAGAGGATCATGTTGTTACTGTATGTTTCGACCGAGGAACAAGATGCAGATATTTTGACTAAGGCATTGTCAAAATACAAGTTCGAGTTCCACAGAGACAGGATTGGGGTTACTGATAATCTCTTTCTTGTTGAGAGGGAGTGTTGAAAATAGCAACAAGAAATGCTAAATATAGAAGTGCTAAATTTAGTACTGCTATAAATAGCATTTCAGGATACTTTCCTATTTTAGTTAGTCCTTGAACTAAAATAGAGAAGTAAAATTTGAATTTGATCTTAGCAAATGTTTGTAAAATAATTAATTAATTCACCATGAGTTAATTAGTTGTAGAAAATCAAACATGAAGTCTATGTGGGGACATGCAACAGTTTCTTCATTAATTGAGGAATTTATCCATCAGTTAAAGAGATAAGAATGAGTTATAATATTGAGTTGTAATTAGTTGGCTTAGTTAACTGAGTCAAGTCCAATTAGATTAATTCAAACATTTTGTTGAATTAATGTAAGTTCAGTTAGTTGATGCATGCATGCATGTAACTATTGCACTTCAGATAACTGAATATTCTCTCATAAATAACTCATGCATGTCAGTTCAGACAGAGACCCAGTTGAGATCAGATGGAGGGACAGTGTACTATCAGTTGCTAGAATATTCCATTGTGAATATCCCTTGCATGCAGAAGGAATTATTTCCTTAAGGATTGCGCAGTTACTTCTTCAAGTTTTGTGAGTGTGATGAGGCCAATTCACACATGTGGCATTACTGGACCCCAAGAAAAACTGTGCAAGGAAATAGGAGGCTTGGAGGGCTTGAGGAGAACATATACTATGACTATTCGGTCTGTGAGTTGTATTGTTTAATTGCAGAGAGAGCAGGATAGCTATATAGTTATTAATAATCCTAAATCTGTTTGATAATATTTATATAGTTATTAATAATCCTAAATACTGATAATAATTAACCTTATGTATACAAACCCTAAGATAAATATTAAAAATACTAAAGCCTAATAATAATAATAATAATATTATTATTATGAGTTTATATTTCTCTAATAATATTAATATAATGATCATAAATATATAATTATATAAGAATATAGCTGTTATTATTTGAATAGTTAATAATTATCATAAATAATAAATAATTGGTCTCTATTGTTCTTATTATAATAATATTAATTATATTATTACTATAATAATAATTATATTTGTATATTATTATAATAATATAATAATAATATAATATTATTATAATATTATAATCAGTTATTATTATTACTATACAATATAATTGTTATTATTTTTTTATAATTTTATATTTTTAGATTATTTAAATAATATAATGATAATCTAATATTATTATGAGCTATTTTTATTATTAATTAATATATATTAGGAGTTCATATAATTATTATAATATTTATACAGTAATATATATAAATAGTTGTTAATATTTATATAGTTATTAATACTCCTATATAGTTATTAATAATCCTAAATACTGATAATAATTAACCCTATGTATACAAACCCTAAGATAAATATTAAAAATACTAAAGCATAATAATAATAATAATATGAGTTTATATTATTACAATAATATTAATATAATAATCATAAATATATAAATATATAAGAATATAGTTGCTATTATTTGTATAGTTATTAATTATCATAAATAACAAATAATTGGTCTTTATTGTTCTTATTATAATAATATTGATTACATTAGTATTATAGTCGTCATCCTTCTTCTTTATGCTGACGATATTGTTCTTTTGGCAAGGTGCCCATCTGATCTTGATAAGCAACTCAGGCTTCTTAAGGATTTCTGCACTACCATGGGTATGACTGTTAACACTGACAAAACGAAAGTTATGATTATGAAATCCAAGAAGGATACTTACGCTAATTTTATGTATGATAATAATAACTTGGAGGAAGTGTATTCTTACAAGTACCTAGGAATTGATATTCATCACAAGCTCAACTGGAACCATAGCATTGAGAAAAGGATTAATGGGGGGTGGAAAGCTTATTTTGGTCTTGAAAATAGTTGTAAAATAGAAAACCTCGTAATGTGGGATAAAATGAAGTTCCTCTTTGAAACTTTAGTCACTCCTGTTATCTTATATGGCTGTGAGGTTTGGGGTTGCAGCATCTCCATAGAATCATGGAGAAAGATTGAGCAAATCCAGAAGTGTTTTATAACTTATAACCTGAAAATTAAAAGTAATACACCCTATCCTATTCTCCTTATAGAAGCAGGTCTTTCCCCTATTGAGAGCCTAGCTATGCTTAGGTTTCTGTTGTACAAGCACAAACTCAATAACATAGACGATCATAGACTTCCTAAGCTAGCTTTAAATTCTAGCCAAAACCACCTAAGGCTCAATCGAGGGTGGCATAAAGACACAAGGGCCTGGTTAAACTATTGGGAGATCAACGAAAATGATGCATTGCAAAACATAAATAACATTAAAGATATTGTTACTTCTAAGTTCAAAGAAAAAATGTGGTGTGAGAAAGATTTAGCGGCTAAAAGAAAATTAAGTTATTATAAGAAGGTCATCAACCCCACCCTAGAAGATCAAAAGTATCTCTCTATTTTAACTAGCTCAAAGAAGAAAATTAATATAGCAAAGATTAGAATGAATTCTCATGAGCTCCATAGTGAAACAGGTCATTGGGTAGTTCCTAAAATGCCATGGATGGAAAGGATCTGCCATATATGTGAGAATAGGAACATCGAGGATGAAAACCACTTCCTCTTAGAGTGCCCCGCGTACAACCACATTAGATCTCAGTTTCACAATCTTTGTTACAATACTGACCTTCCTAGCCTTTTACAATGTCAAAATTATAGTGAGCTCGGGAGGCTTCTCTCCAACCTTTTTGAGCATAGGAATAAAATCTTAAATCAAAATAAATAATTTGGTCTCAGTGGATGTTAACCATCATCATCATCATCATAATTATATTTGTATATTTTTATAATAATATAATAATAATATAATATTATAATCAAATATTATTAATAAATATAAATATTAACCAGATTATTTTTATATATTATTATATTAATATTATAATAATAATAAAAACTCCTAATAATATTATAATAATATTGATTATATTATTATTATTATTATTATTATATTTGTATATTATTATAATAATTATATTTGTATATTACTATAATAATATATTATTATTATAATATTACAATCAAATATTATTATTATTATTATATTTTATTATTATAATAATAATACAATATAATTGTTATTATTTTTTTATAATTTTATATTATTAGATTATTTAAATAATATAATGTTAATTTAATATTATTATGAGCTATTCTTATTATTAATTAATATATATTAGGAGTTTATATTATTATTATAATATTAGTATAATATTTATATAATAATATATAGAAATAATCTTCTTATTAATATTTATATAGTTATTAATAATTCTAAATCTAGTTGATAATACTTATATAGTTATTAATAATCCTAAATACCCATAATAATTATTAATGTGGTTGATATAAGCCTATCAGCATATATCAACCACATTGGAAAATGTGGTTTTATATCTGTTTTTCATATACACCTATTGGCGTTTATCAATCACATTGCTAAATATGGCTGTGCTAGTACATTATATTTTATCGATAATATATAATTATATTAATAATAATATATAATAGTAAATTTTAATTATATTTTGAAATTTATATATTGGTTATTCCAAAGTAACAACAACCTATATAGTTTCAAATTATAAAAATCTATATACTTATATTTAATTTACTTTATATCAATAATATAGTAACATACTTGGTTAAGAGATGCATTCTGTAATTTAAAGGAGATGTTTATTTCTTTCATGCTTAATTTAAAGTTGGCACTTAAAGATGAAAATAAAATATTTTTTAAATAAATGAAATAAATAAATGCTACTAAAAAGAAACTAATATATATGATTCGTTTTAGTCTTTTACATTAACTTTAGAGTAATTAAATAAAAAGTTTTATAATTTCAATTTTTCTATATAATTCTTACACTTTTTAGAATTATTTCAATAGAAAACCTAAATAAACTATTTCAATATCTATACTAACGAATTTATTTCAATATCACTTTTAAATGTATAGAGAAAGTGTAATACATCTAGATAAAATGACTATATGACTTATTTTATTTTATGCTATTTAGTTCTTGGCTGTATGAATTAAATGACACATGACGAATTATATAAATTAAATAGTATTGATAAAAATAAAATTAGGTGTAACAGTCCCTAGTTGATTTCCTATGTAAGTAAAAATAACAACCAAGATCATGAGACATTTATTCCGTGCTGAATGTTGGGAAAACGCATAGTGATGGTGATCACTTATGATTAATAAATTGTTCTGGAAATTGGCAAAGACATTGGCAAAGGAAAAGTGGCATTAACTAACATTTTATTTATGAAATAATGGAAAATAGGATTAAAGGGAAATGGAAATTCACAAAATTGCATGAGGATGAAGTTGAAAAAGAATAGAGGAAAATGAATAAAATAAAGGCCTCAATAATAAAAAGGCTTATGAGGATCAATTCACAACATTTCCTCAATTTTAGCATGGACCTCTCTTCTATTCTCTCTCTCGTACTATTGCAAACTTAGAGAAATCTTGGAGAATTGTTGGAGCATGCTTGGAGCACTTTAGTTTTCATTGGATTTGGAGAAAGAAGGCAAAGGAAAGCAGGAAAGCGCAAGGGAACAAGTGGGTGTTCTGCACTTTGAAGACATTTTCCTCCTTTACCCATTATGAATTTTGACACGCTCGCTTGTACTGGCTCGCTTGATGTTGTGAAATTTGCACTTGCTTGAACTCACACTCTTGATTGATCAAAATAAGGGTGTCGAATACTATCGAAAATGCACCCAATGTTTACAATGACAAGTTCAACAGATATTGACTCACTTGAAGAGAATTAACTCAATTGAGGAGAATTGACTCACTTTACATCCTATAAATTCACAATTTGGGTGTCGGTTTCGACTGAGAATGAACCCTTACAATTCAACTCAATTTGACTTTGATTACAAGCTGACTTACAAAAAAAAAATTTTATTTGCAAGTTATACAATGACTAATTGTCGTTGAATGTTGATGTAGACTTTTCCTTGGAATGCTTGAGTTTTTAGTTGCATTAACTTGATTTCCTTGCATGAATTTGATGTTGATGTAGAATGTTGATGTTGCCAACATTGATTATGTGTTGTAGTTGCACAAATGCATGTGATTGTTTGTGCTTGATTGAATGCTCATTGCAGCTTCTTAATTTCAGGTGCTTTGATTAATGTGCTTATTTCATTCACTTTCTTTAGACTCCTTGTGTGTGTTACATAAGATAATTGTAGTGTCAAAACTAGACACAAAACATGCACAATCTATCACTACAGAAGGTGTACCTAAGATCCCCTTATTGAATTTCGAGCGGATCTAGGACACTTCAACACCATAAAAAATATGTCTTTATTAAGTATTTGAGTACATCAACCTTTCATCCTTGAGGAAATTTGTCTTCAAAATCTGGATGTTCACTTACTCAATCTCTCTCAAAGTAAAATATTACTTTGGAGTACTACAATGACTCTCTGTAAAAAAATTCACTTATCACTCCAAATACAAAATATGCCCTCACTATTACATACCACTCTTATCCCTCCATAAAAAATGATGATCACTATTTAAAAATCCTTTATGATCATGCTTTTACATACTTTCCATTAAAAAAATAATTTTATGGGTTTTCTAAAATCACTTTATAAAAAAGTGACTTCACATTTCAAATGTTCATGTAAAAACTATAAAGCATACACCATCATATGCTTATGTATGTAATTGGTTGAGAGATCAATTACGCACCATAAAATATAATTCTTCGGAGAGAGTTTATAATCCAACTCAATGAAATAGTAAACATATTGCTCGAACACTAAGTAGTTCCTATTTTGAATGAAAAGGATGTGATCAACAGAATTAAAGCTCCATATCAGGATTCTTGTGGAATTTCTTGGGATAATGATAGTCTTGCTGCTCTCTTGGCTCTTGAATTAAAGGCTAATCTTCTGATTCTTCTCAGCGATGTTGATGGCCTTTATATTGGACCTCCAAAAGATCCACATTCAAAGCATTTGATTTCTCGAAAACTCCATTGCGTGAGCTCAATGTAACATTGATTTTCAATACAAGGTTTATCATACTCTCGTTGTTACACAGTTTTTAACAAAGAAGACATTTGATCTTGAGGCGATGTAGATTCTACATATGAGGCATGAACATTAAAGACATTTGAAAAATTTGGCCTAAAGAATATAGAGAGGAGGCATCTCCTCAACAAACAATTTTCCAAGATAGATTTGTATCAGTCTGCTTCGTTGTAGAGGGAGCAGATTGAAGAGTTTGTAAGTATTTTTGCTAGGCTAGGCAAATTGAGTGTTATGAATATAATTCATAACAAGTAATTAAATAAAATAAATATAAATATTAATTAGGTTAAATAGTCATTAAGTTAAGCGAAAAGGCATGTCTAAAAGACATGCCCATTCATGAAAGGACACCTGCTTAGGTATATAAATGTGGGTCCTCATCGTAAACATTCATCACATATACATTTTTATATATAATAAATTATTATTATTAAATACCTCTTATGTATTTTTACTTTCAAGTCTACAAGCTATCAGTTTTTATGCTTCAGTGGTATCAGAGCCATGGCGCACGATATAATGATGTGAGTCTGCCGCAAAATGTGCCATTACGTTCACTCCTGATTATGTCAAGCAGTTTAGTATTCAAGAAGCATTTCAGCGATTAGAAAAATCAATTGAAGAAGTTAATGAATGTCGAAAGGAAATCAATAATAAGGAAGAAAACCATGATCAAAATGATGAGAATAAGGCACAAAACACTACTTTTAATAGAGGTGAAAATAAACTTGGTCATAGTGACAGAGATCCATATGAAGAAAATCTAAACAACGGCTGTGATGAGAAGGATAGTAAAAGTACTTATGTGAAAACTAAAGAAAAAGACCACTCAAAATCTGAATCCAGATAGGAATATGAAAAAAAAGAAGAGGGTAATACTTTTGATGAAGAATCACCACATTCTACAAGAGATCTGAAAGAGGTTATGTCAATTTGAGATTATGAAAAGAATGAAGAAGATATTAAAGATGAAGATGATCTTAAATATTATAATGGTAAAGATAGTTGTAATGATGTTTTTTAGCACAAACCAGCAAGGCCACCTTTAATAAGAAGGTCAATGTTTCCAATTTCACAAAAATGACTACTACAACCAATGAAGTTTAAAAATGCAATTAAAAAGTTTCTCCCTCCAAGAAGTTCATTTCAGCCATTAAATTTGATGAAGATTTGTAATTCTGGTTTTTCATTACCTCAAAACCTAGGTGATAAAAAGGACAACAACAATTACACCTTCATGGAAAATATGACAAATGGTTCAGCTACACTAAGTGATTTGCAACCACATTTGCCAGACATTAAGGTTTTTTGAGTAGATGTAAGGCCAACACTCCTAAGTACCTATGATGTAGAGTATGAAAAAAATCCTTTTGAGGGTTTAATTGGGATGATAATGAAAACTAGAGATGATAAGTCTAAAAGTTCTGTTTTCAGTGGAGATTGTCATGAGTACAATGGCAATTGTGACAGTGATGAGTATAGTGATGTGGGTAGCATTAATCTTGATCATGTAACGAATGATGTGCACAACGACATGGAAGATGTAAGAAACAACTTCATGACAAGGGGATGTGCAATTATTGGTCCCTCATGCTCTTTGGAGGATGCTAATCAGGACAAGGACACTGAAAATATCTTCTTGAATGAGATCCAGAGTTTGAGCCGGGATTCCTTGCATGGAGAGTTTCAACAATATTTAGATCCAGTACCACAATTTCATGCTAGAATACAGTATAGAGTCCATATAGTTTTGATCCATCCATTTTTTTTTGCTGGGAGGTCAAAGTGAATCTGATTTTCTGAATATCTGCAATAAAATATTTGGGAAGGATATTATATCCGCTGGTTTTAGGTCAGTGACTGAACTTTGCCAAGCAATGCCACATTATGTAAGTAGAAAAGGAATTATGAACAAGGTGAGCTATGCTTGGTTGAGTCATCAAAAAACATTCGAGTAGTGGCTGGTATAAGAGTAAGATTATGGTGCATTGTGTACAATATACAAAAGTCTCATACTCAAGGCATGAAATCCCATAATTCTAAAGAAGAAAACGTGTTGTGCCTCGATATGTTAATAAGACCATTTAGGCTCTACACTGACACCCTTTTTCTCTTCCCTGTCAACGCTGCACCTAAGCTCTCTTCGTTGTGCCTCCGACCACATCCTTCATAGACCACAGTTTCAATAACCAACAGCCGACAAGAAACTCCACAGCCATCATCAAACTCAGCCGTGATCTTGGAATGTTGTCATAATTATTAATTAAACTGCAATGCTTCCACATCATATCCATTTTCGGTCCACAAGAAATCATCGGTCCACGTTTTACTGACCTGGTCAACCACGTAACCAATCGTTGTTTTCCCCGCATCCTGATCACTAAACTGCGTCAATTGCACTACATCAGTAACCATGGTGTCAATCATAGACCCCGCTGTATTCATTTTTGTGCTCCCATTTTTCCACTCTTCCTGCCCCACAATAGCCCGCTTCCATGTCCGACTTCCGCTTTGTGCACCCCTGCACACATGTTGCATCAAAACCACCGAGAATTTGTTATCGAAAACCTGTTGCCGAAGACCCCGCAGCAATCACTCTACCCCACAAGAAAGAAAGAACGAACAAAAAAAATACGCCTGAAGAAAAGAACGATGATCCTCCATGCCGTCAAGCAACGTGAATGGGTGAAGGGTCAAACAACATGAATGGCCCATTCCGTCGTATTGACGTGATCGATCAATAGTGATTAATTCACAACAACAACAAAAAATTATATTATATAGGTATAAGTTATATAATATATATACTTTATATAATATATATAATTTATAAATATATAATTATTATATTAAAAAAACAAAAACATTATTATTAAAAAAAAATAAAAAATTATTAAATATATATACATATATAATGTTGAAAATAACAACAAGAAATGCTAAATATAGAAGTGCTAAATTTAGTACTACTATAAATAGCATTTCGGGATACCTTCCTATTTTAGTTAGTCTTTAAACTAAAATAGAAAAGTAAAAATCGAATTTGATCTTAGCAATTGTTTGTAAAATAATTAATTAATTCACCATGAGTTAATTAGTTGTAGAAAATCAAACATGAAGTTTATGTGGGAACATGCAACAATTTCTCCATTAATTGAGGAGTTTATCCATTAGTTAAAGAGATAAGGATGAGTTGTAATATTGAGTTGTAATTAGTTGGCTCAGTTAACTAAGTCAAGTCCAGTTAGATTAATTCAAATAGTTTGTTGAATTAATGTAAGTTCAATTAGTTAATGCATGCATGCATGTAACTGCTGCACTTCAGATAACTGAATATTCTCTCATAAATAACTCATGCATGTCAATTCAGACAGAGACCTAGTTGAGATCAGATGGAGGGACAGTATACTATCAGCTACTAGAATATTCCATTGTGAACACCCCTTGCATGTAGAAGGAATTATTTCCTTGGGGATTGCGCAGTTACTTCTTTAGGTTTTGTGAGTGGGATGAGGCCAATTCACACATGTGGCATCACTGGACCCCAAGAAAAACTGTACAAGGAAATAGGAGGCTTGGAGGGCTTGAGGAGGACATATATTATGTCTATTCAGTCTGTGAGATGTATTGTTTGATTGTAGAGAGAGCAGGATAGCTTGAGTGTTGATTCTTTTGTAACTTAAACAAGATTTCCACTTGTATGATAATACAAAGATTGGGGTTTTAGGCTGAGGCTTTCCCGAGGTTATTTCTTCTGTGTTATGTGTGATTGATTTCTCATTCTTAGTTATATGTGTTCTCTTGATCTTGCTCAATTCAATTAAGCTTCCGCAAAGTGTTGTAGAAGTAGATCTTGTATTTGGCTTTAGTCTATTGCATAATCTATTGATCTATAGTGGGAATTTCTACATGGTATCAGAGCAAAGGTGATCAAGATGAAGAAGAGTATACAAGAAGGGAGAAGTTCGAAGTTTGAGGTTCCTGAATATAGAAATCAAGTTCTTATAACATCTCAATTTCACGAATGGCATTCAGTGGTTTAAGACTCGAGTATGCCCTTGATGGAAGCTCGAATTATATTGCCTCGAAGGATTGCATGGAGGCAATATTAGAGGATAATGGTCTAAAGGACTTCATTGATCAAGAATTCCCCAAGCTGACTGATGCTACTCAACTGGCGGAATGGAAGAAATGTGTGGCTAGAGCAAGGAGAATCCTGCTGGGGGGAGTTCGAGACCACATTGTTTCGAGCCTCCATGGGAAGCAGACACCATTTTCGATGTGGAAAACATTGAAAGATCTATATTAGAACAACAACAATAAGAGAAAGCTGGCGCTAAAAGACAAGCTTTGTAAGATCAAGTGTAAAAAGGGCAACACGATCTCTACATATTTGAACAAACTCACCACCTATAGGGATGAGCATGGAAGTGTAGGGATCACGACCGCTGACGATGACATGGTGAGTCTTGCACTCCTCAGTCTTCCTAAGAGCTGGCATAGCTACCAAGACTTGGTTAATGGAAGAGAAAAACTGCCAGATTGGGAACGACTTTGGTTGGATCTGATGCAGGAGGAAATAAGAAGAAGCACCAAAGATGGATCCTCATCGAAGCAATATGATGAGGAAAATCTAGCCTTAGTGAGTAAGGAGAGGAAAGGGAAAGGGAAGGTGTCCCATTCCAAATCCGGTTCTTCCCATCGTGGGAAGAAGATTGACAAATCAAAAGCGCGATGCTTTCATTGTCATGAAGTGTGCCATTATGCTACAAATTGTCCATAGAAGAAATCCAAGAAGGGTTCCTCGAAGGGATCTGATGGTGAGGCACTAGCCTCACAGTTTGAGCTGGATTTCTTGCTTATTGCATGCATGGTTTCATCCATGGTGGGATGTGTGTGGTACCTGGATAGTGGAGCTTCATTCCACATGTCAGGTGACAAGAATCTTTTCAGTACCTTGGAGGAGAAGGATCTCCAGATGCGGATCGAGATGGGCGATGATGGAAAGTACTGTATTTCAGGTGAAGGTACGGTTGTGTTTTAGAGGGAGCATGGAGCTCCCCCCACCTTGGTTGATGCAAATTATGTACCAGGTCTGAAGAAGAATCTTGTGTTTGTTGCTATACTAGAAGATAAAGGCTATGATGTAGTCTTTAGTAAAGGAAAGGTATTCTTGAGGCGTATCGGTACTGGACAAACAAAGAGAATTGATATTTGAGTAAAGAATCTCTACAAGTTGAAGGTAGACGATTATGCTACATTGAGTTCCAAAGCTGAGATGGTGCAGAGCAAGATGTTGGCGAGCTATGGCATAGAAGACTGGGCCACTTGCACCATGGAGCCCTGAAGATCATGCAGCAGATTTCTACCAGATTACCCAAGGGAAAACTTAAGCAGAAAAATACGTGAAAAGGTTATACCTTGTGTAAGTATGCGAAATATTCCTTTCTGGATCGAGACAGTAAAGCTGGAGCAATCCTAGAGTGAGTTCACACAGATTTTTGTGGACCTTTCTCTACAGCCTCCACCGCTAAACAAAGGTACTATGTTATTTTTATTGATGCTTTTTCTCATAGATGTTGGATCTATTGTATGCAAAAGAAGGATTAGACCTTCTTGCGGTTTTATGAGTTTAAAGCCTTGGCAGAGAAAGAATCTAGAAAGAAAATAAAAGCCTTACATAGTGACAATGGTGGAGATTATGTCTCCCAAAAATTTAAAGACTTCTGCGCTGCATAAGGAATTAAACGAGAATTGACGGCACCCCGTAAGCCACAGTAGAATGGGGTGGCCGAAAGGAAGAACAAATCGATTGTGGGAGTAGCTTGAGCGATGTTGCATGACCAAAGCCTACCACTACATTTTTGGGCTAAGGCAAGCAATACAACAGTATACTTGTAGAACAAAAGTTCACACCATATACTGGGGATGAAGACACCTATGGAGGCCTTTCCCTGGAAGCGACCTAATGTAAGTAACTTCTGAATATTTGAATCATTAGTTTACTGTCATGTGACCAACGATGCCAGGAAGAAGCTAGACCCAATAGCTAAGGTTGGAATACTTGTGGGGTACACAGATACACCCCACAACTATCGGGTGTACCTACCTACCACTCAGAGGACAGTGGTACGCAAGGATCTATAGTTTGATGAGCAGGAAGCCATGTGCTTATCACTTGAGAGGGAGCTCAAGTTGCATGGAGAGGAGGAAATTTCAGTTCCTAAGGAGGAGGAGCCTCAGATTGATGCGGAGCAGCCGCATGTAGAGGATTTGGGAGTAGAGACATCCACTCATGCAGAGACTTCCAGAGATGGGTGGAAATTATCAAGGGAAGCTGATAGGTTGATGCTGGATGCGTGGGAGAATGTGGGACAGCCATCTTCTCAACACAGATAGAGGAGGTCACCCGAGCGGTACACTGGGTACATGGCCCTAGTTGGGGAGTGTGTAGATACCAAACCTTCTTCATTCATGGAGGCAGTACAACAACCACTCTAGGTTGATGAAATGGTAGAGGAGTATGACTCTATCATTCGGAATAGTGTGTGGGATGTTGTCCCAAGACCTCAGGGTAAGTCAGTGGTGAGTTCCAGGTAGCTTTACAATGTAAAGCAGGGAGCTGATGGCAGTGTTGTGAAACATAAGGCAAGGTTTGTTGCTCGAGGTTTCTAACAGGTCGAGGGGATTAACTATGATTTGACTTTTGCTCCCATAACAAGGTACTCATCGATTAGATCGATGTTGGAACTATCAGCTCAGATGGGGTGGAAGATCCACCAGATGGACGTGAAGACAAGATTCGTCAATGGGAAGATTGGGGAGGAGGTGTACATTAAGCAGCTAGAAGGTTTTGAGACCTTCGATTATGAGTCGCATGTGTGCAGACTCAAGAGGGCTTTGTATGGGCTGAAGTAAGCACGCCGTACTTTGTACACTATGATCGACAACTATTTCACCGGGTTGGGCTTCACCAAGATTGAAGCAGATGCGATCCTTTACCACATCATGGTAGAAGGTAAACCATCGATCATTGTTCTTTATGTTGATGATCTGATTTTGACAGGTGATGATCAGCTGATACAATATTGCAAGGAGGACCTTGCAAGAGAGTTTGAAATGAAAGACATGGTTCTTATGCACTACTTTCTAGGCATGGAGGTGTGGCAGAAAGATGGTGAAGTATTTGTGTCTAAAGAAAAGTATACCAATGAGATACTCAGGGGCTTTCACATGGAGAAGTGCAAGCCCATGCAGACTCCTCTAGCTGGGAAATGGAGGAAGGAGGATGCTACTTCAAGTGAGGTAGTAGTTGCTACTGTTTATCAGCAACTGGTGGGTTCACTTATGTATCTGGTGAATACATGACCCGACTTATGCTTTTTGGTGAACCAGTTGAGTCAAGCTATGGTTCAGCGTACCAAGCTGTTTTGGAAGGCAGCAAAGCATGTGCTGAGATACCTCAGAGGCACATCTCAGTTCAAATTGCAGTACATATGAACAAAGGGAGTGAAGCTTCAGGGCTTCACAGATTTGGATTGGGCAGGGAGTCCATCAGACCAGAAGAGCACTTCTAGAGGAATCTTTAACCTTGGTTCAGCTGCAGCTTCCTAGTACAACAGGAAATAGAGATTAGTTGCACTTAGCACAACAGAGGTTGAATACATGGCTGCTAGTCAGGTTGCATGTGAGTCCATTTGGATACGAAAGATTCTAGTGGGATTTTTTGGTCAGAGGATGGATCGTATAGTGATCTACTGCGATAACTAGAGTTCTATCAAATTCGCTGAGAATCTAGTTTTTCATGACAGGTCCAAGCACATTGATATCTGGTATCACCATCTTCGAGACTGTTCTCAAGAGGATCATGTTGTTGATGTATGTTTTCACCGAGGAACAAGATGTAGATATTTTGACTAAGGCCGTTGAGATTGCAACAAGATGATGGAGCTTAGTGAAAAGAGTCGCCTTCACTAAGTGGGCCTGCAGGCTATTTTTGGCGCAAGTCTATTTTTAGACATATGGATCATGTCTATGGATTGCAGGTTGCTGTTTATGGATGATTGATCAAGTTGGGAAAAAATAGATGGACTTCTATTTTTGATGAAAGTGTGAGTGATCACAGTGTGAGTGATAAAAGTCTATTTTTAGACTGGCTGTCAAAAATAGAAAAGTCAAATATTATTATCTCACAATAATATTTGGACTATAAACTTAATCTTATTCTCTTGGAGCACTTCAGTTTGAGCTACAGAGGTGGCACATGCAGCTGTCAGAAGGAAATACGCTTTTCTTATGAGTCAGTTGAGTTGTTGCATGCATGACTTCAGTTAGAACTCAATCAGTTGAGTTTGGTGGAGTTGATTGTGGAGTTGATGGAGTTGTGTTCAGTTTAGCTTTGTTAAACTGGTTGTATTTAGTCTAACTAGCAAATAGACTAGAGATGAGTTGGGTGAATTAGTTATTAATTAATTCACAAGTTATTAACTCATAATACAACTCATGAATACATCAGTTAACTCAGTTGCATGTCAGTGCATGTTCAGTTCAACAGGGACATGTGGTAGAGAATCAGATTGCTATTAGTTGTGACTATAGTTGTGCACCAGATCTTGCACAATCAAGGGATTGAGTATGCCAATGAGTTTTCTCACGTATTTTCCCACATTATAGCTTGTGCTCACGTCCAAAAAAGTGTGAGTGACTATTTTGCAGGTGAAAAATGAGTTTGGTAAGCCATTCTCATCAGTTCTTGAGCAAGTATTGAGCAGTGGAGGCAAGCAAGCAGTGGAAGAGATTTGGAGATCAGATCTGAGCTGTATTGTGTGTAATAGAGGTGGAGATACTTGTGAGAAGTATTATGCTGTGTAATGTTACATGACTCAATCATTAATATACAGATAGTTAGGGTTTTTAGCGAGATGCTTTCCCCACGATACATACTGTGTTAATGTGTGAATGCTCTTGATGTTTTATTGTTATTGATGCTGCTATATTGATGATCAACATAGAGGAGCTTATGTATTGTGTATGTTTTCCACAATAGTACATGATCAGGATAATCTCCATTGAATTTGTGTTAAATTATTCAAAATTTCTACATGGTATCAGAGCTGTTGATCATCAGATCTACTATTCAGGAAGTGTTTACATTCTATTTCTTCAGGCAGAGTCTGTAATCGGGCCAGGTAGCCTCTAGATTCATCCTTCTTTTGGAAGGTGAGATATCCGGTGAATGCCCATACAGTCAATCGCTGTACGAGAAATATTGTGTTCTCACGAATTTTAGATCGGAGGTGGTTGAGTTTGGAGCTGGTGGAAAATCAAATTTGCAGTAGTGTTGTTGAAATGTTTTTCAACGGATTGCAAATGTTATTCCAAAGCAAGAGCAACCTGGCGCTCAAGGATAAACTCAGTAACAATAAAGGTGAGAATGGATCTTCATCAAAGGTATCTGATGAAGAGAATTGCGCTTTGTCTGCCAAAGCAAAGAAGGGGAAGAACAAGAAAGCTTCTCATTCCGGTGCGAAAGGCAAGAAGCAGGATATGTCCAAGGTGAAGTGTTTTCACTGTCACCAGCATGGACACTATGCCACTAATTGTCCGCAGAAGAAGAAGAACAAGCAGGCTGCTGGATCTTCAGCAGGGGGAGAGGCCTTAGATTCTCAGTTTGAGCTTGATTTTTCATTGATCGCATGCTTGGTTTCAAGTGTGATGGGATCAGTGTGGTTCTTGGACAGTGGTGCGTCTTTTCACATGACGGGAGATAGAGATTTGTTCTCTGATCTGGAGGACAAAGATCTTGGAGTGCACATCGAGATGGGCAATGATGGTAGATACAGTGCGACCGGTATCGGTATCATTTCCTTTGAGAGGGAGTCTGGTAAACCCTTTGTATTGAAGGAAGTCATGCATGTTCCAGGATTGAAGAAGAATCTCATCTCAGTGGCGATGTTAGAAGACAAGGGGTATGATGTTGTTTTTAGCGAGGGAAATACCTTCCTGCGCAGCAAGACAACTGGTGAGACCCGGAAGATAGGGGTTCGAGTGAGGAACCTTTATCAGTTGCATGTAGATGGATGCGCAGCAATGGCAGGCAAGGCAGAAGGATTGGTGAGCCGGGATGATGGCGAGTTGTGGCACAGGAGATTGGGTCACCTTCACCATGGAGCCTTGAAGATACTGCAGCAGATCACTACAGGGCTTCCTAAAGGCACACTTGCACAGTCAGATCAGTGCAAGGGGTGTACTTTGGGGAAGTTTGTGAAAGCCACCTTTCACAAGAAGGATAGTCACGCCACGACGATCCTTGAGAGAATTCACACAGACGTGTGTGGACCTTTATCAGTTGCTTTGACAGCAAAACACAGGTATTATGTGATTTTTGTTGATGATTTCTCTCGTAAGTGCTGGATCTTCTTCATGCAGAAGAAGAGCGAGACATATTCAAAGTTCTGTGAATTCAAAGCACTGGTCGAGAAGGAGTCGGGGAAGAAGGTGAGGGCTCTTAGGAGCGATAATGGTGGTGAATACATCTCGGACGAGTTCAAGGATTTCTGCAAGATAGAAGGGATTCATAGAGAGCTCATAGCTCCCCATAACCCACAGCAGAACGGGGTAGCTAAGCGGAAGAACAGAACGATTGTGGGTGTTGCATGGGCAATGTTGCATGATCAGGGCCTACCCCTTCACTTGTGGGCGGAAGCATGCAATACAGCAGTTTATGTGCAAAACCGTTGTCCTCATAGGATACTTGGCATGAGTACACCTGAGGAGACTTATTCTGGTAAGAAGCCTGATCTTTCTCATTTGAGGATTTTTGGTGCTAACGTTTACATGCATGTGATGAAGGATGCCAGGAAGAAGTTGGAGCCGACCGCAGAGGTTGGGATATTTGTGGGGTACACTGATACGCCCCACAACTATCGTGTGTATTTGCCAGAAAGTGGTAAAACTGTTGTGCGACGGGATATAAACTTTTAGGAGGAGAAAGCCATGAAGTGTTCGCTTGAGAGGGAGCTACACTTGCATGCAAATGAGGAGCTATTAGTTCCTAAGGATGAGCTTCAGGATGTGGATCAGCCACAAGACGAGGTTCATGGAGTGGAAGAGACCACTCATGCAGCGCCAACCATCAGAGGGAAAAAGCGCTTGACAGAAGCTGAGCGACTGGATCAAGATGCAGAGAAAGTTGTAGGACCACCTACAGCCCAACGCAGGCAGAGACAGTCACCTGATCGGTACACTGGATACATGGCTCTTATGAGCAAGTGTGTTGTGATTGAGCCATCCTCTTTCGAGGAAGCTGTGGAGGATCCCGCATGGGTAGACGCCATGGTGGAAGAGTATGATTCTATTGTCAGAAACAGTGCATGGGAGATTGTTCCTAGACCGGAAGGGAAATCAGTGGTGGGTTCGAGATGGATCTACAAAGCTAAGCAGGCAGCTAACGGAAGTGTGGAGAAGTACAAGGCAAGATTTGTTGCCCGAGGCTTTTCACAGATTGAGGGGATCGATTATGAGGAGACCTTTGCACCTGTCGCAAGGTATTCTTCCATACGGACGATTCTTGCTCTCTCAGCGCAGATGGGATGGCACATTCATCAGATGGATGTGAAGACTGTGTTCCTCAACGGAGTCATTGAGGAGGAGCTATACATTGAGCAACCCGAAGGCTTTGAATTCTTCAGCAGCGAGTCGCATGTGTGCAGGCTTAAGAGAGCATTGTATGGGTTGAAGCAAGCACCACGCGCTTGGTACACACGGATAGACAGCTATTTCACAGGACTTGGATTCTCCAAGAGCGAGGCGGATCTGAACCTATACCAGATTATGGTGTTGGGTAAGTTGCTTATCATTGTACTGTATGTTGATGATTTGATTCTAACGGGTGATGAGCTGTTGATACTGTCATGCAAGAAGGATCTTGCTACAGAGTTTGAGATGGAGGATTTGGGCCTCCTTCACTATTTCCTAGGATTGGAAATATGGCAGTGTAGTGGTGGACTGTTTGTTTCTCAGGGTAAGTATGCTCGGGAGATACTCGAGAAGTTCAACATGCATGGCTGCAAGCTTGTTGATACTCCTCTTCCTGGAGGTTGGAGGAAGGAGGATGCCACTTCGGGAGAAGAAGTGGATGCCACTGTTTATCGACAGTTGGTGGGGTCACTGATGTATTTGGTCAATACACGACCTGACATATGCTATGCAGTTAACCAGCTTTCACAAGCTATGGTTAAGCCTACCAAGCTCTTCTGGAAGGCGGGCAAGCATGTATTACGCTACTTGAGAGGCACATCGGGATATGGATCTTGGTACAGACAGGAGGATGCAAATTGGGTAGGGAGCTCAATGGATGACATCAGGTACCATCATATCAGAGATTGTGTGCAGCGGAGGATCATGTTACTTTCGTACATTCCAATGGAGGATCAGGATGCTGATATTCTGATGAAGGCTCTCACCAGGAGCAAATTCGAGTACCACCGAGGCAGGATAGGGGTTGCTAATAATCCATATCTTGTCGAGAGGGAGTGTTGAGATTGCAACAAGATGATGGAGCTTAGTGAAAAGAGTCGCCTTCACTAAGTGGGCCCGCAGGCTATTTTTGGCACAAGTCTATTTTTAGACTATGTCTATTTTTAGACATATGGATCATGTCTATGGATTGCAGGTTGTTGTTTATGGATGATTGATCAAGTTGGGAAAAAATATATGGACTTCTATTTTTGATGAAAGTGTGAGTGATCACAGTGTGAGTGATCAAAGTCTATTTTTAGACTGGCTGTCAAAAATAGAAAAGTCAAATATTATTATCTCACAATAATATTTGGACTATAAACTTAATCTTATTCTCTTGGAGCACTTCAGTTTGAGCTACAGAGGTGGCACATGCAGCTGTCAGAAGGAAATACACTTTTGTTATGAGTCAGTTGATTTGTTGCATGCATGACTTCAGTTAGAACTCAATCAGTTGAGTTTGGTGGAGTTGATTGTGGAGTTGATGGAGTTGTGTTCAGTTTAGCTTTGTTAAACTGGTTGTATTTAGTCTAACTAGCAAATAGACTAGAGATGAGTTGGGTGAATTAGTTATTAATTAATTCACAAGTTATTAACTCATAATACAACTAATGAATACATCAGTTAACTCAGTTGCATGTCAGTGCATGTTCAGTTCAACAGGGACAAGTGGTAGACAATCAGATTGCTATCAGTTGTGACTATAGTTGTGCACCAGATCTTGCACAATCAAGGGATTGAGTATGCCAATGAGTTTGCTCACATATTTTCCCACATTATAGCTTGTGCTCACGTCCAACAAAGTGTGACTGACTATTTTGCAGGTGAAAAACGAGTTTGGTAAGCCATTCTCATCAGTTCTTGAGCAGGTATTGAGCAGTGGAGGCAGGCAAGCAGTGGAAGAGATTTGGAGATCAGATCTAAGCTGTATTGTGTGTAACAGAGGTGGAGATACTTGTGAGAAGTATTATGCTGTGTAATGTTACATGACTCAATCATTAATATACAGATAGTTGGGGTTTTTAGCGAGATGCTTTCCCCAGGATACATACTGTGTTAATGTGTGAATGCTCTTGATGTTTTATTGTTATTGATGCTGCTATATTGATGATCAACGTAGAGGAGCTTATGTATTATGTATGTTTTCTACAATAGTACATGATCAGGATAATCTCCATTGAATATGTGCTAAATTATTCAAAATTTCTACAAAGGCATTGTCAAAATACAAGTTTGAGTTCCACAGAGATAGGATTGGGGTTACTGATAATCTCTTTCTTGTTGAGAGGGAGTGTTGAAAATAGCAAGAAGAAATGCTAAATATTGAAGTGCTAAATTTAGTACTGCTATAAATAGCATTTTGAGATACCTTCCTATTTTAGTTAGTCCCTGAACTAAAATAGAGAAGTAAAATTCGAATTTGATCTTAGCAGATGTTTGTAATTAATTAATTAATTCACCATGAGTTAATTAGTTGTAGAAAATCAAACATGAAGTCTATGTGGGGACATGCAACAGTTTCTTCATTAATTGAGGAATTTATCTATCAGTTAAAGAGATAAGGATGAGTTGTAATATTGAGTTGTAATTACTTGGCTCAGTTAACTGAATCAAGTCTAATTAGATTAATTCAAACAATTTGTTGAATTAATGTAAGTTCAGTTAGTTAATGCATGCATGCATGTAATCGCTGCACTTCAGATAACTGAATATTCTCTCATAAATAACTCATGCATGTCAGTTTAGATAGAGACCCAGTTGAGATCAAACGAAGAGACAGTGTACTATCAGTTGCTAGAATATTCCATTGTGAATATCCCTTGCATGCAAAAGGAATTATTCCCTTAAGGATTGCGCAGTTACTTCTTCAAGTTTTGTGAGTGTGATGAGGCCAATTGACACATGTGGCATCACTGGACCCCAAGAAATACTGCACAAGGAAATAGGAGGCTTGGAGGGCTTGAGGAGGACATATACTGTCTTTTCAGTCTGTGAGCTGTATTGTTTGATTGGAGAGAGAGCAGGATAGCTTGAGAGCTGATTCTTTTTGTAACTTGAACAAGATTTCCACTTGTATGATAATACAGTGATTTCGGTTTTAGGCTGAGGCTTTCCCTGAGTTATTTCTTCTGTGTTATGTGTGATTGATTTCTCATTCTTAGTTACATGTTTTCTCTTGATCTTGCTCAATTCGATTAAGCTTCTGCAAAGTGTTGTAGAAGTAGATCTTGTATTTTGCTTTAGTCTATTGCATAATCTATTGACCTACAGTGGGAATTTCTACATATAACTTATTTCAAAAAATAATAATACTATAACTTATTTAAAAAAGGGGGGGGTTTGGGGGGGGAGGGAAAAAATAAGACAAACTTGGACTCAAAATAGAGTTATTAGCGAATTATAGACACTGAGCCACCAGTGACGGAGACCTTCCACTTTCCATATGCCGAGGCGACAATCACAAAGACAATTGCCAACAATATATCTTTGAGGACAAAGCTTCTCAAGGGGCCATGTTATGAATATAATCCATAACAAGTAATTAAATAAAATAAATATAAATATTAAATAATTAAATATTAATTAGGTTAAATAGTCATTAAGTTAAGTGAAAAGGCATGTCTAAAAGACATGCCCATTCATGAAAGGACACCTAATACCTTTTTATATATAATAGATTATTATTATTAAATACCTCTTGTGTATTTTTACATTCAAGTCTACAAGCTATCAGCTTTTATGCTTCATTGAGGCAGATTTTTGTGTCTAAGAGGAGATGGCGACTAAAGAGGCAGACCCATCATTAGGGTTTTTGACAAAGAAGGAAACTGAGGTTAAGCTGGCTCGGCCCACTAGGGTGAAAAATAAAACCCCTGCACCCATTCAGATAACCGCGGAACAAATCTTGAGGGAGGCCCGGGAACGACAGGAGGCTGAAATCTGACCTCCGAAGCAGAAGATCACTGACGAGAGCGAGCTCGCGGATTACCGGCTCCGAAAGAGGAAGGAATTCGAAGACCTGATCAGGAGAGTGAGATGGAACACGAGCGTGTGGGTGAAATACGCTCAGTGGGAGGAGAGTCAGAAGGACTTCGCCCGTGCGAGGTCGGTGTGGGAAAGGGCCCTGGAAGTCGATTACCGAAACCCTACTCTGTGGCTTCGCTATGCCGAGGTGGAGATGAAGCACCGCTTCGTAAACCATGCCAGGAACGTCTGGGACCGGGCTGTGTCGCTGCTGCCCCGCATCGATGAGCTTGTATTAGTACAAGTAGGGCCACACATAATTGATGATGCTGAATTATAACTACAACAGAACACGTCACTCTTAATTCTGACTCCTGACTCAAAGAATTGTTCGACAACAATGTATCCAGGCATCCGAACGCAGATCTACAGGGTAGCCAATTCACACTCATCCCTCTAATACCTGTCCCCAGATCAACAATGGATATGAGAGAAAATGCTCCACTTTGAATATGAGTAGTCCAACACTCTAGACATGCACAAGACTCCCTGGGCCTCATCCACCCACATAACTCACTGGAACAAGTCCTCAAAAAACACTGCTCTGATACCACATGTAGGAAATTAAAACAACTAATAAAACATTAATAAAATACACAATAGACATATACACAAATCAGACATAGCGAAAAGGCTAGAGCCTCACTGTATTATATTCCTCACACTCTCATTGTAATGTACAAAGAATGATAATAGTACAAATAAATACATGAGGAAGTTTGTCTCAAGATAGTACATCTATCTTGGACACTATGTTTGAGAAAATATCTCGACAATGCACTAATCTAGGAGCCTAACTAGTTGGAGAGAATCTCACAACCAACTAAGCCTAAACTGACTCCTAACCATGAGGAACAAACTCAATCTAGAAAGGTAGGATTAAATCCTAACTTTCATTATTTTAATTAATTTAATTATTTGGACTTAGAATTGTTTTAACATATGAGAGTGAGGCTAACAGTGGATTATTAGCTACAACTAGATTTCTTTGCAGGTAACAAGTTGGATGTATGATTTTACTTATTGGTTATGGATTCATGGTATATGCATGTTATTATATGGTTATGATCTATCACTGGTATGGAGGATTTCATGGATTGACAGTAGTTTTTCCTAGCCTTACCATTTCCTAAATAGTCATGGTGTTTAGGGTTTCTCCATTGATTTGTTTTCTGGTTGGTGCTTGTAATTCCTTATGGTTGTGATTTCGAACAAATGCTTTGGAATCCCTGAAACATCTTGGGTTGAATTACTAGTCCCGGAGCCTAGGTTGTATGAATGCTTTAATGCCCTTGGTGGGTTGAGTTAGTAGTCTTGGAGTTGGGTTGGACAAATGCTCTAGAGCCCTAGATGGTTGTGGTGTGGGTTACTAGTTCACGGAGCTCTGGACAACTTTTCTAGAGACCAATTTGGTTGGTGATAGTGATGTATAACCATGAGGTGGAATCATTGGTTAAGGGTTGAGGTGGTTTGGCCTATGGAAGCCATTGTTTGGTTTCCTTTCATTTATTCCATGAGATCCCACATTCACACTTGGAATAGGTGCAGGGGTGATTGGATGAAAGAGAGAATTAGTTCAGCCCAATATATGGTCAGGTGGTATGTATAAGTCACTAACTTAGTTGGTATTTTCTTATGTTAATACAAGCTATTCTTCTATTGTGATTCATGTATATTTATTAGCAACCTGTTGGTGATATTATGGTTGAGATACCATGGTTTATATGCTGGTTATTTTATTATTATATGATGTTATGTGATGTATATCTTCTATGGATCATGTCATGAATTGTGTAACTATTCATTGGTTGATTGATGAATGGACTAACAAGTATTATTGGAACTATGTGTAGAGGAAATAGGGCCTTCTTGGTGATTCTTAGATGAATCTCATAATTTTATGATCATATATGCATTCATGACTTGTAGCTTACATGTTTTTCATGTGTTTGATGATATGTGTTTCATGTTCTAGGAAGTCTAGGTCAAGTTTTTCCTTCAAATTTGTGTGTATAGTATTGTTTCCATGTCATTGTTGATATTGAGAATTTACAAGAAGTTTTGGGTAGTGGTCTAGAGGATGACCTGGAATCTAGGCTCAAATATCGAGACTGCATGCTCCTAAATGGAATGTTTGGGTTGCAATGACATGGATGCAGGCTTGTGCATGTGGTTGGACAATCCCAACTACATGGAAGCCTTGTTGTGGGTGTCATTGAGGACCCAGGTTAGAGAAAAGGGTGTCCAACTTAGTTTTTTTCCACTTGCGGTGGTTACTCAACCTATGAGTGACTTGTAGCCCCTGTAGGCTGTCAGGAAATTTCAATTTGACTTTAGTAGTTGACCACACCTCCTCAATGGGACCTAGGAGGTTGGGTCATGTCATAGTAGCTCTTCCTCTCATGTTTAACCTAGCAAGCTAGTGAAACTGAGTAAATGTGGGAGGGGTGGTTAGAGAATGGTATCAGATCTCCGAGGTTCAAACACTTGGACTGGGTGGGTGGAATGTTGTTTTCCATGCATGTATGTCATTTTTCTATGTGTTATTTATGCATGCATTGTGATGGTCATTGTTGCAGTTGTGTTGTCATGTAGAGGTTGATGATGTTGATGTTGAGTCAATTGACATGTAGATTTCATTATATATACATATGTTGTGCTAATCGGATTGATTTTAGAGACAGGATAGCCTACCCTAAACTCCACTGGGGTATGTTGATTATGTTTATGTTTATTTTATCTAACATGATACTTTTGCAGCAAGTAAAGGATCAAAGATGACAAGAAAAATGGTGGGCTATAGTTCACGTGATTCTCCCTACAGATCATATGAATAACATGGTGGTGAGTACTCCCTTGATATAGCAAACACATTGAGAAGTTTGAAAGTAGAGATTATAAGTTGTAAGGAAGATAATGATAGAATAATTGAGTCACAAGAAAGGCTTGCTAGAGAATAGGAGAAATAGGTAGAGTTTAATGCAGTGATCCTTCATAGTTTGTCAGATTTATAGAGACGGACCGCTTAGGATTAGTCATGGATAGGAGGAAAGGACCAATGGGGCATATGGTAGCATGTCTTAGTTGGGATACAAGTTTGAAAGGGATGATAGAGTCAGAGATAGGATGTTTTTGGATACACCTGACAGGAGGGGTAATGACCTTGGGTTCTATTCTAGTTCTAGTTTAAAGAAATAACATCATCATCACCGTCACCATCCATATAGGAGGAGTGAGATGCAGTACTTCCCAGAGGAGTTCAAGAAAGAAACACCTCCTACATTTGATGAAGGAATGAAGAAGTCACAGGGTATAGAATCTTGGTTTCTTGGGATGAATAATTGCTTCATATTACATGACTAATCAGAGAATATGAAAGTCGGGATAGCTACATTGAGTCTCAAAGGAAAAAAAACATTTGGTTGGAAGATGTGAAGAATTTTAGAGGGATTCGAGAAGAGGAGTTAACTTGGACTGATTTTGAGAGACTTTTTAGGAAGAATTATCCATATGTGAGATACTATGATGACAGGGAAAAGGAGTTCTATGATTTGAAGATGGTATCTATGACCGATGAGGAATATACTACCATATTTTTGGATTTGTTTAGAAATGTGCCTTACCTTAAGGAAGATAAGGCAGTGATTCAGAGACTCAGTAGTGGGTTATCAATACCATTTAAGGATGAGATTGATTTTGATGAGCCTAGTTGTTGGAGGAAGCCATTAGAAAGTTGAAGAACTTTAATGAGAAATTTAAGTGCAAGACTAAGACTAACCATGATTGGAAAGGTAATGAGAAGAATAAAGGAAAGTGGGTTAAGAAGAGAGCAAAACCATAAGATACATATGACAAGGAGAATGCAACATTACATAATAAGTTCAATGCAACTGACAAAGGATACGATTTTCAGTCTAAGGAGGAGAACAAGCTTGATGGAAAGAAGCATTTACAGTGATGAACTTGTGTAAAGGATCATCATAGGAGAGATTTTCCACAAAATTAGGGTTGTAGACTATAGATTTACAATGCTAATGTGGCATAGATATTTGGGTATTTTGGATAGAGTATTCATCATATTTATGCAGCATTAGATAATAGGTAGGTTGATCATCAGGCATCTATTATCAAGATGGAAGGACAGCTTGGTGATCAATTTGTTTCTATTTTGATCGACGTGAGATCTAACTATCATTATATTAGTATTGACCTAATGGGTAGGTGTCGTTTGAATAAAGAAGTGCACGTAAAATCTTGGTTAGTGAATTTGGCTATAGGGACCAAGAAAATAGTTGATTATTGGGTAAGAGCTTGTGCATTTGAGTTGAACGGTATGTGTTGGGCCTCCAAAATGTCATCCACTTTCACTTTCATTTCCATCATTTTACCCTCATTCCATAACTCTGTAGCCCCATAACCTTACATTAAGTAACCATTTCATAATCATATCGGTTTATCATCATTATTTTCCAAGTCATTTATTTTAAGTATTATAAGTGAATTTGTGATTAAATGTTACAAATTAACATATTTGCATATATATCTAAAAGTGTTATGAGTTTTGTGATATTGTAGGCCTACTTGGAAGATTCTAGAAGGGTCCTACTTGGCCACCTAGCCATAAATTCGAATTTCAAATTCCAACTCATGAGGATTTGTGGAAAAATTGTAGAAGATGTGGATCATTAACTATGCACATTCTGTTAGGTCCCTATAATACTAGTGATTCCCCCATTACTATTGTCGTTGTATCCCTTATTGTTATTATTGTGCTCCATAGAATCTCACTATTGTTATTTTTATGCCTTTATATTATTATTGTTAGGTCGGCTTGGTTATATTGTGACCCCTTAGACTCCTATATATAGAAAGGAGATTTTTTCATTTGTATCATCCAAGAATTGTTCATTTGTGTAATGTAAAGGAGGTTTCCCCCTCGAAGAGGCTGAATTCTAAGGCATTGATCTATATTTTCTATCTTTTTTTGAGCTGGTTTCATAACATTTGGCATCAAAGCTTTGGATTCTAGGGTTTCACTGCTCTAAATAGGTCATCTTGGGAAAATCCTCATAACTTTCTCTCTGAGCATCAGATTGAATTTTCGTAAGAAGTCGTAGAAAGAGGACGAACTGTAGTTTTTTGGGTACCATTTTCAAAACCTAAGGTTGAAACAGTGACCCATGGAAAGTCATACATTTTCGCTCTAATGAACAAGTCTATACTTAGGTCATCATGGGAGATTTGGAATAACTCTTCATTGGAGAATCCAATATTGATCAGACTTGTGGAGTTAGAAATATTACTCAGAGGGTTACCACAAGAATAAATTTCAGACCTTGGAGATCCAAAATTACAGAAATACATCAGATTCAATATCAAGCTCCTAAAAGTGAAAAAAAGGGTTTGTAATTTTTTTTTAAATTTTTGCATAAGCTTGGTTTGAAAAATTAGTTTGAAGGAATTCAAAGAGCACAGTGAATAATTATTATCATGAATTGATGCCCAGAAAAAAGAAAATAGAAACAACTAGTAAGCAACCTGAAAGCTCTAGCATGGCGCATGAAGAAGAGGAAGAAATGAAACATGATATATCAAAATTACGAGACCAAGTGCAACAAATGTCACTCGCACAAAAAGTAACAGAATTTAAGATGGATGATTTAAAGAAAGATGTAGAAGCTAAGATGTATGGCGTGGAAGTTAAGATGGATGGTTTAAAGAAAGGTGTGGAAGCTAAGATGGATGCTTTAAATAAAGGCGTAGAAGCTAAGATGAATGACATGGAAGCTAAGATGGATAGCGTAGAAGCTAAGATGGATGGCATGGAAGCTAAGATGGATGATTTGAAGATAGGTTTGAAGACAAACATGGAAGATTTGAAGACCAATTTGACAAATTTTCTACAAGAAATGCTTACTAATGGCGAAAGGGTAGTAAAGGAAGCTCATGATGAGAAAAAAATAAATGTTAATCATGATTTCATAGAATTTAACGTTGGATCAAAGAATCACCATGTTCCAAATATCGATATGAGGAAGTTTGATGGCAAGGATCCTGGAACATGGATACTACAGATGGAGCAATTTTTCGATCTCCATAATGTGCAAAACACACAAAAGGTATGTGTTGCAACTTTATATTTTGAACCAAATAAATTTGTATGGTATCAATGGCTTTTCTCTCATAAACAAATTGTCACTTGGGCTATTTTTACAGATGAAATGATAGCACATTATGAGGATACAAAAAGCAACACTTTTTTTAGCCAATTGATAAATCTCAAACAAAAGTGTTCAATGATGGAGCACATTGAGGACTTCCAATAATTGAATATAAGGGTAAAAGATATAAGAAAGGAACATAGGATTGATGTGTTCATAGGGACTTTAAAAGATAACATCCAACATGAAGTTTGCCTTTGGGAACAAGATTCATTGGAGAAGACATTCATGTTCGCAAGAAAAATGGAAAGCAAAATTATGGCAACAAGGAAGCCTACCACTCACAATCATAAAGATGGTAGTGTTGTTTCCCCTAGCCATCCACAACCTACAATGTTGACACCACAACAATTAGAAGAAAAAAGAGAAAAGGGACTTTGTTACAGTTGTGATAGAAAATACACTAAAGGTCATAAGTGTGCTGAGAAGAAATTATTTTACATAGATTGTGAAGAGGAGGAAGAAAAGGAACAAGAAATGTCAAAAGAGGAGGATATACACCAGGAACAAACCCTAGAAAAAGAAGAAATGAATATGATTGTATCTTGTAATGCATTGGCTGGAATTACCACTCCTCAAACTATCAAGATGGAAGGGCATATGAAGAAGAAAAAGGTAATAGTGTTGATTGATTCGGGAAGTACCAATAATTTTATTCATTGTAAGATAGCCAAGGAATTGAATTGCTTCCTATATCTGGCACTAGAGTGTCAAGTGATGGTTGCAAGTGGAGGAACCATAAATTTCATAAGAAAGTGCCATAATATTAAGCTATCCATGGGAGAATATGTATTAAATAGCCCAATTCTTTCCATTCCAATGGGTGGTGTTGATGTTGTACTAGGAGTCCAATGGCTACAATCCTTGTGTACAATAGCTTTTAATTTTCAAGAACTTTTCATGAAATTCTCTGTAGAAGGAAAGGAAGTTGAATTAAGGGGAGGGAAACCGGGAAAGATAATCAACTCTAATGGAATTATAAATATTCTAAAGAAAGAACAACGAGGCATAATTGTACAATTATGTTCACTAGAGGTTCCCACATCAAAATCATCCATTTCTCCAGATCTTCAAAAAATCTTGGACAATCATTCCAAGGTATTTGAGACTCCCAAACGCCTCTCACCTATTTGTGTTCATGATCATGCTATCAATTTGATTCCAGGAAGTGTTCATTCAAACATCAAGCCTTCCGTATATCCCTATGTCCAAAAGAGTGAAATTGAACTTATGGTTGCAAAAATGTTAGAGGTTGGTATAATCCAACCTAGTCAAAGTTCTTTCTCTACTCCAATAGTATTGGTTCACAGGAAGGATGGATCATGTCGGATGTGTCCAGATTATAGGGAGCTCAATAAGCTCAGTATTAAAGATAAATTTCCCATTCCTGTCATTTATGAATTATTGGATGAATTTGACGGATCAATTTACTTCACCAAGTTGGATCTTTGTTCAAGATATCATCAAATCAGAATGAAGACTGAAGTCATTCCAAAAACAACATTTAGACCTCATGAGGGTCATTATGAATTTTTGGTCATGCCTTTTGGTCTTACTAATGCACCTTCTACATTTCAAGGTTTGATGAATTCCATTTTCAAACCCTTCCTTAGAAAATTTGTGTTAGTATTTTTTTATGATATACTAATCTATAGAAAGTCTTGGAAGGATCATGTCCAACATGTTGACATGGTGCTCAAACTATTGGAGGAGAAACAATTATATGCAAAAATCTCCAAATGTTTCTTTGGAGTACAAGAGGTGGAATATCTAGGTCATATTGTATCTCATGAAGGTGTTAAGGTAGACCCTAGCAAAATTATAACCATTAAGGAATGGAAAATCCCCACATCCATAAAGCATCTACGAGGATTTCTCAGGTTGACAGGGTATTATTGCAAGTTTGTTAAGGATTGTGTTAGAATAGTAACACCTCTAACAACATTATTGAAGAAAGATGCATTCTCATGGACTCTAGAAGCAACAAAGGCCTTTGAACATCTTAAAGAGGCAATGTGCCAAGCACTAGTCTTAACTACACTGGACTTCACAAAAACCTTTATTGTGGAATGTGATGCCTTAGGAAATGGAATTGGTGTTGTTTTAATGCAAGAAGAAAGATCCATTTCTTTCGAAAGTCGTTCAATCAAAGGAAAGTATTTACACAAAGCTATTTATGAGAAGGAAATGCTGGCAATACTACATGCACTTAAGAAATGGTGACCCTACCTAATGGGAAGACACTTCAAGGTAAAAACAGATCATGATAGTCTTAAATACGTTTTAGAACAAATATTATCTTCGGAAGAGAAACAAAAATGGGTCACAAAGATGTTGGGCTATGACTTTGAAATCATCTACAAAAAAGGGAAGCAAAATTTTGTGGCAGATGCACTTTCAAGAAGGATGAGGATGTGGAAGCATTTCTTTGCGCCATTTCTATTATCTAACCAGATTGGATAAACAAAGCAAGGGATGAATGGAAGAATAACGAGGAAGTGTGGGCACTCATTCAAAAGATACAACAAGATCCCAATACATCTAATACATTTAGCTGGAAAAATGATTCGTTATGGTACAAGGATCGATTATACATATGTAAGAATTCCCAACTCAAACAAAAGATTCTTAGGGAATTGTACACCTCTCCCTTAGGAGGGCACTCAGGATTTGTAAAAACCTACCACAGGGCTAAGAAGGATTTTTTTTGGGATGTCCTTAAATCGGATATTCAGAAGTTTGTGGTGTAATGTTTGGTTTTCCAAGAAAATAAATTTGAAACAATTAAGACCCCAGGACTATTACAACCTTTATCGATTCCAATCCAACGTTGGGAGGAGGTTTCAATGGATTTTATCACAAGATTACCCAAGTCTGAAGGAAAGAGTGTTATCATGGTGGTAGTTGACAAACTTACCAAGTCTGCACACTTTTGTGCATTATCTCATCCATTTAAAGAGAGTACAGTTTCTACTACATTTATGGAAACAATTCAAAAGCTACATGGAAACCAAAGATTATTGTAAGTGACAGAGATCCCATTTTCACTGGAAATTTTTGGACAGAATATTTTTCTTGTCTTGGTACTCAGTTAGTTCATAGCTCATATTATCATCCTCAATCCGATGGGCAAACTAAGATAGTAAACAAATGTTTGGAAGGATATCTTCGTTGCTTTGTATATGATAAACAAACACAATGGGTCAAATGGTTGCCTCTATCTTAATGGTGGTATAACACTTCCTTCGATACTGCAACAAAAATGACCCTATTTATGGCACTTTATGGATATCATCCACCATCCATCACATCATATTTAAGAGAAAATTCTAAGGTTCAAGTAGTGGAAGATCACATTGAGCATCAGCAACAAGTTCTCCAACTCTTAAAGGATAACCTCACCTTGGCGCAGAATAGAATGAAACAGCAGGCAGATCAACATCGCAGCAAAAGAAGTTTTGATGTAGGTGATTGGGTATTCCTATGGCTACAACCATATAAACAAATATCCCTCAAGAAATCTAAGAAGGATGATAAATTATCACCAAAGTATTATGGTCCGTACAAAGTGTTGCAAAAGATAGGTACTATGGCATACAAATTGGAGCTTCCCGCAGCTTCCCGAGTGCACCCAGTTTTCCATGTTTCATGCTTAAAGAAGGTTATAGGTGACAAGATTCTACTTCAAATAGTATTTCCAAAACTTGATGAGGAAGGAAAAATCATATTGGAACCTGAAGTAGTCAAAGAAACAAGAACTCGACAGCTACAAAATCGATCAATTTCAAAGTATCTCATCAAGTGGAAGAACTTGCTCGTTGAAGATTCCACATGGGAAGATGAGAATTTTATACAAAAGCATCCAAAACTACTCAAGCATTGATGACAACACTTTTTTGAAGGAGAGGGGCATGTTAGGTCCCTATAACACTAGTGATTCCCCCATTACTATTGTCATTGTATCCCTTATTGTTATTATTGTGCCCCATAGAATCACACTATTGTTATTTTTGTGCCTTTATATTAATATTGTTACGACGGCTTGGTTATATTGTGACCCCTTAGACTACTATATATAGAAAGGAGGTTTTGTCATTTGTGTCATCCAAGAATTGTTCATTTGTGTAATGTAAAGGAGGTTGCCTCCTCGAAGAGGCTAAATTCTAAGGCATTGACCTATCTTTTCTATCTTTTTGTGAGTTGGTTTCATAACACATACAAAGGAGAAGAATCATGGATGAGAGAATTCTGAGAGGATTTGTATATTACATTTTTAGGAGATTGGTTGTAACCACAAGAGATAAAAGTATATTTAGGAGAGATCTAAGGATCTATATTTATTGTATAATTATCCTAATTTTTTGTATAAATAGGAGTGCACCCTTCATACAAAGGGTTGTTAGTTGTCAATTGTAGGTAAATAGTGGTTAGAGGTTAGAGGTAGCTAGTTGATTAATTGCTAGTTGGAGATTCCAAGTTCCATCCAAGATGTGATTTGTAAAGTGAGGAGAGAGAATTCTTGTAATATCTTGTAGCTTCATTTTATGAAATTCATACTGCCACTTTGATCTCCATGATGTGATGATAATTGTTTAGTGTGCTTGTTGAGGAATGGAGGGCCCCCATCAACCATAGTTTTCACCTCTTTGTACATATTGGTAACATAATATACTTATGTTATTTCATTTCATTTCAGCATGTGTGGTGTGATTTCAATTCAACAAGTGTGATTTCAATTCTGCAAGTGTGATTTCATTTATGCAAGTGTGGCATGATTTAATTTATGCAAGTGTGGTGTGATTTCAATTCTGGAAGTGTGATTTCATTTATGCAAGTGTGGTGTGATTTTGTTTATGCAAGTGTGAGTGTGATTTCAATTCTGTAAGTGTGATTTCAATTTCAAGCAAGTGTGATTTCCTTTATGCAAGTGTGATTTCAAATTATGTTTGGGTTGGTTTGGTTTGGATTAGATTGATTTAACTTGTTTGGTAATTAGTTTTAACTACATTAGACTAGTATATTCTAATAAATAACCACCTAGTACATATAATACAGGTATACCTCATCAGTTCTACAAACCCCGGGTTCACAATTAATGACAGGGATTTAACTAGCAATTAAATCAACCAACATTTTGGTGTCATTGTCAGGGAGGTATACATAGGTGTTTATTTTGAAAGTTTAGACAACTCATTATAGTTGCATTCATTTTTAAATGCATGGTTAAAATCATATTAAAATCATTTTTCATATTATATTTTAATAATTTTTCAAAACTTTGTACTAATTTGTGTGCATGACAAGAATTATCAACTAGTTGGAGTAATTCACAGACAATCAAGAGTTTGAAGAATGTACTTCCAAGAACTTTCTCAAATCTTAGCAATAGTTGGTATATTTGCCTCTCAGGAAGAGATTATTTTAACTACATATAGAAACTTGTCTATCTATCCACCTCCACAAGAGGATATTCAAGTATATTTTGATTCCTCTTATCAAACTATTGAAGAGATTAAACAATCTTGCAATGCTTTTGATGGGGAGAAACCACTAGAATCTAAGATTGAGGAATACATAATAAAGATTGATATTCAATGTGATATAAACCAAGAAAGGAATCATGAATGTCATGGCCTTATTGAAAGATGGTTCCAGTCAAGGATCAAGTCATATCACTCTTCCATTCTTCCTTACTTCTTGATTTTATTATCAAAACAACTGGTTTTTCATGCTTTGATGTGTTTTAATGCATATTTTTCGAAACTAAGAATGAATATCTTTTTACTCCTATTACCCACATGGTTACACTGAAAATATGCCTACACTTGAAACAAATTTTCTAATTACAATAGAGTAGAATAGAGTAGAATCAATGAATAAAAAACCAAGTTTGGCGTTGTGTTTTAAACAAACAAACAAAAAGAGTGTTTAAGTTAGATTTCATTTTATTTGCAATTTTATTTATTGGTGGTGCAGTAAGAGCCACCCAACTCACTAATCATTTGCAGGAAGATGTAGAAAGAGAAGGAATATTTGAGAAGAATGAGACAAATAGAGTTTTGAGAGCCACAATTTGAAGTTAGAAATTGAATTGTTTTTCTTTGTTTTTGAATAAAGAGTTTCAATATTGTTGAGTATGCTCTCTTCTTGCACTCTCTGCGACCTGGAAGATTAGAAAACAAAATTGAACAAAATTAGTTTTAAAATTTTTCAATAAAAATTAGATAAGAGATCTAAATTCATAATCAAAAGTATAATTATACTCATTTAGAAATCTAAAACAACAAAACTAATGTCTCCAATCAATCCATCACTGTCAAAAACACCTGTTTTGACCCTTTTTGCACCTCATTTGGAAAACAATTGAGTAACATATAATTGTTTTAAGTTTCTACCCAATTCTATTGTTAATAATCCTACAATTTGACCCAAACCTAGCCTGTGCACCCCAAACGCAGAAACAACACATAAACCTGGCCTATATTCCCAACCCACAATCAAAATTGTAAGATAGTTAAAATCCACATTTAGCCACCAGTTCTAAATATTATGTTCTTGAAACACCACACAAACACATTAGGTGCCTAACATTCTGGGTCGAGGGCCAAAGTATTTCTAGCCCTATTCCTATGTTGCACTCGTGGTCATATAGCACCCTATGCCTTAGGGCCTTTCCTTTCATTTTTGTGCTGGCACCTATAGTCCTTAGCACTGGTTATATGGCAGATGCATGGGATCGTGGGCCAAGCTAAGGCCTAGCCCTTGACCCCCGCTTATGGTTCTATGGCACTAGAGGGCCAGGGGCCAAGGATAATTTTAGGGGCGAATGTTCGCCCTTTGGCGAAATTAAGGGGTTTTAAATTTTTAGTGGGCGAATATTTTGTATCATAGTACATTTTTACAAATCACCTCAAATAGCCCACCTTATTTTAAGGGAGAGGGTAAAAAAGGTAAATTTAGCCCTTGAAATTAGGACTTACAACCTTCCATTCGCCCATTTTCAAGAATAGGTTTTATTTAAGTGAATCCATTCGCCCATTTTCAAGAATAGGTTTTATTTAAGTGAATCCTATGGGCCAAATACCATATTTATAAAAGAGGTATGGTAAATTAATAAAAATATAAATAAATGAGAGGTATGGTAAATAAATAAAACATTTTTTATATTTACTCTATAAGTCACCTTATATACATGTAAGGGTGTAAACAAATAAAAATATAAGTAAAGTGGAGGTATGGTAAATAAATAAAATGTCTTTTTATACTTACTCAAAAGGTATGGTAAATAAATAAAAATATAAATAAACTAGACGTATCGTAAATAAATAAAACCTCTTTTTATATTTAGTCCATAACCCTCGTTCTATTTATGAAGGCTCAAGAAAGAGGTTTTATTTAAGTGAATCCTATGGGCCAAATACCATACTTGTAAAAAAGGTATGGTAAATTAATAAAAATATAAATAAACGAGAGGTATGGTAAACAAATAAAACATTTTTTTATATTTACTCCATAAGTCACCTTATATTACGAACACTCAAAAAATGGGTTATATTTAGGTGAAACCTATGGCCAAAATACTATGGGACAAATACCATGGACTAGATTGTTATTAATACCATGCAAAAAACCATTATTAACCCTAATATTAGAATTAATAAAAATAAAAATGGCACATGGTATTGACCCATGGTATTCACCAAAATGGCACATGGTATTGACCCATGGTATTCACCTGGAATGTAGCCTATTTAAATGGGGGAATTAAACTAGCATGTAGCCTATGCTAAGATTCACTAGGACTTTACAAAGTTTTATTATTTAGTGAAAGACTCGCCAAGATCTTACAAGATTTTATAATTGTGTAAAATATTCGCCATGCCTGGTGAGAGATTCGCCAAAAAATTATATATACATATTATATTATTGATAAAATCGCCTTCAATTTTTCTTATATACCATGGAGATTCGCCCATTTCTTATATTTATAAATTTAGGGGGGGTTCTTAAAATTTTCCCTGGCAGGGGCTATGGCTTAGCCTTAGGCCCTTTCCCCAAATGCGTGCCCATCACATGTTATATACAATTTCGAAACTTTGGTTAGTAATAAATAATGAGTAGGTGGATTGATAAAGAGGTATGTTTGTAAATGAGAGGTCGTGGTTCAAGTCGTGTGGATTCAGGAAGGAATCCCTTCTAACAAGTCTTGACCCATCAACTCTGAGACATCATCTGGGATCAAGACTAGAGATATTTCAAGTACCTTGAAGCTTGCATGCCTTAATGGCAAATTCTCTCGCCAATAAATAGTGGGAATACATCAATGTCCCCTGTTTATCGAATCTTCCAGGTGTCTTGACTACGACACATCTGTTCGTACCTAGTAAGATGTACTTAGGCATCTTGACTCTCATTGACATCAATGGTGAGTAGTCTCGTGTTGTTAAATGGAAATCATTAATGGCCAGTAACCCAACAATTTATTTTCTACATGTTCGACATCGACACATGTATTCACATAGATAAAAATTATGCAACTGAGTGGGAATGAGTGAAGTATGTGTGATTTCAGTAGTTTGCAGTAGGACTCAATTCAGCAGCAATAGCAATAAATATTCCAATATCATCCTCAATTCATACAACCAAGAGAAAGAAAAATAATTTCATATTCTTTTACTTCATATTCCATGATCCAGCAGTAGCATCCACACTCTTCGATATACATAACTTGTCCACTTTTCAGGTAAGTGAAGGTATGTAATTTTCTAATCTTTAATCATGTAATTTCTTAAATGTTAAAATTGTAATATTGGAAAATCCCTCACAACATTCATATTCCCTTTCTCATTTTCCAAAAACTGAAAACACGTTTAGTTGGGGGGGAAGGGATATCAATTCATATTGATATTTCATTTCACATGTCACATTTCATTTCACCCTAACCAACATATTTTTCCCAAATCAACTATTATTGCATTTTGATTCCAAATGTTTATATGTTTTGCAATGAAAAATTGATGAGCACATTAAATGGCTCACAGTCTCTATGGGACTTAAAAAGTAAATCTCAATGTTTCAAGTATTTTGATGCAACAAAAATAACAAAAGTATTGTTACACAGGAACCGATACTCGTATAATTTTGGTTGTCACACAAGTACCAACCATAAAAATATATATGTTACAATCAAATATCTTTCAAAAGTACATTTTGCAGAAAGGATAAAATTGTCAAATGATATGATTATGCAAAGTTAAAAGAGAATCAATACAAAGCAAGATCTCATATAGAAGCAAAACATTTCAATAAGATAAACTTACGATTAAAGGAATCAATGGAATAGTTGCATGAGGACATGAAACATCTTCAATTGGGGGGTATGTTGGGCCTCCAAAATGTCATCCACTTTCACTTTCATTTCCATCATTTTACCCTCATTCCATAACTTTATAGCCCCATAACATTACATTAAGTAACCATTTTCATAGTCATATGGGTTTATCATCGTTATTGTCCAAGTCATTTATTTTAAGTATCATAAGCGAATTTGTAATTAAATGTTAGGAAATTAACATATTTTCATATATATCTAAAAGTATTACGAGTTTTGTGATATTCTAGGCCTACTTGGAAGATTCTAAAAGGGTCCTAATTGGCCACCCAACCACAAATTCGAATTTCAAATTCCAACTCATAAGGATTTGTGGAATAAGTTTAGAAGATGTGGATCATTAACTATGCACATCCAAAGGAGAAGAATCATGGATGAGAAGATTTTGAGAGGATTTGTATCTTACATCTTTAGGAGATTGGTAGTAACCACGAGAGATAAAAGTGGATTTAAAAGAGATCAAAGCATCTATATTTATTGTATAATTATCCTCAATTTTTGTATAAATATGAATGCACCCTTCATACAAAGGGTTGTTAGTTGTCAATTGTAAGTAGCTAGTTGATTAGTTTCTAGTTGGAGATTCCAACTTCCATCCAAAATGTGATTTGTAAAGTGAAGAGACAGAATTCGTGTAATATCTTGTAACTTGATTTTATGAAATACATATTGTCACTTTGATCTCCACGATGTGACGATAGTTGTTTAGTATGCTTGCTGAGGAATGGAGGGCCCCCATCAACCACAATATTCACATATTTGTACATAATGGTAACATAGTATAGTTATGTTATTTCATTTCATTTCAGCATGTGTGGTGTGGTTTCAATTCAGCAAGTGTGATTTCAATTATGCAAGTCTTATTTCATTTATGCAAGTGTGGTGTAATTTCATTTATGAAAGTGTGGTGTGATTCATTTCTACAAGTGTGATTTCATTTATGCAAGTGTAGTGTGATTTCATTTATGCAAGTGTGAATGTGATTTCAATCCTGCAAGTGTGATTTCAATTTTAGACAAGTGTGATCTCCTTTATACAAGTGCGATTTCAATTTCTTTATGTTTGGTTTGGTTTGGATTAGATTGATTTAAATTGTTTGGTAATTATTTTTAACTTCATTAGATTAATCTTTTCTAATAAATAACCACCTAGTACATATAGTAGAGGTATACCTCGTTTGTTCTACGAACCCTAGGTTGAAAATTAATCACAGGTATTTAACTCGCAATTAAATCACCCAATAGTATGTCTAGATCAACACCTCTAAATGTGCTTCTATTGGGATATTATAATATGTTATTGGGTATGTATTGGTTGTCCATTCACATGACTAAGGTGGATTTCTATGAAAAGGCTATTGAATGCTTGGATGATGATGGAGAGAAGAGAATTTTGCAAGGTAAGAAGATACTTACATCAGTGAGAATGGTTACAACTATGCAAGCCAAGTGCAATAGCAGGAAAGGATGTGCATTGTTTGTATTTAATATTTCGAGTGAAAAAGTATAAGGATGTTGAGGAAATTGAGGTCTTGAAGAGGTACTCGGTTTTGCAATAGTTTCAAGATGTATTTCCAACAAATATTTCAGAGTTACCACCTCATAGGGAAGTGGACTTTTTTGTTGAGTTGATGTCGAGAGAAGCACCAACATTCAAGGCACCATATAGGATTAGCACTCCAAAGTTGGTAGAACTGAAGTTGCAATTGAACGAAATGCTTGAAAAGGGATACATTAGGCCTAGTGTGTCACCTTGGGGTGCACCAATATTGTTTATGAAGAAGAAGAATGGTACTTTCAGGCTGTGTATTGATTACAGGTAGTTGAAAAAGGTGATGATTAAGAACAGGTACCCTTTGTCGTGGATTGATGACTTGTTTGATGAGTTGAAAGGAGCAATAGTGTTCTCAAAGATCAACTTGAGATCCAGATATCGTTATTATGCATCAAAGAAGAGGACATCTATAATACTTCTTTCTAGACCAGGTATGGCCATTATGAGTTTGTTGTGGTTCCTTTTGGTTTAACTAATGCTACAACTCTATGCATGTGTTTGATGAATAGTGTTTTGCATCCTTATCTGGACAATTTTTTTATTGTATTCATTGATGACATATTGATATATTATAAGAATGAGGAAGATCATGCAGAACACATAGCAGCGGTTGGTGAGCCTCAATATTGCAGCAAGAATATTGCAACTCACAAGGCTACCAACTTTAATTATCAACCCAGGGTTCATACAAACTTAAGAGGTATCGACACTATATGTGCAACATACAATGTGTCCTTTCACTGTCATGATGTAATGCAATGAATTTAATGAAATAAAATCATAAACTAATTGCATAAATGGAAATTTTACTTTGAAAAGATATTAATCCTAGGCAAGAACAACAAATTGTAATTGAAATCCTAAGAGCATGAATTCAAATAAATAGGCCTAATCTAATTTTTAAAAAGGCGTGTCCTATTTGGTGTTTTATTCTTCCTCAATCACAGATTTAGAGCCTAAGGGTTATGATTCAACCCTAAGAGACAAAAACCAAGATTTTTGAGAAAATATGGTCAAGTTTACACGTGCTAGAGGAGTGTTATAGGAAGTTACAGTGTTTGCTACAGAGTTACAAGTTTTCTACGGGAAGATATAATTCACTGAATGACCAAGTAAATAACATCAAAATGGGATGGTACAAATTTTGTTATTGAATAAGATGTCTTAGGTCTACATTCCAAGTGGAATCACTCAGAAATACACCTGTTAACACGTGCTAAAAAATAGCAGAAAATTACTAGTCTAAAATCTAGAAATTCGAGAACTAGTGAGCTAGTTAACCTATCAAATGACTAACCTAATAAAGTACAAATGCAATGGGGTAAGTTCTTTTATTAACTTGAATTTTTTTATGATCTAGTTCAAGTGGAATAAACTCAAATGAAGCTCATTAGCTTGTTCTAAAAAATAGCAGAAAATTACTACTATTTGCTACAACGGACTTCCAGAATATTTTAGATTTGTGAATAAGCAAACTAATCCAAGTAGCTCAATGATTACTATGAACTTTAAAATTTGTTCCAAGGATGAATTCATGCTTGTGATGCTACAAAGGAACTCACTTCAACCATTTAACCTAATCCTATAAAAATAAATCTTCAATACTAAATGTAGAAATAGGAAAAACAAGAACAAGATATGCATGTGAATAGGAAGTGAAAATAAGAAAAGTAAATTATACAAAAGGGATCTAAGGCTCCTGGGATGGAAACCCCAAGGATACTCAGAGTCCTATGAAGGTTACCAAGATTTAGAAGCTAAAAATGGCACAAATCTTCATTATTTGAATCAATCTAAGTACATCCCTGCTGGAAATGAAAGTGGAGCTGCAAAAATACAAGTTTTTTCCACAAGAAGACTAATAAAAACCAACCCTTAGAGGAAAAATCGAATTGGTACTTATACAAAATGATGAGGAAGAATTGTCCATGAAAGGAGGAATATTTCCCCTCCAAAATCCCTCAAATAGTGGTTCCCAACACTAGGAATTTGGATTAAATGAGAGGGAACACATTCATAGATTTTCTCAATCATTGGAGCTCCAGAATTTGTGCAATAATTTCATAATATCTTGTTGATTTATTATCCAATATTGATCCTCCTGTAGTAGGGAGCAAGTCCCTAAATTATCTCCTCCTCCAAATCTTCATAATTTTCCCAATATTCTCACAATATTCTATAAAAATAAATAATATTAGGCACAAATATGCAATTATCTCTAAACCTTCCTAATGAACATATTAAAGCTAAAAAGGCATTATTAAATGTAGAAGGAAGGTTTAATATATCCTTCATGTGCCTAAGAAAGGTTAGATGGCCCTTAATTTTTGTCTAATTTGGAGGCCCATCAACAGTATTGAGATTTCTAAGAGAACATCAGTTGTATTCCAAACTTAGTAAATTCAGTTTCTTTTAGATAGAATTTCATTATTTGGGGCATATGGTTTCCAAGGCCTATAGCAATGGACCCGGAAAGGTTAGATCTATCATGGAATGGGAAACTCCTAGGAATGTGGATGAGGTCAGATCATTTATGGGGTTATCAAGTTATTACCGGTGACTCATCACGAACTTCTCACGAATTGCATATCCTATTACATCCTTGCAGCGAAAATAGAAGAAATTTGAATGGACAGAGGAATGTGTAGCTAGGTTTGAGAAGTTGAAGCACCTGCTTACAAATGCTTCAGTTCTAAATATTTCAAATCTAGATAAAGAGTTCGTGGTATGTGAAAATGCTTGTAAGAGTGGACATGGTGGAGTCCTGATGCAGGAGGGATAAGTAGTATGATATGATTCAAAGAAACTGAATGAGTGCGAGAAAAACTACATGACACATAATATTGAGTTGGCAGCAATCATCCATGCATTAAATATGTGGAGCATTAGCTTCTTGGCAGGAGGTTCATCTTGATGAGTGATTACAATGGGCTAAGGTACTTGTTTGACCAACCTAATCTAAATGTCAAGTAAGATAGGTGGTTAGATACACTTAGTGAGTTTGAATTCGAGATCAAGTACATTAAGGGTAAAGAAAGCAAGGTTGCATATGCTCTTAGCATAAGGGTACAGGTAAATCACATACCAGCTATGAGTTCATATGGGACAGATTTACAGGATCATATCTTACAGGCAAGATGATAGGATGATAGGTACAAGGAGCTTAATCATAGGTTATAGAAGTAGGGGACATGTGAAGAAGATGAAGACAATCATATCATAGCAAATGGTTTGGTTAGATTTAGAGACAGGATCTATGTGTCAGACAACATTGGACTCAAGAAGCTTATCTTGAGGGAATTTCATGACAAGTCGTATTCCGGTCACCCAGGATATCATAAGACATTGACAATGATTAAAATTTTCTACCATTGGCCAAAATTGAAGAAAGAGGTGGCTGAGTTTGTTGTGAGATGTTTGGATTGTCAAAAAATAAAAGCAGTGTAAGTATCAAGGTCGTCTATTGTAGCTAATACCAATTCCAGAGTGGAAATGGGAGGTCATTTCCATGGACTTCATTATAGGTCTACCAAGGACATATAGAAAACGTGATCCTATTATGGTTGTGGTTGATAGGTTGACTAAGGTAGCTCACTTCATTCTAGTGAAATCTAATCATTCAGCTAGTGAGGTAGCCTAGGTCTTCATCAGGGAGATAGTGATGTTACATGGTATTCCTAGGAACATTGTGTCAAATAGAGATGCCGAGTTCACTTCCAGGTTATGGAAAAAGTTATTTGCAGGTCTCGGGACAGAATTGGCCTTCATTACAACTTACCATCCTCAAACATATGGACAAATAGAGAGGGTGAACAGGATTCTATAAGACATGTTGATAATGTATGTTATGAATAAGCAACAGAAGTGGGAAGAGTATCTTCCACTGGTTGAGTTTGCTTACAAAAATGGGTATCAAGAGTCACTGAGGATGAGTTTGTTTGAGACGCTTTACGGGTGGATTTGTAATACTCCTATCAATTGGAGTGATGCAGTGAATAGGGTATTGATTGGATCGGACATGTTGGTAGAGATAGAACATGAAATGTGGATTATCAAGAATAATTTAAAGGTGGTGTTAGAGTCGGTCTAGTAGCCCTCCATCAGCGATCGAAGCTCTTTGCATTTGCATAAGTAGGTGTCTCATCAGTGTCATTTTCTGCATTCCATTAGGCATGCCATAACCCTGATGGAGGAGCTGGTGCCTTTGTCCCCCTCTTGGCATTGCTGGATCAAGGTTGTTTCAGTCCTTAGACTCTTTCAAGCTTACTTGTCTTGTCTTGAAGTCAAATTCTAGGTCTAGGGTTTTGGTCAAGTTTGTCTTCAAGGTCATTGTCTCTGAAGGTCAATAAGTGCCCAACAAGCCAGAGGGATGTTTTTCAAAGTGTTTCTTCGAAAATTTCTATCTTGTACAGTTAAATTTCACCTTGGATTTAAAAACCCTGTTTTTAAAGCCAAGGTCATTTTTCAAAATTTTGTAAAAAATGGTAAAATTTCAAAAGGCTTCAAAGGACAGCATGTAACCCTGGCTCCCTTGCCAAGATCCCTCAGATGTTATCCCTGCAAAAAGTATCGAGCAAAAACATCAAATTAGTCAATTTCAGGACAAAAGGAAACCAAAAACATCAAGTTTATAAAGTGTCAAAAAAAAACATTATAAAGTGGGTTTGGGCATGAAATTAATTCAAATAAAGGTTATTAAAGCCCAATCTCCCTCGATCGAGCCTCATTGTGCATCCAAGTCATTGAGAAAGTGATTGCAAGTGAGTTCGAGGCAAATTTGTGAGTTGCAGTGGCGCACGACCCGTCAGACCAGGTGCGCGACCCGTCAGGCACCCTCCGACAGTGCAATTTTTAAACGGGCGTGACCCGTCAGTGGCGCGTGACCCGTTGGGTGAGGCGCGCGACCCGTCAGCGCCCTCCTTATCAAACTTCCTGCAAATTCATCCAAGGAACCACCAAAATCGCCGAATTGCCTAAGGTAGGCCCTCCAACTTAAAAATTGTTGCTTGTTATGGTCAAAGGAAATCATGATTGCATTTTTAAAGATCTATATTTGCAAGAGAAAAGCTCCATGTGGCTGTGGTTTAAAATTGTAAAAAATGGCTAGGGTTTTATGCTGTTTTAAGGTATTCCCTTGTAATCATTTTTTCCCCATTCCCATTTCTTTTTCCTTGACATTCCATGTAAATTTCCCTTGCAAAATTAGTGAAAAGCCCTAAACCCTACCCCTCTTCCCTAACAAGTAAAAATCAAACCCTAACCCTACCTCTAATAATATCCATGTTAATAAGTTTGTATAATGGTGTATATGCAATGATTTTCCCAAAATCCCTGTTTTATATATTTATTCCCTTTTCCGCTTTAAAAGTGTCCCTCCCCTAACATTCCCCTTGTGCTCCTTGTCCCCTTGAAACAGCATTTTAATCAGCATTTTACCAAGCAGAAACAGCAGTACATTTCAGCCACTTTGCTCCTTAAACAATGTCAGAAACCGAAAGCAATTATGAGCAAAGTGATGACCAGGCATCAGCTTCAGAGTTTGAGGTATAGAGGAGACCTCACAAAGGTGGAAGGGGTCTCGCCTTCTTCATCAGCTCAACGAGTGTTATCTCCACATCAGGTGGAAGGGGCCTCGCTTTCTTCAACAACACAGGTATCAGAGAGGGGCAAACAGCCCAGGATTGATGAGGGACCATCAGGTGTTCTAGATATAGAGCTTATTGATCTTGATGTCAGTTCTCCTAGCCTAGAGTCGAAGGAGATCATTCAGCACCTTAGAGCTGAAAATGATGCATTGCAGAGGAGATTAGAGGGAGCACAAGGGACAATCTCATATCTAGAGTAGCGCAACAAGCAGTTGGAAGATGAGCAAGCTCTTGATGAGTTGTGGAGGATTCGTGGAGACAGCATCTTGAATAGAAGAAGACTCGGTGATCTATTGCCCGCTGAGCGAGAGTCTATGCTTATCCAGCTCAATGCTCACTTGGAGAGGCTGTTGGCTAAGGCCAACCAAGATAAGAAATTGTTGAGAAACATGAAGAACCATTATTGGGCGCGGATGCACGTGTGCAAGGCGAAGATGAAGATGTTTCAAAGGCGGTTGGCCAAGGCATAAAAAAGGAGAAAAAGGCCCGATCCCCTCCACATTTTAGTCGAGGCTTCTTTGAAGGAGCAAGGCACTAAATAGCTCAGCCACAGCACAAATACCAAGAAATTTTGAACATTTTGGGTCAATTTTGGTTTTTTCAGGCAATTTACAGGTTTTGTCCTTTTAACGGGTCCCACCCCCCGCGCGACCCTTTCTCTTGGCAACTCCATTTTGCAAAAACTCAGCATTTCCAGATTTGTCATGAAACGTTACATATGCTCATCCATTGCCAAGTGATTTTATGAAGTTTTGGGCCTCCAGAAAGTCAAAAAACAAGCAAAAAATGACTTTCTGCCACATTTTTGAGACACAGAAAGCAGTCTTGAGAGATTGCAATTTTGGAGGGTCAAATGACCACCAAATTCAGAAATTCCAGTTGGGTTGGAAGGTAGACTCATAGACCTTTCCAACAGGCCTACTCTTTCCCAATTTGGACACCTAGAAGTGCCCCAAAAGTGCCCTCAAAGGCGCGCGACCCGTCAGGGAATGGCGCGCGACCTATCAGGCAAATTTCTCAAAATTTCAGTGTACAGCTCAGCAAAACGCAGTTTTGACTGTGTTTGACTTTGTGGAGTTGATTTTTATCCTTCTTGTTGTAAATGATGTAAATTTATGACACTTTTACACTTATTTACCTATTCTAGAAGATTCATTCATGAAATAGCAAACATTTAATGAATGAATTGGTTTCCTAGCTTATAGAGGCAAGTTGTTTTGACTGCCTAGATTTTAGTGCTCAGTTTAGAATTGGTTGAAACAGCTCCTAGAAGGATGAGCTCGAACCCTAGAGGCAAGGAAAGGTGTTAGCTTGCCTATATTATGTATTTTCTTAGTCATTTTCAGGGGTTGGAAGGTTGGACTCTTGAGGGAGAAGCTATCATTGTATTATTCACTGTATCTCTGCAATTTTTGGCTAAGGAAGACTAGGGTTTTGCAGTCCTTTTTGGGATTCTTGTGGTTACATGTATTGATGGTGTGTTTCTCTATGTACTTGTAAGTGTGTTATGTGAATCATTTCCTTTCTTTTCCTTCTGCACATTAAACAAATGAAGTGTTAAAGTAGAATTCATGACTGTCATGCTATGCTTTTAAGTTTGTTTAATTTCAATGTTTTCTACTGTTTAAGGAGAATTCAAAGTTATTGTTTGCTCTCCTTAGCTCCTCACCTGTCTTTCTCATCCATTCACCTCAATCTAAGGCATCAATATTGTCTCCTACCTTGCCCCAAAGAACCCCCTGCAGAAACTGTGTCCAATCCCCGCACCCAAAATTGCCACCTCCTCAATTTGCCACCAAAAACCCTAAAAATCCCAAATCAACCCTTTGATCAGTTTACTAGCCTAAAATTAGTGTCACCCTATTGGTTATCTTGCCCATTGAAGATCTTTATCGAGATAGACCAGAGAGAGCCCTCTCCTGCCCCGTAGGGCTAGCTACGAGGCTAAGTGGTTTGATGTTGCCTTGGAGTTTACCTTTCTTAGCCTGAGGTGAAATTTCAAGCGCTAACAGGTGGCACAAGAGAGGAAGAAGAATTATGTAGATAAGAACATGGTATATAAGGAGTTTCAGGTTGGGGAACATGTTTACTTGCATATCCATCGCAAGAAGAGCTCCTTGAGGATTGGATCATGTGCCAATCTAGCACCTTGATATTGCGTCCCTTTCGAGGTCCTTGAGAGGATTGGACCAGTGACCAACCAGCTTGCACTTCCTCCGAAAGTGAATTTCCATAATGCTTTCCATGTGTCATTGCTTAAGAATTATGTGAAAGATGTTGATCATGTGATTGACTAGTCTATATTGCAGGTGGAGCTGGAAGGAGAATTCTTGGCAGAAAAGGGAGATGACAATTCACATAATTTCATTATGAGGAAGTTGAAGGAAAAATAGAAGAAAATAAAGAAAATAAAGGCCTCAATGATAAAAATGTTTCTGAGGATCAGTTCACATCTTTTTGTTATTTTTAGATTTGAGCTCTCTTTTAATCTGTCTCTCTCTCATAGTCTTGCACACTTAAATAAATCTTAGAGCATTATTAAAGCACTCTATTTTTCATTCGATTTGGAGAAAGAAGGCAAAGGAAAGTAGGAAAGTGCGAGGGAACATGTGGATCAGCAACTACAGCTGAATTTCATTGTAGGTAAGAGGTTCCATGTGTGATTTTCCTTTTTGATTAGGGATGCATGGTATATCCATGTTATTACATGGTTATGATCTATCATTGGAATCAAGGATTCCGTAGATTGACAACCATGGTGTTATGGGTTTTTCCAATGATTTGTTTTCTAATTGGTGCTTGTAATTCCTTATTGTTTTGGATTGGAACAAATTCTTTGGAAGCCCTAGAACATCTTGGGTTGAGTTACTAGTCCTAGAGCCTAAGTTGGAAAAATTCTCTAGAGCCCTTAGTGGGTTGAGTTACTAGTTCTGGAGTTGGGTTGGAAAAAAGCTTTGGAGCCCTCGAAGGCTATGCATTGAGTTACTAGTTCCTAGAGACCTAGAAAGCTATGGGTTGAGTTACTAGTTCCTAGAGCCCTTGATAGCTTGGATAGAAACTAATATGGTTGTTGTTAGTGATCTCCGGCCATGAGGTGGAATCATTGGTTGAGGGTTGAGTTGGTAAGGCCTCTGGAAGCCCTGGTTTCATTTTGTATGGTTTATTCCATGAGATACCACATTCGCACTTGGAATATGGAACGAGGGTGATTGGTTGAAAGATATGTTTGGTTCAACCCAATCTATGGTTGGTGGTACATGAAAGTCCCTGACTTGGTTGGTATTTTCCTATTTTAATATGAACTATTATTCATTTGATTCATGTAAATTTATTGGCATTGTGTTGGTGATATTATGGCTTAGATACCATGGCTTATATGCTAGTTATTTTATGATTATATGTTGTTATGTGATGTATATATTCTATGGCTCATGTCATGAATTGTTTAACTATTTATCTGTTGATGGATGAATGGACAACAAGAGTCACTACAACTATGTGGAGAAGGTATAGGTCCTTCTTGGTGATTCTTAGATGAATCACATACTTTTATGATCATATATGTGTTGATGACCTGTAGCTTACATTCTTTCCATGTGTTTGACGAAATGTATGTCACGTTCTAGACAGTCTATGTCATGTTTTACCTTCAAATTTGTGTGTCTAGCATTTTTTCCATCTCATTATTGATTCTGAGAAATTACAGGAACTTCGAGGTAGTGGTCTGGAGGCTAACCTGGACTATAGGCTCAGATCTCTAGACTGCATGCTCCTAACTGGAAATTTTGGGTTGCACCCACATGAAGTTCATCTTGTGCATGTGGTTAGAGGCTCCCAACTCCATGGAGGCCTTGTTATGGGTGCAGTTGAGGATCCAGGTTAGAGAAAAGGGTGTCCAACTCAGGATTTGGCCACCTCACTCAGCCTATGAGTGACCTTTATCCTCTGTAGGATGTCATTTTGTCTTTAATAGTCAAGCCCACTTCCTCAATGGGACATAGGAGGTTGGGTCATGTCATAGTAGCTCTTTCTCTTATGTTTACCCTCATAAGCGACTAAAACTGGGTAAATGTGGGAGGGGTGGTTACATTAGGAAATTGTTTTAATTTTTTAATCCTCTTATGGAAACTTTAGAGGCTAATATTGAGATATTAATCCCTATCTATCAAGAAAAATAGTTGGAGTTGATTGTTCCTAGAAAGGAAAAAATATAACAATGAAATCCTCCTTCTGTGAGTTTCTTCTGGGAGGAAAGAGAGGAAATAAATCTTACAAAACACAAAGAAAATATGGTTGGAGATAAATTCCATAATGTGGAACCATGAAAATGAAAGTTTGTGGGAGATAAAGATAGATTCTTGAGAAGTAATACCTGTGGGTGAGAAAGGCTAGTTAAACCCAAAGATTTAGTAGGAAATTGGTAAGTGTTTAGAAGGAAAATGTTATATGGAAATGACTCTTGTTATGTTCTAGTTTTCCTAACAATTTGGGATAGCTTGATGGGAGCCAATGTTTGTTTAGTTCATGGTTATGTGGGACATGAAGGCATAGGGGCTTCACTAAAGAAACCTCTAACATATCATATGCATTTGTGGCAAAATAAACAATATGCTTAATTTGAATACATATTGGAAAATACCTCTAAAAATCACATTCTTTAACCTCCTACCAATACGAACCCAATACACCTTCCCAATTTGAAAATCCCCTACTTTCACTAGATATTGTAGGTATCCATTTTTCATTAACATTTTTTATACCCCTTTATATTTTTTCATTAACTCTGAGCTCCATTTTTTATACCTACCAATATAAAAATCCTCTACCCCCTTTATATCCCCCAATATATTATGCCATGTTTTCCTCAATATGTATCCCTCAATATGAATGTGCATGGTATGGTATTTCTCCCCTAGTAAAGCCTCGTGCATGAAGGCTTCTAATTTTCTCATAATGGATCCAAATAAGATTAGGTTGATTTATGGAAAGAAAAATATTTGAGAAGAATTTTCATTTTACTAGAAAAATTAATATATATGATAATTGTGTATTTTGCAGGAGAAGAATACAAATAGAATGTATGTAATATTACAAGTATACAAGTCTATTTATATTTAAAAAAAAAAGAATTGAAAAATGATTGGAAATCTAACTCTGTGATTTACAGGAAAAAATATAATTGAGTAGCAGAAGTAGTGGAAGATGTATGTGATTAGTAAAGGAAATATTTATTGACTAATGTTTTCCTGATGTAGTAATTAAGAAGTGTTCAAAGTTTTAGCACAAGGGTATCTAGAAGGAATTTCTTAATAAATAAATAAATGTGTGAGTGTGTGTGTGTGTGTTTCATATATCTACTCTAGAGAAACAAGTTGTTGGAACAATAAAAAATCAAATAGGTTAGAGGTAACACCATGGAGTCTATACTCATAGTTTTCACAAAACCCCTAGTCTTGTATGTTAATATTATTTGAACCTAAGGAGGATGCTAGGGTTCCCTTGACAGAAATCTCCAAATCTTCTTGGTTTACATCAATTAATATAAAAAAAAAAAAAAATTTAATATTTTTATTTAAAAAAAAATATGATTTTCTTTATACTAGCCCAAACATATAAATACTTTTCATTTTTTAGGATTAGGAGTGATCATCCCTATATAATATTATGTTATCATTTTTTCCTATATTTTATTTTCTTATTGCACAACGATATTTATTTATTTATTTATTTATATAATATTATCTTCATTATTATTATTTTAAATGTTGGCCTATTTGTTGATCGTGAAATGATTTAAATACAGATTAATATTTTTAAGCCAACCCCTGTTAAGGTGTGGGTGGTATATAATGAGGTTTGTATCAATCTTAAATGAACTTCTTTTATTTAATGTCCCTTATCTTATCGTGGTATATTAGATATGTAGTCATAGCCATGTATACAAAAATATGATTTTATGAAGAGGATAAGATAAGGTATATTGTTTTTAATTTTAAAATTTGAAGTTATCAAATGCTTTTTTATTTCCTCTGTATTTCTCCATGATTATTTTGAGACACCGGAAACCCAAACTTCAATACTAATTTGTGGTAAAGATTTTGTGTGAGGTCACTTTCTCCAATTTATTGTTCTCATACATGAAATTAGCATAACTTTTATTTTTGAATTTGATTATCATATATTTTATTTTTTTAGTGTAAATATTCATACTCATACTAAGTATAAATATGAAATATTTTTTAATTAACTATCAAAATTATAGAAATGCATGATTATAAGAATAATATCATCAACATAAATTCAAGATAACTATTCTAATATAATACTTGCATAACATACTTTTTTCAAATAATCCTTTAACATACTTGTTTATAACCGATATATTATAATATATACAAATCATATATATTATAATTAATTTTTAGTAATTAACTATATATATAGAGAGAGAAGGAAAATATTTTTTTCAAAATTTAATAAATAGATATTAAAATATAAATAATGATAAATTCTGATACTACAAAACATTATATATATATATCAAAGTTATGTGTGTGTGCACCCTAAAAAACATAACATAGAATCTATGTAACTTTAATTAAGAAATATGTATATTTTTTATATTTAGAGCTCACCATTCTATTAAGTCAGATAAAATTTACATTGGGATTTCAACATAGAAACTAGTCAATTAGAAGACAAGTCTGACCAGTAGTGCAAGTTCAGCTTTTTTAGATTACAAAAACTCATGAAAACCAACTTATCAGACATGCAGAAGGACCTAACAGGCATTATTTGATGCTTACTGACACATTTGAACTTCATCTTCCAAGAGCTGATATAAACATGACCCCAAAAAAGATAGTAAATACAAAATCTAATTAACCAGGATGTCATTCAGTATGGAGACAGAAAGTGCATGCCAAAGGAACATAGTATTTATGAATCTAGACTTGAATTCTTTTGCATGTATTGCAGCTTAAACCACACTCCTTAAAAGTATCCCTAACAAGCCAATAATTTAGAGGAAGAGAGATCCCCATGAGCCAATACCCTGTAGCAAGAAGAATGTTCACCAACGCTCAATGTAGCACAATTTCCTTGACTTCCCGAAGCTCCTTAGTAGGTGTAGGCTTCCTCCTTATGTTCAATTCCCCTGTCGGCTTGGTTCCTTCACTACAAGGAATCTACACTTCTCCCTCAATGCATGCCCAGTGTTGACTCACCTTAATGATACTAGTAATTCTTAGAGATAGCTCCTAATTCCATCTAGAAATAGAGTAACCCAGGGTTGTCTCCACCAAGAGTATGATTTCCATGAGAATGATTGCTATAACCTTATGAATTGTCCCCTTTGGAGCTTGAATGTTATCCCCAACATGCATGAAATCCCTTAGGCAAGACAAACACATCCCTAGATGCATAGCCATGGCTAATTCCTCTCTCTAATAGAGTAGGTACACTATGTGAACCACCGGCCGAAAGGTGTAGGATATAGAGAGACAAGCACTCCAATTTCCTTGGTGCCATCAACAAGTGATGCACGACCCTAAGACTCCCATCATGAAGCAAAAGGCATGACGAGGCATAGTTTCAGGGTGTTAACATTAGCAAGAAACCACACACAGAATTCACCCTCAATACTACATTGAAAACATGGCCTTCATGCGACAACCCATGTGTAAGGTAATCTTGCCTTCATTTGCTACACAGTATCATGCATTATGGGATAAATCATGCTCTACTAAATAGAGATCCTACTCTACAATAGCTTAAAAGGACATCTTTAGTTTCTTTGAGATTGAATGCAGCCATATAAGGTAGACCATAGGAGTCGAAATTTCAAGGCCATGGCTTTCCATGAGATCTACCAATTTATTACTGGAATGATGAACATGTGTTAACATGATGGCTTGGATCTGATGCAGAAGTAAAGCCACTTATGAAACATTCAATTCAATTCTCTAGCTGCTAGAGACCTTAGATAGTGAGGAGCTAGATTACATTTTCTTTAGGATGGAAATGACGAGCAATGACTCCCCTTTAATAACTTATTGATTATAACCATTGCTTCAGGCTACGGAAAGTCCCTATTCCAAGCTTTGTAATTATGCCTCATTGTTGGTTTTAATCTTCAGCCTTATGGCATAAAGTTTGATGATTTTTCCATGGCAATCCCAGAAAGCTCAACTAAAACTTGTTGGCCCCGGGTTGGCTTTCGAAGCTCCATCAAAGTTTAGTTTTACAAATCCCTACAAAGGGGGGACCAAGAGGATGGGGAGATAAATCTTGGATTGTGAGAGATGGAAGAAAGATGGGGGGGACAGGGAGAGATACCAAGATGATGGAGAATGGTGCTTTCATCTTGTGGACAATCGTAGTATTGGGGGGACCAATTCTAGGAGGCTGTTAGGGTCCCACCCTAACCCCCTTATTTATGTCATGGGATCACGTCATAGTCAAGAGTCAATAAAGCCCATATTAATATTTGTAAGTGGTTAACCCGCAATTAATGACGGGACCACAATTAGTTGCAAATGGGCCGTAGTATTAGATAGATGGTATTATTAAAACCCACGGTATTGGCCCATGGTATTGCATGTATGAGTCATATATAAAGGATAGAGACTCCCTGCGAGGAGCATCGTGTCTTATTTTGTAATCGAGCTCTGCTCTATTGGAGGTTGCCCCCTCGAAGAGGCATGTGAACATTGCTCTTTGAATAATAAAATCATTGCTATTCTGTGTTCTGGGTATCTTTTCTTCGCATATTTTGTATCTGGGTATTATTTTGCAGGTTAAGAGCATAACAAGTGGTATCAGAGAACTTTCCAAGGCTCGGTGGGATCTCCAATTTTTAGCAAACTTTTTTTGGCTAGAGACGTGTTCCGGCGTCTTTAAACCACGGGATCTGTCATTAAGCGCATAAACCTGTGGATTTGGGGAGGCATGCATGCAGGAAATACAAGAGGTGGTCACGTCTGTTGGACTCCCTTGTAACCCCTGTGGGTACCCCTTCGAGTAGTAGCGCATTAGACAGAACCGCACACGGACTGTCTTCCACGTACCCTCTGGGTATATAGGAAGCCCCCTAGGCTCCCTTGAAACCTCGCCATAGATAAACCTTCGGCCGTCTTGTGGCTACAGTACACCGAGAACAACACTCGGAGAGATTACTCGCCCGTACGATAGGGTAGTCAGGTTGTACGGCTAAGGGTACGGTCGATCCTCCTTAGTTAGAGCCCTGAAACATTGGGCCAAGTACTACTGTCAGACCCTTATGTATATTGCGACCTGTAGCACCTGACACTCCTCTAGACCATAGCTCCTTTTTCTATCAAGGATCACACATCAGATCCGCGTGTGCAAATACGTGCTGCAGCAGTAGACATCAGTCCCGCAGCTCCATCAGATCCGCAGCAGCAGTTGTTCCACCATTCAGATCTCTCAGATCCACCAGATCGGAGTTGTTGTGCAGGGTTCCTATACAAGGGAATACTTTTCGCAGGAATTTTGGCAGCATTGACATTTTGAGGAATTGGCGACTGCAGTATTGATCAAGAAGGAGTAAAACTCCGTCAGGAGTTTTCCAAAAAAAACGAGTCTGAGATCTTCCGGGGCGCTTATTGGTGATCTAGCCCATCAGAATCAGGACGACGAGCTGAGCAAGGTGGTACCATTCAATTTATTAGTAAAAAAAATTTAGGCGGTCCCAATTTTTCATCAGGTTGGTGTATGGTAGAAACTCGCGCTCAAGCGATGGCCAATGAAAGGATGGACAAAATTGAAGACATTGTGACCTCCATCCAAACTAAGATGGACAACATCGAAGCTGAGATTCGTGGAATAAGTCTCCAGGTATAGCTAGCACTCTTGAAGGGCAAGGAGCCCGCCCACGAGGCGGCGTATAAGGGCCATGAATACCATGAGGGTGAGTCTAGCTACTCTCCTCACGTCTGGCACACCCATCCACCACCCAGTCAGCGACCTCCCAAGTTGGATATGCATAAATTTGACGGTTCTCACATGTCTGCATGGCTAGCACAAATGGAGCAGTATTTCCAATTGAATCATATCCTAGATGAGGGGACTAAGCTTATGGTGGGGACCATGTACTTGGACAATGAACGATGGCAATGGGGGGAATGGCATCAGCGTTGCAATGGAGCTTTTCAGAATTGGGCCCAATTTACCAAAGCTCTTCGAAATCGCTTTGAACAGGAAGACTCTTTTTTGGGGCGTCTCACTAAGCTCCGACAGACGGGTACAGTGGATGAATATATTACCGCTTTTGAAGCCTTAGCCTTCCGCACTAAGGGTCTCACAGATGAGTTCTACATGGAATTTTTTATCAGCGGTCTTAAAGAAGCCATCAAAGCTCAAGTTCTACTCCACCACCCTCCCACGTGGACAGAGGCTTGCCAGGTAGCTCGTAAGGTGGAACGTGCATTAACAGCCTAATCCAGCTGCCCCAACTTCCCCGCTAAAGGTCGTCCCCCACAAGCTCCCCACACGACTCAGACACTTAAGGTTCAAAAGGTGTCACCTGCGGAAATGGCCGAAAGAAGGAAGCAAGGACTATGTTACTACTGTGATGAAAAATATTCCCCGGGTCATAAATGCAAGGAGCCCAAGATTTTTCAAATAGATGCCACTGACTACAGCTCCACCAAGGAAGATCCACCACTTGAGGAAACGGAGGTGATCGAAGAAGACAACCAAAAGGAGATTGTATCTGACGAACCAGTTATTTCGCTAAATGCGTTGGTAGGAATTTCTTCCCCTCAAACTCTCAAAATCAGGGGTTTTCTTAAACATCGCCCAGTAGTAGTCTTGATTGATAGTGGAAGTACCCATAATTTCATCCATCAAAAAATCGCCGAAGCAGCGCATTGTTTTGTACGGGCAATTTCTAACTTCCAAGTCCAAATTGCATATGGGGGCACAATGAAATGTGAAGGCCGCGGTGAAAATGTCAAACTTCAAATGGGGGATTATCAGTTGAAAACCCACATGTTTGCCATACACATGGGGGGTTGCAACATTGTCCTAGGCGCTGAATGGCTCCGCACTCTTGGGCCAATCACAATGGATTTCCAGGAGTTATATATGAGTTTTAAGCATAACAACTCCACACATACCCTCCGTGGACTCCAGGCGGGAGCCCCCTCTATCATCAGCTCTCATAGGATGGAAAAATTGTTAAAAAAGGGCCATCATTGAGTGGTAGCTCAATTTAATGCCATCCAGGTAATCGAAACCATGTCTCTGCCAATTCTTCCTGAGATGCAGCAGATTTTAAATAACCATCGGATGGTCTTTGACAAGCCTCATGAGCTTCCACCCTCGCGAGGGGAACATGATCATAGCATCACCTTGGTTCCAGGGGCCCAACCCCCAAATGTGCGGCCATACAGATATCCGTTCACCCAAAAGAATGAAATAGAAAAAATCATCCAGGAATTGTTGGAAGCAGGTGTCATTCGTCCCAACATTAGTCCTTATTCATCCCCAGTGGTCATGGTCCTGAAGAAAGATGGGGAGTGGCGGATGTGTCCCGACTTCAGGGCCCTCAACAAGTTGACAGTCAAAGATAAATTTCCCATCCCGATGGTTGACGATTTTCTAGACGAACTCAATGGGGCTCAATTCTTCACTAAGTTGGATCTTCGCTCCGGCTACCACCAAATTCGCATGAAGGAAGTTGACATTCCCAAGACGGCTTTCAAAACTCATGAAGGCCATTATGAGTTCCTGGTCATGCCATTTGGTCTCTGTAATGCCCCTTCTACTTTTCAGAGTCTTATGAATCACATCCTCAAACCATATCTCAGAAAATTTGTCCTTGTCTTCTTCGATGACATTCTCATCTATAGTGGCACTTGGGCGGCACATCTTCAGCATGTAGATCTACTCTTGAAACTGCTCCGCAAGCATAAATTATTTGTCAAGATGTCTAAGTGTTCGTTTGGCATGGAAGAAGTTGAGTATTTGGGCCACATTGTGGGGCGTGAAGGTGTCAAGGTGGACCCCAAAAAGATCCAGGCAATGCAAGAATGGCCTCAACCTAAGACCTTGAAGAGCTTGAGAGGATTTTTGGGTCTCACAGGCTATTATCGTAAATTTGTCCGCAACTATGGCTGCATAGCGAAGCCCCTCACTCAACTCCTAAAGAAAAATTCCTTCTTCTGGAACGAGGAAGCACAACAGGCATTTACCGCTCTCAAAAACGCCATGTGTTCCACTCCAGTCTCAGCACTACCTGACTTCACCAAATCCTTTGTCATTGAATGTGATGCTTCGGGTACAGGTATTGGGGCGGTCTTAATGCAGGAAGGGTGACCATTGGCCTTCACAAGCCAACAACTCAGTGGGAGGAATCTGGGCCAATCTACCTACGAGAAGGAAATGATGGCCATCTTACATGCAGTCGAGACCTGGCGACCTTACTTATTGGGGCGACGTTTCCAAATCCGCACAGATCATCACAGTCTTAAATATTTTTTGGAGCAACGCCTATCCTCCCCACAACAAAATAAATGGTTAGCCAAAATGCTGGGATATGATTATGAGATCATTTACAAGAAAGGGAAAGACAACAATGTAGCAGATGCATTATCGCACCAATTTGAGGAGGAAAGTACTCTGCTCGCAATTTCCCTTCCCATTCCAGACTGGATTGAAGAGGCTCGCAGGGAATGGTTTCCACACCCAGGGCTCTCCCAACTCATTTCTCAATTGCAGGTAGATCCTAATTCCAGCAAGGGCTACTCGTGGCAGAATGATATTCTTCGCTACAAGGATAGAGTCGTAATATCACCAACATCCACCCTCAAAAGTCGCATTTTGGCAGAATTGCACTCATCTCCCATTGCAGGACATTCGGGCTTTCAGAAGACGTATGCTCGCACCAGAAGATCATTCTTTTGGACAGGCATGAAAAAGGACATCCTTACTTTTGTAGCAGAATGTGAGGTCTATCAACGCCACAAAGGGGAAACCGTCAACACACCAGGCACATTACAACTATTGCCCATTCCGGCATCAATTTGGACGGAGGTTTCTATGGATTTCATTACAGGTCTTCCAAAGTCAAGGAACAAGTCAGTCATCATGGTGGTTGTGGACCGACTGTCGAAGTATGCTCATTTCTGCGCCCTACCCCACCTGTTTACACCAACTTTGGTTGCTCAATCTTTCATGGATCAGATCTTCAAATTACATGGCATGCCCACTTCTATAGTGTCCGACCGCGACCCGATCTTCACCAGCAATTTTTGGCAGGAACTCTTCAGAATACAAGGCACTCAACTCAAACTCAGTACTTCATATCATCCGCAAACAGATGGTCAAACCGAAGCCGTCAACAAATGTCTAGAAACCTACCTTAGGTGTTTCACTTCAGAAAAGCAACACCTTTGGGCACAGTGGTTACCTCTAGCTGAATGGTGGTATAACACCAACTATCATGCCACCACCAAAATGACTCCCTATGAAGCAGTCTATGGTCAACTTCCGCCTTCCCCTACTTCTTATCTCAAGGGGTGCTCCAAAGTACAAGCAGTGGATCAACTCCTACAACACCGTGCAACCATGCTCGCCCATCTTCGCGAGAATCTTCATCAAGCTCAGAACCGCATGAAGCAACAGGCCGACCAACATCACTCAGAGCGCCAATTTCAAGAAGGGGATCAGGTCTTTTTGAGGCTGCAACCATATAAGCAAACATCACTCAAAGACAAGGGTTGTCAAAAGCTCTCTCCAAAATTCTACGGACCATACCAAGTACTTCAGCGCATTGGAGAAGTGTCTTACAAGTTGGCTTTGCCACCTACGGTAAAAATCCATCCAGTTTTCCATGTATCGTGCCTCAAGAAAGTGATTGGGAACAATTGTCGATTTCAAACCAGTCTACCTGAATTGGACGAAGAAGGGTCAATCTGGCTTCAACCCGAACAGGTTCTAGACACACGAGACAAGCACCTGCGCGGCCGCATGATTAAGGAAGTCCTCATAAAATGGAAAGACACCTCTCTAGAAGATGCAACTTGGGAACCAGCCACTATTCTTCAGTAGTTTCCGCAGCTCCAGCCTTGAGGAAAAGGCTAGTCTTAAGGGGGAGGGCATGTTAGGGTCCCACCCTAACCCCCTTATTTATGTCATGGGATCACGTCATAGTCAAGAGTCAATAAAGCCCATATTAATATTTGTAAGTGGTTAACCCACAATTAATGACGAGACCACAGTTAGTTGTAAATGGGCCGTAGTATTAGATAGATGGTATTATTAAAACCCACGGTATTGGCCTGTGGTATTGCATGTATGAGTCATATATAAAGGATAGAGACTCCCTGCGAAGAGCATCGTGTCTTATTTTGTAATCGAGCTCTGCTCTATTGGAGGTCGCCCCCTCGAAGAGGCATGTGAACATTGCTCTTTGAATAATAAAATCATTGCTATTCTGTGTTCTGGGTATCTTTTCTTCGCATATTCTATGTTCTGGGTATCTTTTCTTCGCATATTCTGTATCTGGGTATTATTTTGCAGGTTAAGAGCATAACAGAGGCTATGGATTCCTTCAACATTTTCAAGGGTTGATTCCATGTAAAGTCTTGTGAAGATGTTTTACTTTTGAAGATGCAAGAATTATGCTATTTCCATATATTTTAGGATATGAAGTCAGGTATTAGTTGTCATGCTCTATTGAGAATGGGGGAGGTGAAAGGAGAGTATCTCCAATTTCTAGGGTGGCAATGATGTTGGAGCTATGAAGATCATATTGACGAAAAGTTTGGGCTATTTTGTCCCATAGTCTAGAGAAGAAAGAGCAGGAGATGAAGATATGGTTCAAATATTCCCTTAGGTAAATCATAAATGATAGACAGAAAGACCAACAAAGCTTATCTTTAGAAGCTTATCCAAGGTTAATGTTCTATTTTTAAGAACAAGCCATAAAAAGAGTGTGATTTTGGGCCACTTTTTTTCCTTCCAGAGGTGTTTTCGTTTCTCACTTTGATCCCCATGTTGTGGCTTTATAAGGATGTGATAAGATTCTTTTAAATTAAAGTTTCCAGTGAGACCATATCTTAACCTGAGAACATCTTCTTCTTCTTGAGTTTAAAGGCTTCTTTTGGCTAAAATTATGGAAATAATACAAGCCTCCTCTAGGTAGGCTTGTATTTCCTGCTCCCGTGAAATCTTCCACTTTATCTAGGGAGAAGATGGGCCAAGATGGTCTCAGTAATGCACTGCAACCCTGAGTCCTTTTTGCATGAATTTTTTTTTAATATGACTTTCATCTACCAGACAACATAACTTGGGCCATTCGTTCCATGAATCCTCCAAAAGTAGGGTTGATTGGCCATTTCTTATCTCTTAGAAGAAATGGTTTTTTATTAGAAATCTATTTTTCCAAGTTGTGTTCCATACATGCGATCTGGATGCTGCTACGAGATGCATATAAGATGAGAAATAGGGACACACTTGGAAAATTTATTGGTCCACATATTACTCCACAAAGTTAAAGGTGTTTTGATCCATTCCCACTATGCCTTCACACTTAGATCATGTCTTATAATACCAAGGTATCTTAAGCCAAGGTCACCTAGGGACTTGGGAAAACAAAGTTTTTCCCAAGCTACAAGGGTCAAAATTCTTTCCATCTTTTCCCCTCCCCATTTGAAATTTCATTGAATGTTTCTTATTTTTTTTAGGATGATTTTTGGAGTAGCAAGGGTTTGAAGTGGATACATTGCCATCAATTACAGCATTAATTTAAGTAGAATGAAGCACCTTGCTAGGTTGAGAGCTCGGAAGGTATAGTGTGAGAGCTTAGCTTCTAGTTTCCTTACTAGGGGTTCCTAGATATTTTGGCACAAGGGATTGTGGGTGAGGGGGGATAGAACATAATTGGTTATAAGGGAGCTCTTTTGAAAGCCAGAGATTCTAGATATGTTGACCCAATTTTCTAGAGGAGTATTGAAAAATAAAATTTGAGATTTATCATTATTGATGGACGTTCCAGATGCGTCTGAGAAAGTTTCCAAAATTCTTTTAAATTCATTTTCTTCTTTTGTTGTGGGAATACCCATAAGTAGTGTGTCATCAACAAATTGTTGATGAGTGAATATTTGAAGGGTATTAACAAGGGCGATTTCTTTTAGTTCATCTTGATATAGATAGGCTTTGAAGTAGAAACCCAGGCCTTCTGCAACTAGGAGAAAAATGTGAGGGGAGATTAGATCACCATGCCTAATGCCTCTAAAAGGATTGAAGGTCTGGGATGGAGATACATTAATTAAAAATGATAAAAATACTTTGGTGATCAAGTCCATCACCTAGAAGACCCATTTTTCATGAAATCCAAAAGTAGTGAGAATATGGAAAATAAATTTCCAACTCACTTTGTCGAAGCCTTTCGACATGTCCAACTTGATGAGCATACCTGACATTTTAGTAGAGCATAGGGAGTGAATATTATTTTGGGAAAGGAGAATGTTGTTAAGGATTTTTCTTCCCTCCAAATAGCATATCTGCTCTAGGGAGATGAGCTATGGGATAATAAGCTTGAGATAATTGTGTATGGTTTTGGAAATGATTTTATAGATCAATTGCAAAGGCTGATGAGCCTAAAATCAATGGGGAAAGATGTTGTGATTGAATTAGAAATGAGAGAGATGAAGGTGGATTCAAAGGAACTAAGAAAGGAAGCTAAGAATCTACATTCTTCCACCACTCTCCAAGTATCGAGCCCTAGAACTTCCTAGGAGGCCTAAAATAATTTTGTTGTGAAGCCATCAAGTCTAGGTGCTTTAAATTTTGGTATGCTCATGATGAATTCCTCAAATTACTTGAGTGAAATATATTGGAGAAGAACAATATTCTTCTCCATGTTCACCAAGTGTGGAATATGGATTATAATTTCCTTTATAGCAGGACGTCGATCTAGAATAGACTTCAGAAGGAGATTTTGGAAATGATGAAGAGCTTTTGATATTTCTTGATGATATTCCACTAGGTGATTCTACAAGTTTTTGATGTGGTGGATCTTGTTTTGATGTTTATAGTTGATCATTGAGTTGTGTAAGAACTTGGTATTTTTTTTTCCCTCCTTCAACCACTTTACTCTAGATTTTTGTTTATAAAGGATCTCTTCATGTTTCGATCTTTCTTCCAGCTGAAGGTTAATAATTGTTTCCTTTACTACCAAGTCCTCAATCCTCCCATATTGGATGATTTTCTACTTAGCTTCTTCCATTTCCTTTTGAAGTTGTTGCTTCTCTTCGAAGATGTTACCAAAATCATTTACATTCTAGGCTTTTAATTTTTCCTTTATGTACTTGAGACATTGCTAAAATAGAAACATGATGTTACAATAGATTTGTGTTGATTCGTTGCACCACATCTCCATATTTGAAATAAAATTAGGATGGATAAGCTAACAGCTTTCAAATATGAAAGGCTTGTTTTGGGGGGAGAATGACTAGTTCATGCATAATGAGATTGGCCAATGATTCAATCCATGGCTAGGAAGAATGGCTTTTTCCATGTTGATTCTTGATAAAATTAGAGATTTTAAGGTGAAGAAGTGATCTAATATTAATCCATGTGATCTTCACCACCCCTTCTATTCTTCCATGTAAAAGAGCCATTGATAGTGAACAAGTCCACTAAATTATTATCTTCAATGAAGGAATTAGAGAGGCTTACCTTTTCTTCTAACTTACTAATACCTCCTTGGTTTTCCTGAAGGGATACAAGTAAATTGAAGAACCATCCCAGGAGCCATGGAAAGGGAATGATAAGCCAGGCAATAGAAGAAATATTACAGATAAAGGATGTTTTTTCTAAATTCAAGTTAGGACCATAGACATTTGAAACGATGCCAGATTTAGCAGAACCAATGGGTTGGAAGTGGGTGGAAAGGATTCTAGGCAAAGAAAAAGAGTCTCTTAGAGTAGCAGTGAAGGCGTTTCAGAGTATGGCCAGGCCACCTAGGGTGCTAGATGCACTTTGAGAAATGAAGTTGCAAGATTTACAGAAGGAAGGAATAATCTTAGAGAGGTTTTCAAAAGAGCATTTGGTTTCCTGCAAAAGAAGGGTATCAAGGCATTCCTTAAAACTTTTGGATTTAAGGAGTTGTATCTTTTATTTTCCTTTTGTTGAAAATTTAAGGGAATTTTTTTTATTACAAATTCTCTTACTTGATTACTACTTGTGTACATATTCTTCTATTATCTTAGATCCTTATTATTGTGTGTGTTCAATACATCAAATAGCAACCAAAACAATAAGATGGTGACACAATGTTTAGGCTTTTAAGCCAGGGCTAAAACCTCTCCTCTTGAGAGGAAAACCCTTCAATCTCTTCTTATAGATGTTTAGTTGACGAATACCAAGACCCTTGAAAAAATTGACGCAAGATTACCTCAAAGATTTTTTTCACTGTCCTCTGCACTATTTGACCCACAATCCATAATCTTGATATCATTGTCCTCCTTCAGTTCTCGGCCTCCTTGTTTCTTCGTTTCCGAGTCACAGTGCTCGGCTCCTTGTTTCTTTGGCTACCACAAATATTTACTCAGAAATAATTTTCTTCATTTATGTTGCTATCTTTGAGACAATCCTTCATGCTCTTTGTTTAAGATAATGATGAGACATCCCACCAACGACAGCTATACCGAATGTCATTACTATATATATATATATATATATATATATATATATATATATATATATATATATATATATATATATATATATATATATATATATATATATATATATGCAGTTCTTCAATAGTAATGTTCATACCTCCAAGATAGACTTCTGAGAGCTTGATATTACCCTTGATCACTTCACAGAGATATCATTGTGTATGCATACAATCTTCGTTGACTATCATGAATGATCCAAAGACTTGTTAATTGACTCAATGTCACTCCTTATATATATAGATCATCTATGCACACTAGGTTGACATGAGTGCCTTAAAGGTAGGCTGACATATCATCAAGGAGATCATTGTCTTTTTGTAGAGCTGACTTGCATGATGATAGTGACAATTGTTCTTGGAGCGTAATATTTTGACCTTATGACTTTTATAATAGTTATGATGAGACATAAAATCCTAAAGACATCAAGAAGAAGTATTTGACCTATGGTAAACACATCTTCCTCATGAAACCCATGATGCAAGGAATAATAATTTTTCTTTTACATAACATTATAATTACAAGTCATAATGAAAACCGAACCTAATTACATTTTCTTCAACACTCCCTCTTAACTAGAGATGTATTAATTAAATGGTAAATGGATATTCTCAATACTAGAGATATCTCATAAGAAGAGTCGGACTAGTAATCCATCTATATAGCATCATTATAACCAACATTGTCACATAGAAAGGCCTTGACTAATAGCTCTATCTCTGAATAGAGCAGAGCACAATGTTGGTGAGGCCAATGATTATAGACACCTTCATCATTGTCTCTCAGGGTGCATACCCACTCAGGTGTTCACTGAGTATGACCTTCTAAGACTATTCTTATCTTGGGTTCCCAGCCCTCAAATAATATGATTCCTCTTGCCTACTCTTAAATTTCCATTCATGGCCTTCACTAAGACTTATGGTTGTTAGTCCTAGTATAGTGCATGACATATGAAATGAAAAACACATCTATCACTCCCTTTTAATCAACAGTGACTCAATCCAGGCTCCCTCTTAATTAGGGATTTATCAGACCTCCCTCTTAACAAGGGACTCTTCTATACATCAGCAACTTATTCTTCATGGATCATTCAACTACTTGATCAACTTCTCTCCTTGATGTCTTGAAAATAATTTGATCTTCTTCCTTGTAGGGCAACAGTCATCGATCACTTTCCTCGTTAGTTCATCATGTCATTCCTTTCTTCATGGAAAGTGGTATTATTCATATCTGGAACCTTCATCATATGACTACTTCCTTCTCATCACACTTCTTCCATTCATCACATGAATGCTAGCTGTACTTGTAAGTAGCCCTGCATGAACTTATCCAAAAATTATTCAAGAAATCAAAATATCATTAAATCAAATTGTAGCTTACTAGGTGGCTCTTCATCATGACATATTTCTGTAGATATCTACATCCTTCATTCTTGTTGACACATCTTCCCAAAGATATATGTTGTTAAGGGTTTCTATTTTCTCTAGACTTCCATCAGAGTCTTCATATCTTTTCAAGATATTTCCTAGTCAAATATTCTTGGTCTTTTGATGTTGATTTCTTTCATCATGGTTGCATATCTCACGATCTCTTACTTTCTCATACATTTCATTCTTCAGGGTTTCTAATCAGAGTTTTGTAATCGTATTCAACCACCTCATACTTTATATGAGGACATATTATATAGATTTCATCTAGTGTGACTTATGCCTTTCTGCATCCTTTAAGAGGAGGAGATCATTTTGCCTAGATCATGCTTCTTAAGATAGAAGTAATGATCCAAATTATTTGCAACCATACGACATGAAATTATAAAATTTAAACATAAGTATACATACCTTATTTTACCATTAGGTCATCTAGGTTCCTTCCAGTAGCTTCCTTCATTGAAGTGACTTCAACCCCTTTATCTGCTTCTACTTCTTTTCTTATGTCAGCATGACATCATCCATGAATTCCATGAGTTGGATTTCTTGATGAAACACTTTATTTCTCTCTATATTAGTGAATCCTCTAATTATGATTCTATCAGAGAATCCTTAGGATCTTGTATATCCTCATCTGGCAAATGTTTTCTTTTGACTTGATCTATGATGAGACTTGTCCTGGATGACTTCTTTCTTTCCTTCAATGTCTAATGAGGTTTCCAAGAGTTATGTCCTTCATGTTTGACTGTCGTGGATTTTGTTCTTCATGATTTCCATGTTTATGCCACGAGTTCTTGCTCCTAATACTTTCATGATGCTATGATGCATCTTAATCCTATGGTCATATCTAAATATTTAGGAACTTGTGGTAGGACCCCTTTTGTATGAGATTTGTTGCTCCCTCTTTCTTTGGCCTTTATCTTCATCTTCCTCCATCCTTCCAATGATATGAGATTCTATCCACATTCTTTCCGTGGCATTGAGTCTTATAGTGTCTTTCTCTATGTAGCATAAAGACCTCAAATTGTTGAATGAGGTAACCTTCTACTTATCATATTTCCTAGATCCCCTAATTAAGATCTCTTGAAGATATTCCTTTATTCTTCTATACCAATGCTTTTGTATAGGTCTAAGTGATGTGACCTTCTTTACTACAATTTCAAAGAATATATCTTCAAGCATTTTATATATCTCTTTCTGTCTCCTCTTCTGCTGCATAGGCATGGGAGGACCTTTGAGTGATTTCATATGAATCCTATGAGTCTCTTAATGCTTTCAAGCACTACTTGACCTTTAGAGATCTTTCCATATACATCAAAGACTTTTTTCTTCCTATGAGGATTATGACAATCCTCCTTATTCTATGCAAGGACCTTTTCCATGAGGACTATGACTTTCCTCCAGTATTTCTATTTCCTTGCAAAACAAAGTCATTAAACCAAAAATTAGTTAAACATGAAAGATACTTACTTGGAATGTGAAGAGGAGATCTTCACCTTGATGCTTCCTTTGCTTGAGTTTCCCATCACTAGTATCCTTTTATCAAGTCTTCCTTGGAGACCTTCTAGCACCATGCCATTGACATTACTGAAACTACTTCATGACCTTGAGATCATTTTCACTCCTAATTCATCTTTAAGGTATTTGAGCATATTGTTGACATGCTAGTGATACTACTATCCCACAAGTGGAATTTATCACAGTTTGTATTCCTCAGAGTGCATCAGCAAACACCTTCATCGAGCATTATTCAAACTATCATAGTGATGCAGGGAGACTTATGTTTTGGTCTGAGCATCATGTTGTTCAAGATCCGAGACTATGACAAGTATATTGTTATGACACTGTACCAAGACAGTGATGTCTTTGTGTAGAGAGGTGTTTTATAGAGAGACTATTTTCCTGAGTTTCTGCAAGTATAGTTTATTCCGAGGGTACATTGGGCTATCATTGTGTTTAGTTTGTCGAGAGAGAACTTGTGAGATCATTTAGATCATCCATTTTGTTTTCTACCTACTTAGAGATCCTTATCATATTACCTATCAAAGAAATGGAATCTAGAGATTGTACATATGCTGAGGTGTACTACTACATCCATGATTATAGTGACTGCATTTTATATGAATGTTGAGGGTTGTGATCATGAGGAAGTTGAGACTGTGATTTTGTTGTGATCACAGAAATTCCGAGACAGTGTATTCTCCTCCTTCACCTTGTTAAGTCCGCACTACGATATGCCATCTAGTTATAAAGTTCCACATTGTATTCACGAGACTATGACTTGATCCGAGAAGGTTGAATGTATTCTGAGATGATAATGCCACAAGAGGATTGATCCTTGCATTATGAATCCTAATATCATTGTATTGATTTCCCTTGACTAAACCATAGCTCTGATACCATGTTGAGAATTTAAGGGAATTTATTTATTACAAATTCTCTTACTTCATTACTACTTGTGTACATCTTCTTCTATTATCTTAGATCCTTATTATTGTGTGTATTCGGTACATCAAATAGCAACAAAAACAATAAGACAGTGACACAATGTTTAGGATTTTAAGCCAGGGCTTAAACCTCTCCTCTTGAGAGGAAAACCCTTCAATTTCTTCTTATAGATGTTTAGTTGATGAATACCAAGACCCTTGACAAAATTGACACAAGATTACCTCCAAGATATTTTTCACTATCCTTTGCACTGTTTGTCCTGCAATCCATAGTCTTCATATCATTGTCCTCCTTCAGTTCTCGATCTCCTTGTTTCTTCGTTGTCTAGTCACATTCCTAGGCTCCTTATTTCTTCGGCTGCCACAGATATTCGCTCAAAAATGAGTTGCTTCATTTATGTTAATATCTTTGAGATAGTCCTTCATGCTCTTTATTTAATATAATAATGAGACAACCCAACATCGAGGGCTATACCGAACACAATCACTATATGTATATGTGTGTGTATATATATATATATATATATATATATATATGTATGTATGTATGTGTATATAGATATATATACATATATATATATATATATATATATATATATATATATATAGAAAGTCCTTCAATAGTAATGTTTAGACTTCGAGAGTTATCACTGCATAGATCTCCGAGATAGCCTTCTGAGAGCTTGATATTACCGTTGATCACTTCACCAAGATATCACTGTGTATGCATACGATCTTCATTGACTATCATGAATGATTTGAAGAATTGTTCATTGACTCAATGTCACTCCTTATATATATCATCTATGATATTGTAGGCCGACATATCATCAAGGAGATCATTATCTTTTTGTAGAGTTGACTTGCACAAGGATAGTGACACTTTTTCTTGGAGCGTAATCTATTGACCTCATGACTTTTATAATACTTATGATGAGACATAAATACTAAATACATCAAGAAGAAGTCTTTGACCTATGGTAAATGCATCTTGCTCATGAAACCCATGATGCAAGGAATAATAATTTTCTTTTACGTAATATTATAATTACAAGTTAATGAAAATCAAACCTAGTTACATTTTCTTCAACACCTTTCATTGGTTGGATTTGGGAATAGGATAAGATAGGGTTTCTGTTAGCACTCCAGGAAACTCTCCTAGGTTGTAGCTCGGAGATGCCAAGTAACATATAAATCTTCAATATTGTTCTCTGAACTATTGGAATGGATTTGTGATTGGATCAAGTCAGATGACTATTTCAACTCTGTTTTCACTCAAGACATGCATGAACACCCTCAGCTTGATAAGGCTTTAGACCACTAATTCGCAATAGTTTATAGATTCAATGGATAGATGGAGAATACTAACCATACCAGTAGATGCATACATAAACACATATGAATGACTAGCTACAGAAATTAAATGAAGCTTGAAAATCTAATTTATCAACGTAGAGATAAGATGACAGTTATCTAGCATTAGACACAGAAGAAAACATGAATAACCTATTCAAGTGCAAGCTTAGAATAGAGGAGAAGATGGACATTGAACATATAACAGCAAAAGAAGCTTGTATTACTCGAATGAATATGAGATTATTAAGGAATTTAGACTTCTGTGATCCATAGCATTGTTCAGAAACTCTTCGGCAAAATCACATAACAAATCTTTTGTCGACGCGTTTCGAACCAACCAGTGTGGTTCATCGTCAGGACAAGTTGAAGGACCAATCCGGCTTAGCTTGAATAAATAGAGCGTGCAGAGACTCCAACGGCTATATTGCCAACGGTTAATTTTTAACCTAAGGATCAAAGTCAAATTACTAATATAATAAATTCTTATTATTCCTAGAAATTAGCTAAATCAGGTAAATAATGTATTCATATAATTTATTTTTATTACAAATTAATTCATATAATATAACCCATATTGATTATTCAAATGTAATGGTCAAATTAATAAATCATCTTTATTAAATAATCCTTATTTATTATAATTCCAACATTATTAAATATAAACAAATAGTCCTAAATAACTATAATTTTTAGAATTTCGTTTCATTAGGTAATTTTATATTTATTCAATAATTATTCTAATCTAATGGTCATTATATTATATTATTTATATTGAAAATAAGTTATAATTAATAATTTATATCTATTAAATAACCTATATAAATTTAATCATTTATAATTCCAATGTTATTAAAGCAAATAAATAGTATTCTTGTAAATATAATAATTTAAAGTACATGATTATTAATAAATGTATATCTCTAACTACTACTATTGGTATATCATATATTTATAAATAATGATTTCTTATTTACCATTTAAACCTAATGGTTCATTGGTAAATTTAGGCCTCCTCTCATAATTAAATTAATAATTTATATTAAATAAATCTAATGGTCCATTGGTAAATAATATTATTTTATTTTTGTTGAAATTAAACAATAAGTTATAATTAATAATTTATATTTATTAAATAATCTATATAAATTTAATAATTTATAATTCTTATGTTATTAAAGCAAATAAATAGTATTCTTGTAAATATAATAAATTAAAAGTACATGATTATTAATAAAAGTATATCTCTGACTACTACTATTGGAGTATGATATCCTATTTACCATTTAAACCTAATGGTCCATTGGTAAAATTAGGCCTCCTCTCAAAATCAAATTAATAATATATATTCATTAAATAGTCGATATTCAGTAATTTGTTATAAGATTATTAACTATGTTATTAGGTAAATATATTAATGCTCATAAGGATTAAAAGGGAGATATATAAGACAATAGTTAAAGGGAATTTCAATAGTATAATTAGATATGAATGTATACAAGATTGAAATTAAGGAACAAAAATCTAATCTATTTATCATATACCTAATGGTATCATAAACGAGATAAGGATAATACAATAATTAGCCCTAAATTTAATTTATAACTAATTCATAACACATACCCCCTATAATACTAGGACTCAACCGAAGAATATAATAGGAATAACGGGGAGCAAACCCGGGAAGAAAGGAGGGACCAACCACCCAACAACAAAACTTAGGGAGAGGGAGGACAGAACTCCACGACAAACGAAAGGGAAATGAGGAGGCTAGGAGGACAAGGCTGGGACCCAGCAACTGCTAATCTTCCAGCCATCATCCCTATTAAGATTGGTCGGCCTCTTCTCAATCTCAAGGGCCTCTCTATTGGTATATCATTATTTATAAATATATGATATACCAATAGTAGGAGTTAGAGATATACATTTATCACTTGTACTTTAAATTATTATATTTACAGGAATACTATTTATTTGCTTTAATAACATTGGAATTATAAATGATTAAATTTATATAGATTATTTAATAGATATAAATTATTAATTATAACTTAGTGTTTAATTTCAATATAAATAATATAATATAATGACCATTAGATTAGAATAATTATTGAATAAATATAAAATTACCTAATGAAACGAAATTCTAAAAATTATAGTTATTTAGGACTATTTGTTTATATTTAATAATGTTGGAATTATAATAAATAAGGATTATTTAATAAAGATGATTTATTAATTTGACCATTACATTTGAATAATAAATATGGGTTATATTATATGAATTAATTTTTAATAAAAATAAATTATATGAATACATTATTTACCTAATTTAGCTAATTTCTAGGAATAATATGAATTTATTATATTAGTAATTTGACTTTGATCCTTAGGTTAAAAATTAACCGTTGGCAATATAGCCATTGGAGTCTCTGCACGCTCTATTTATTCAAGCTAAGCCGGATTGGTCCTTCAACTTGTCCTGACGATGAACCACACTGGTTGGTTCGAAACGCGTCGACAAAAGATTTGTTATGTGATTTTGCCGAAGAGTTTCTGAACAATGAATATGAGATGCTGAGAGGAATGGAGTATCCAGAGTCTCCAAAAGTTGAACGCTTATTCCTTCTATCTTTCAGCCATTTATAGGCTTTTTACAGTGCTCCCGGGCTCTCTAGGGCTCAAGATGTCTTAATCTATACCCTCTGGCTTCTAGCTTCTTGATGCCATAACCAGACAAACATGAGCATAGGGGATCTGTTTATAACAAACATGGTAATCAAATTCTGGTAATTTCACTGTGCTGTTAGGTGGCTCACACACACTATGATGTTCCACGATCATTTTTGTTAGTTCGGCTGCATCGTGCTGTAGTTTTTTCCCCTTTTGGCCATGTATTCTGTTATTTCAGTTCAATTGTCCAACTATCACAAACACTGATAGAGCCAACAACTTTCCTCCCCGAGTGACTGATGGGAAGTGGGGTACAGGGGCATATGGACCATTAGATGGGATGGATCAATGGTCAGGATGTTGGTCGAGCGGCAGAGGACAAAATGAGGTGATCATGAATGAAGGTTGTTAGATCAGGAAAGATGGACAGAGGAGATCAATCACCAGAGGCGTGAAGTCGTGCCAGGAGTGGAATAAGCCTGAGTTGTCAGATCTTGGATGGGTAGATTGAATGGCGATCAGGCTAAGGAGGTGCTCAAAAGATAATGCTAGGGAACGGTTTCATTTGAGCGGAAGTGGTTTCTATCAAGCAGTCAATTGGGTGGTAAGCGAGAAAGGTCGGAGCTCACCTGATTCCATTCATTGGGCACCACGTAGCAGCAGAAGAGAGAGAGGAAACTGCCTTTATTAGGAGGGTATCCCTCTCACTTGTTGCCTGAGCGATATGCATGATAGCTGTTAGATCTTGCGGAAGTGATCTAATGGTGCTGATTGATCGAGCATGTCACGTCGGCCGAGTGAAGTGCAGGTCATCGGATCAGTGGGAAGATCAATGGCAGGGGGACACAGAGGTACGGGATGACCTCGAGAAATGTGCAAAGGGAACGTATGGGTGAAAAGGAAGGTTTTTAGGGAAAAATTGGTTAATTTACGTAGGGCCAAGGCGAAAGTGGGTTTTGTTAGACGAGAATGGGAGTGGATGAGTGAGAAAAGTGGGGTGATGGACCGTGTGGGAACCTATCCACGACAATGAAACAGACCATTTCTTTCTTTTAGCCTTCAAAATAGGAGCAGTGCATCTCAAGGCTAACATTGGCCCCTTCTGGGGATGAAAGCCTCCCTGTGAGGTTTCAAGAACTGCAGACCATTGCCTTTCCAGTAACAATCAAAACAAACTTATCTCCTAGTGTTCCATTGGGCAGGGAGTTTATTTGCATAAAAACAAAAACTGAAAAAAACTATTACAATATTAAGGCCTTAAAGCCTCACATGAATTAAAGTTTCAAAAACTGCCCATTGACTAGGCCCTCAAAGACACCTCCCCCTCCAAATTGTGCAGAATGAAAGTATTGTTCATCTGAACTTGAGCAATGACAAACAGTCCTATCCATAAGGCATCAAATTTACCATGGTTTCCCTTCTTTTCCTTTAGTGCATCCCATTTTAGAACCCAGTCACCAACATAAAAACTGTCCATTTTTTCTTTTCTATCAAAGGTTTCTTTGATCCTCCTCTGATGAATTCTTGACTTCTCAACCAGTTGTTCTCTGGTCTGCTGTAATTCAACCAAGTTACTCATTCTCCTCACCATGTCATTCTCTTCATCCTGCTCTTTTTTCAAGAATTTGGCCACAGGGAGAATCAGTTGGATAGGAAAAACAGCATCAGCACCATAAACCAGCTTAAATGGAGAATTTCCTATGGACTTCTTGTTGGTAACTCTATCAGCCCACAATGCAAACTTCAACTTGGAATCCTAGCTCCTTTTATTGTCCTCCAACAGTTTTTTGATTATCCTTACAAGACTCTTGTTAGATGACTCTGCCAGGCCATTGCCTTGAGGATAATATGAGGTAGAATGCACCAATTGAATGCCCATGGATTCGCACATGTCCACCAATTATTTTGCCCTAAAGCTATTACATTATCAGTGACTAGTTTGGTTGGGCAACCAAATCTAGTGAAAATATTCTCATTCAAGAACTTTATGACAACCTAATGATTAGCATTCTTAGTGGGTACAGCCTCAATCCATTTGGTGAAATACTCAGTGGATACAAAGATCCATTTGTGTTGGCCACTGGAATGTGGATTGATCTCACCTATAAATTCCAAGCCCCACTGATGGAAGGGACCATTGACATGTACTGGCTTCAAGGGCAAGGATTTTAGCTATTGTCTTCATGCAAACCTCTAACATTTGTCACAAGAACTCACAAAAGAAAACACATCAGAGAAAAAAGTAGGCCAATAATACCCAGCTCTCAAGATCTTGTGGGCTGTGGTTTTCCAATAATGATGCCCTCCACAGATGCTAGAATGGAACTGTTGCATGACTTCCACAGATTACCCTTTGTCTAGACATCTCAAGACGATCCCTAATGGATCTCTCCAATAAAGCATGTTTTTATTAATGCATAATTTGGCTAATCTGAGCTTAATGGCTCGGGCTTGACTTGAGCTAAGCCCTGGAGGGACTTCTAGCTTCTACAAAAAATGAACTACACTAGAATACCATTCACAGGTGGCTAGATTTTCAACCAAAGGCTGATTCTGCTCTTGCTCTTCTGTTTCTTCCTCTGTCTACTCGCCAACTAAATTTGAACCCATGCAATTTATGTCTAGCAAACTACAATTTTCCTTAGCCATAAGCTTAGCCAAGCCCTGGCCTTTGACAAGCCTGGTGGGCTTCACCTCTATGTTCAACTCTATGATTTTTGCAATCCATTTAGCTCTTTATCCATCAATATCTAGCCGAGTTAGGACATCGTTTACTGAGGCTGAAGGTACATACGCAATCACTTTGGAATGAAGAATATAAATTCTAAATGCCTTTAAAGATTTTATGAAAGCATACGCTTGTTTTTCAATAAGGTCATGCCTTAGTTCATCATCCCTCAGAGTTTTGCTGAAAAAGGCCACAGGGTGCTCTACACCTTCATCATTTTTCTGCAATAGAACTACTGCAATTGTATCATAAGAGGCAAAAGAGAAGATATAAAACTCCTTGGTGTAATCTAGGCTAATTAGAGTGGGAGCTTCCATGATAGTTTGTTTGATGGCTTCAAAAGAGCTCCTTGCAGCATCTGTCCATTTTATTTATGATCCTTTCTTCAGCATGGAAGTGATGTGCTTCACTAGCTCTGCAAAGTTTGGAATAAACCTCCTAACAAAGGTGATGTTACACAGGAAAACTGAATGCCCCTCTTTGATCTTGGGATGGACAATGTCTGAATTGCTTGCACTCTTGTTGGATCAATATTCACACCTTCAGCAGAAATAATATGTCCTAGAAGTTTGCCTTCTTCTAGAGAAAACTGTGACTTCTTTGGGCTCACATAAATTCCAAACCATCTGCACTTTAGAAACACCTTCTCCAAATGCTGCAAATGGTCCTTGTGACTGCTAGAAAAGACTGTTATGTTATCAAGGTAAATAAGGACAAACTTGTCCTTCTCTCCCACAAAGGCTATGTCCATGGCCCTCAGAAAAGCAGCCCCAACATTCATCAGTCCAAAAGGCATCTTGGAGTACATGAAATTTCCCCAAGGAGTAGTGATGGCGATCTTTTCCTGATCTTCTAGATGTACAACAATCTGATTGTAACCTGAAAATCCATCTAAGAAAAACATGACTCTAGCCCCTGAAACTTTTTGCAGCAAATGTTCCATCTTATGCAAGGGGTAGTTGTCTTTTTTAGAGCATTTCTTTAGATTCCTGAAGTCAACACAGAGCATTTCTCCATTCTCCTTTCTTACTACCACAAGGTTAGCTATCCACTTTGAATACCTTAGGGGAACAGTCAGGCCAGGCAGTAACTCCTCAAAGAAAAAATTATTCGTATATCTTATTTCTTTAGGTAGGTCTTAATTATATACATGAAGGAGAGACTGTTCACTTCATCTCCTGATGGCTATTCATATTACCTATTTATTTATTTACATTATATTCACCCAAGCCTGATGATTAGGTGTCAACATTCCCCCCTTAATTTGAAGGGATGTTGGTGAGTCGAAGCATCATTCTGAGTTGTTCAAGTTTTTCTCTTCCAAGAGCTTTGGTGAAGATGTCTGCAATTTGCTCATTAGTGGAACAATGACGGAGATGGATTTTTTTGGCCTCAACATGATGTCGAATCAGATGATATTTAGTATTGATGTGCTTTGTTCGATCATGGAACTTTTGGTTCTTGGCCAACTTTATTGCAGAGGTATTGTCAATCATGAGTGGAGTTGATTGTACTTGTTTTACCTGCAAATCTTCAAGAATTTTCCTGAGCCACACAATTTCTTTTGTTGCTTCAGCTGCTGCCACGTATTTTGCTTCTATTGTGGAATCTACTGGAACTGATTGTTTGCGTGATCTCCAGGAGATAGCTCCTAATCCAAGACTCATAACATATCCTAAAGTAGATGCCCCAGTTTCTTTGTCTCCATCGAAGTCTGAATCAGAGTATCCAGTCAAGCTGAAGTCGTCCACCTGTGTATACTTGATTCCAAAGTCTTGAGTTCCCTTCAAGTACCTTAGAACTCTTTTTGTAGCAGACCAATGTCCCTCACGAGGCTTTTGCATAAACCTGGAGAGGATTCCAATAGCAAACGAAATGTTTGGCCTGGTAGTAGTTAGGTAGTTGAGACTTCCTACAAGCTATCTATACTTCGTTGCATCCTCAAATTCTTTTCCTTCAATAGATGTGAGCTTTAAGTTTTGTTCCATTGGAGTAGTAAGAGTATTGCATTCTATCATGCCAAACGTGTTCAATAGATCTCTAATGTATTTATTTTGAGAAAGAAATATGGACTTCAGATGTTGGGTTACTTCAATACCAAGACTTCAATACCAAGATAGTAATGAACATAGCCCAAATTAGTCATTTCAAAACTTTTCCCAAATTCCTTCTTTATGGATGCAATGTAGCTTTCATGGTTCCCTATCATTAAAAGATCATCTACATATAGCACAAGATATACAACTGTTTTGCCAACTTTATTGATAAATAAAGTTTAATCATCAAAATCATAATGTTTGAAATTGTGTTTCAGAAGATGCTCATTTAGTTTTTCATACCAGGCTCGCGGTGCTTGTTTGAGGCCATACAAGGACTTCACCAGTTTGCATACTTTATGTTCATGTCCTTTCACAGCAAATCCTTTAGGCTGGGACATAAAAACATTCTCTTTTAGATCTCCATTCAAGAAATTAGTTTTTACATCCATTTCATGGACTTTCCAACCGTTCTGAGCTGCTAGGGCAAAGAGTGTCTGGTTGGTAGCCCATTTTGTTGTGGGGGCAAAAGTCTCCTCATAATCGACCCCTTCCTTCTGTGTAAAACCTTTTGCCACAAGCCTAGCTTTGTGCTTGTCAAGTGAGCCATCAGCTTTATACTTGTTCTTGTAGACCCACTTGCAGCCAATTGGTTTGGTTCCTAATGGAGGATCGACGAGCTTCCAAGTGCCATTCTTTATGAGGGCACCATACTCCTTTTGCATCACTTCTTTCCATTCATCATGAGAAGTAGCTTCTTTGAAGGAAGTTGGTTCAAAATCTGTAGACAAGTTCAATTCACAATCATAAGAAACATCCATATCAATAGGTGAATTAGAGTCATCTACATCACCTCCATTTTACTGGTTTGAATTTCTAGTTCCTGTCTTTCCAACCTCATCAGGATGAACACTTTCAAGTGTCTTTGTCAGCCACTTTGGGGGACCTTTCTCAGATGGTCTAGGCTGCTCCATTGATTGAGTTGGGACTGAATCAAGATTGAGTCTCCCAATTCTATCAATCACATCACTTAAAGCATCATTCATTGTTGGAGTTTCATGCAGGGGAGAGTGTTCTTCAAAAGAAGATTCCACATGTTGATCTAGTATAGGAATCCCCCCTTCAAGATGTGGAATCTAATTATCAAATTCTTGAAATGATTTTGCTTTTGCGAATCTATCCAAGTGATCAAGTTTCCACTCAACAACATTGTCAGTTTTGGATGATTCAAGAAAAATTACATCTCTAGATACAACAAACTTCTTATTTACTTCATCATAGAGACAGTATGCTTTGGAGGTGTTTGAATACCCCAGAAAGATACACTTACGACTTCTAGCACCAAGTTTGTTTCTATGTACTTTTGGTATCAAGGCATAACAGGTGGAACCAAAGAACCTAAGATGTTTTACCCAAGGAACATGTCCATACCACATTTCATATGGAGTCTTGTTTCTTATAGCATTAGATGGACATCTATTCTTTATATATGCAACACATATAATAGCATCAGCCCAAAACATTATCTTTACATTTCTTAAGAAGAGCATGGATCGTACCATATTTAAGATTGTCCTTTTCATTCTTTGCTCTTGAATGTGAATAATGAAAAGACTGTTTGCTATGCTTTCCTAGAATGCAAGCATCACATTGCTTAAGTTTCCTAGGAATCGTAGGCAAACCAGCAACACCATTTTTCTTCAACAAGCGGAGGCTGTCATAGTTCAAATGTCAAAATCTAGCATGCCATGATAAACTTGATGGAAGTGTACCTTCTTCAGGATGAGAATTGTATGAGAAATGTTGTGCACGAGCAGAGGTACCTTGCAGCTTGATAAGCCTTTCTTCTTCTATTCCCCTCATAACAAGTGAGTGGTCAGATGCTTTTCTTACCTCAAGCTTGCCATCAAACATATGAATGGAGTGACCTTGCTGGTGGATGTGAACCAAGGACAACAAGTTTCTCTTGAGCTATGGGAGATATAGAACATGATGCAGAAGAAAATCTGGAAGACCAAGCAGTTTAATCGTGATTGTGCCAAGCCCTGATGGATTGATTTTTGATTGGTCTGCAAAGTATACTACTCCATCAACATTGTTAGTAAATTCTTCAAAAAAATCTTTTCTATAAGTCATGTGGTAGGTTGCTCCTGAATCAAGCAACCAATCATTTTTCCAAGAAGCAAGTGAAGCATTAAATAAATCTTCATTTACTCTAACATTACATTGTGCCACAACATAGTGAGTGGTTTCAGGTGCTTTATCTTTGTTTGTATCATCAGTTTTACCTTTGGTTTGATTTCTTTTCTGCTCAATTTTGTCCCAAGGTAACTTGCATGTAGAGGCGTCATGTGATCCATTTCTTTTGCAGCGTATGCAGTGCAAATCTGCATTTTCTCCTTGAGAGTGTCTGCCCCCCGCCTCTGAAATCTCTTCCAGCTCTTCCTCTAGAAGCATTTTGAGCAATATTATTATCTCTATGTGCAAGAAGAGTTGTCTTCTTTTCCAAACCATTCTCTTTTTCAACAAACTTCTCCATTATGAAATTTAAACTGAGCCCAAAAAATAATTACAATATTCGTAGCAAAACACTAATAGTAATTTGCTATGTCTTTACAAAATGGAATCAACTGCACAATATTCATATATAATGCAATATATATTCCACTTATTATACCATGGCATGTCATGCACGTCATATATAGCACAAAGAATCCCAATCTATAGACTGAAACCAAGGTTTGATGGCATTTTTTTTTTAATATCAAATATAGCGCATGCATTCAATGCAAAGAGATAGTGTTAACTAGCCCAACAATTCACCATTTTTCTTCAAGACAGGTCAGACCAGCACATCATAAGAAGAACTTCGCACTTCATGAGAAGAATTCAAGGTAGAAATTATGAATCCAACATTAATTCATACCGTGGATTGAACACGCGACCTCCGAGTTGCCATCAAAGCATATTCACCATAAAATTAGCCAGCAAGCAATATTCCAGTCACATAAAATTCGCCAACAACTTAAATACAACAGACTAATATATATGGGCAGCGTTCAACATATGGTATTAATCATATCAACATTCGTATAGCCAAAAAAACTCAACATATATACCAACATCATTCACGCAGCAGATTCAGGTGTGCATTACCTCCTGCACATCATTACTTAACTTAGATATTCGTGATCCTTTCACTAATCAACCAGGATGGACGCTGTCAACAATTCACCAACCACTTATTTTATCCGGTGCACACGAGCTCAGGTATCCAATACAACGTAAGAAGCTGAGGGTGCAAAATATCATAAGTAGTTTCTTCTCAGGAAAGTAATGTCAAAACAGCATTATAATACCACGGTTCTTCAAAATAGGAGCAGCGTACCAATTTATAATACCAGCGTTTCTTAAAATGCTAAAATAGCATTATAATACCAGGGTTCTTCAACAAGAGCAGCATACAAATCAATAGTTCAATGCAGCGTTCTAGAGCGGCGTTCTTCAGACCTCAATTTACTCAGCGTGCCAGCGATCAGTATTTGTCTTTTACCTGAAAACATTTCCAGGTAGGAAATTTCACTGGGATGGCATTTACTGCAACATTGATGCAAGAAAAAAAAAATGACAGCCTCACGATGGCTCTTGAGGCCATGCAGCAAGAAAATATTCCACCAAAACGTCTTCAGACAATATTCCAGTTCTGAAGCCGTCCCTCTCTCAACGCTTTCTGAATTTAGGCAGTAAAAATAGTAGATAGACTGCACAATAGACAGAGAGGACAAAGAGCACAGTAGACAATGAACAAAGAGCTCAGTAGGAAAACTCCACAGGGGCAGAGGACAGAGAGCAGTAGGCAGAAGGGAGTTACAACTATTTTGGGAACTTCGCTCTAATACCATGTTAGGCCAGGCAGTAACTCTTCAAAGAAAAATGATTCGTATATCTTATTTCTTTACCTAGGTCTTCATTATATACATGAGGGAGAGACTATTCACTTCATCTCCTGATGACTATTCATATTAACTATTTATTAATTTACATTATATTCACCCAATCCTGATGATTAGGTGTCAACAGGAACTATGGTCTTGGCGTCTAATAGCTTCTTAATTTCCTTTTCAATCAAAGGCAATAAGAGAGGGATGATAGGTCTTAACTTCTACTTAAAAGGGATGGTGTTCTTCTCCAGTGGAATCTTATGATGAATGATGTTGGTGTCATAAGTCTTAAGATCATTGTACTCCCAAGAAAAAATATCAGCAAATTGTTTCATCAAGGTGCAATACTTAGAACTTTGGGTAGAAGACAAGTGGGTGGACAGATTTATGTACTTTGGATGGTCTGGACTCCCTACATTATGTCTATGAACTACAGACTCATTTTCTTTTTTGGCAAGCTTATGAGGTACATCATTATGATCAAACAGCTTCTCTAGAGGCACCAATCCTTTTGGTATATGGTTACTAGGCAGCTGAACAATGTTGTCCTGACCAATTTCATCCTTTAGCTCGGACTAGTTGCATTCTTCAATGGTTTCGTTTTCTTGGTCAATGTGCATTTCAAAAAATTCATCAATGACTTGTAAAAACCTATTAATTTCATCATCATCTTCAAAAAATTTCCAGTATTTTACATTGTCAGGCATAGATGGTCTATATTTCACCTGAACTTCATAAGTCAATCTAGGAGGCAAAGGAGGAATAAACATGCTAGCAGACACAACAAGGGAATCAACAAGCTGGTTCTTCATTCTAGGGATGTAAGAAATGTTGAAACTATTAAAATAACCCTTGAGCTTCCATACCTCATCTCTGTATGCTTTTAACCTTGGATGCTTTTCTTGGAAACTTTTATTCACCTGCTGAATGATAAGGTCTACATCTCCAAACACCTTCAGACCTTTGATGACCATTTCTTTAGCAGCGTTTAAGCCCAATATCAAGGCTTCGTAGTCTGCAATGTTATTTGTGGCCTGAAAAGTTAACTTGAAAGATAAATGAATGCATTCTTGTGTGGGGGACACAAGGACTACACTTGCCCCTGCAACTTCCTTAGAGCATGCTCCATCAAAGAACATGTCCCAAATTTGTGGGCCTTCTTCCTCTGTGATCTGGCAAACCAGTGCCCTAAGCTGCATGGAGGCCAATTGGGATTCTTCAATCTGAAGAATACAGGCTCCAAAATCAGTGTCAACAACATATATGGGATGATTAGTGAGATTCCTTTCATCACTAATGATATAAGCCAACTGGGCTTCTCTATATAATATCCTACTCTGACCTCCAAAAACTAGGACAGTAGCATAGGACAGATCATTTTGCAATGTTCCACCTAATTTCTTGATCCAACCTCTGGAAAGAAACATGACAAACTTTGGGGGTACATCGGCTACCACAATATCCATCATCATGCTCTTCATGGGCAGCTGAGACAAGGTGATGGCTAGATCTTTGATTAATCCCACACATTTCACATTTCTAGAGTCAAAAGAAAATTGGTCATGATAAGGCTTGGTAATTTCAAGACCCAATTCATCCATGACAGCCTTAGGCATTAGATTATGGCTGGCTCCTATGTCCAGAAGGCAGTTGTGAAGGATTTTGTCATGAATAGTCAAAGATACATAGAATGATGGAGTGTGTCATCATAATTTTCAATCATTGGGTTGAGAACAACAACTGGTTTGTCATCTTGCAGATTTACATAGTCAGTGGAGGCTTGGATGGCTTTATGCTCAAGGGCCTCGGGGATAGATCTTTTGAAGGACTCATTCTTCACTAGTTCAATTAGAGGTATAGGTATTCTTAGCTTCTGAATTTCTGATTCAAAACTGAAAGGAGAAGGAGACTTGTCAAGGCCTCTTACCTCGTGAGCTAGAGCTTTGAGGATGATGGGATCAAATGCCGGTCATTTCTGCTTATTAGCTTGTTGTGTTGCAGGGACAACAGCTTTCTAAACATGAGCTTCCATGGAATTACTCATCTTCGACCTCAGATCATATCTATGCCAATCATCAGTTTGCGGAACAACTTCACCATCCCACTCTTGGCTAATCTGGTCATTGAATAATGACTTTTCATAGGTAGCTAGGGTCAAAAAGGAGGCACTGCCTTCGTCTTCCATACAATGGATCTCATCATCTTATTCAAACTTCTCTTCTTCCATGACTACATTTTGAAAAGGGGTCTTCACCCTTTGGTCTTCATTGGCATCTTTGCTTCTTTGCAGAATCTGCAACTGCTCATTAGCTCTTCTATATGGATTTGGATTTCTAGGACCGAAGGTATTAGAAACTCTCCCTTTCCCAGGGTTTTCCTCAACCTTTAGTTTGGAGATTTCAGAGGCTAATGACTCTATCATCTTGGTCATTTTATCTATCTTGGGATCTGAAGATGATGAATATTCGCCCCTCTATCTCCTTCTATCAACATTCCCCTTGAGCTTCTCTACAACCATGATGTTTGATTCTACTTCCAAGGCTGCATCCTGCATATGAGCCAAGGTATCACATCATCTCTCCCTCAACAGTAGACAGAAGTCACAATCAAAGGCATTGGCATACGTGAGTTTAGCAGAGGTAGTAGTGAGTTTTACTTCAGCTGGTATCTTGCTTTACATGCGGTTAAACCTCTTATTAAAATCAGACAACAACTCACCATTTTCCCTCTTTAAATTTCCAAACTCGGTGTGGTAGTAGAGTAGATCCTTCTTATCCCCCCAATGCTTCAAGAATACATCATCTAAAGCCTCAATATCTGTTATAGACCTTGGGGTCAGTTCTCTGAACCATTTTCTAGCCTCTCCATCTAGGCTTTGGACAAAGTCTCTCATCCACACATCATCTACACTAATGTCCAGGTTATTAGCATAGCTATAGAATGATTCAAGATGCTCCTTAGGTGTAACACCTTCAGTCCGAGTGAACTTAGGCATATACTTTTGATATTCTTCAGTAGGCATGGTATTTAAAGGAGTGGGCAGTACTAGAGGTCCATACCTAGCAGCTATGATTATTTCCATTTTGGTAGGTGCTTGTGGTCCTGCCATAGCTGTGGTGGCTACAAGGGTACTGGAAGTCTAAATGACAGAGGGTTGAGGAGTGACTGATAGGACTAAAGGAGTATGATGGATAGGAGGGGAGGTTTCCTTTGGGCTTACAACAAAAGAAGAACCTAAAGAATAAGGAGCTCTATGGATCTCTGAGATTTTTTCTTCACTACTAGTATTAGAAGCTATACTCTCAACATGTATTTGTTCTATTACATGATTTTCTTGAAGAGATATAGAATATTGTTTAGAGCTACCTGAACTTGATGCTCCTTTTTGCAACGCTTTTCTTTCCTTGATGATTCTTTCAGGGTCAGGTACTGGGTCAGCTTGTGGCTTCTGACGATTTCTCCAAGTATGCCTCACAAACTGAGCCAACACTATGGAGTGGAGTCGCCAAGCATTTCATCCTTTAGTAGAGTGGCTAGATAGATGACTACAACCAAAATAGTGTCCAAATTTTGTCTATCATCAAAGTTGGATCTTTGTCGTCCCCCAGGGAAGCTGAGCTTCAGTCTCCTCTCCCCGATAGTGGCGCCAATTATGTTAGCACTCCAGGAAACTCTCCTAAGTTGTAGCTCGAAGATGCATGGTAACATACAAATCTTCAATATTTTTCTCTGAACTATTGGAATGGATTGGGGTTTGGATCAAGTCAAATAACTGTTTCAACTTTGTTTTCACTCCAGACATGCATGAGCACCCTCAGCTTGATAAGGCTTTAGACCACTAATGCTCAATAGTTTATAGATTCAATGGATAGATAGAGAATACTAACCATACCAGTAGATGCATACATAAACACATATGAATGGCTAGCTATAGAAAGTAAATGAAGCTTGCAAATCTAATTTATCAATGCAGAGATAAGATGACAGTTATCTGGCATTAGAAACAGAAGAAAATATGAATAACCTATTCAAGTGCAAGCTTAGAACAGAGGAGAAGATGGAAATTGAACATATAACAGCAAAAGAAGCTTGTATTACTAGAATGAAGATGAGACATTGAGAGGAACAGAGTATCCATAGTCTCCAAAAGTTGAACGCTTATTCCTTCTATCTTTCAGCCATTTATAGGCTTTTTACAATGCTCTCGGGCTCTCTAGAGCTCGAGATGTCTTAATCTATCCCCTGTAGCTTCTAACTACTTGATGCCATAACTAGAAAAACATAAGAATAGGGGCTCTGTTTCTAACAAACATGGTAATCAAATTCTAGTAATTTCGCTGCGTTGTCAGGTGGCTCGAACATGCTGTCATGTTCTGCGATCATTTTTGTTATTTCAGCTACATCGTGCTATTGTTTTTTCCCCTTTTGGCCATGTATTCTGTTATTTCAGTTAAACTGTCCGAATGTCACAAACACTGACAGAGCCAACAACTTTCCTCCCTGGGTGACTAATGGGAAGTGGGGTACAGGGGCATATGGGTCATTGGATGGGATTGATCAATAGTCAGGATGTTGGTTGGGTGGCGGAGGACAAACTGAGGTGATCATGAACGAAGGTTGTTGGATCGAGAGAGATGGATGGAGGAGATCAATCGCCAGAGGCCTGAAGTCGTGGTAGGAGCGGAATAAGCCCGAGCCATCAGATCTTGGATGGGTAGATCGAACGGCTATCAGGTGGAGGAGGTGCTCAAAAGATAACACAAGGGAGCAGTTTCATTTGAGTGGAAACGGTTTCTATCAGGCAGTAAGCGGTAAAGGTTGGAGCCCGCCCGATTCCATTCATCGAGCGCCACGTAGCAGCGGAGGAGAGAGAGGAAACTGCCTTTATCAGGTGGGTATCCCTCTCACTTGTTGCCCGAGCAATATGCGCGACAGTTGTTAGATTTTGTGGGAGTGATCTAACGGTGCTGATTGATCGAGCATGTCACGTCGGCTGGGTGAAGTGCGGGCTATCGGATTGGTGGGAAGATCGACGGCAGGGGGGACACGAAGGTAATGGATGACCTCAAGAAATGTGCAAAGGGAACGTATGGGTGAAAAGGAAGGTTTTTGGGGAAAAATGGGTTAATGTATGTAGGGCCAAGGCGAAAGTGTGTTTTGATAGACGAGAATGGGAGTGGATGAGTGAGAAAAGTGGGGTGATGGATCGTGTGGGAACCTATCCATGACAGCGAAACAGACCATTTCCTTCCTTTAGCCTTGAAAATAGCAGTGCTTCATCTCAGGGCTAATAGTTTCCATTAGAGAAACTCTTACTAAATTCACTAGATAGTCTCTCGGGCCTTGAATCATTTGGCCCTTGGATTTTCAACCTTTCTTCTTACATTCTTTAGCTATGATTGTCTGGTCTGAGGAAGTGTTACATTTGATGCCCTACAAATGTAAAGACATGGAGTGGGTTTAGGAGTTGCTTGAGTTACTGGAATTATGAAGAATATTATCTTGATGCCATAGATATGCTCTTGTTACCAACTACACCTTCTCTTCTCGAATGGCTGTCGGATCTTTATTTTTTCACTCCTCAACAATTTGTTGGACATTTAGATCTTGCAACTCTAGATCTTCAAAGTCTTCTTCTTCCATTGGCGCTGGAAAATCCTATGGAAGGAGGTCCATTTCGAAGTTTGCATCTTCCAGTTGGATACCTTCCTGAGTTTTTCCTGTTGATTTCTCTCCATCTAAAAGAAAGGTTGTAGATATGCCTTTTGGATCTTCTATTTTTTCTGAATTTTCTTCGCTTACTTGCTATAGAAATTTTTAATGAATCTGATCTTGTGGATTAAACCTGGTGGTCTCTGAATCCTATGTTCTCTCTTGATGGTTTCTCCTTTTCTTCTATTTGATATCTTTCAGTTTTTTACTGCAATGAAATCCCCTTCAAATTTGCCATGATCTTCTTGCATGGCTCCACCACCTCGTTGCTCCCTTTGATTTTTTGTACAATCTCTGAACAGGGGACCATATTCATGGCATTATCTACATATAAATGGGATTTTCTCATAATAATTAGATAAAATTTTTATTTATTAGATAAGATTATTTTAAAAGTGTAAAAACAAAAATATAGAGGAAAAAAACCAAAAAGAGAATTACACAGAGACAATGGTTTTGACTTATAAGCTTCATAGACCTCCATTAGAATGGGTTCCTTATTATTATGGAGAGAAGAAATAGGCTTAGGTGGGATGCCCAATTATGTCTCTATTCAACCAAGTGTGCAACCTAGGGAACTCATAGTCTTACATGTCATACAAAATTACAAAATTTCCTCTTTAGCTTCATTCCTTTCAAGAATCTCTCTTCCTAGTGACAATTTCACCTACCAATAAATGTCTATTATGTATGTGTATAAGTTGCATTAGCCTTGGTCATTTCCCTTATCAAGTACCTAGTCAACAATCTCATACATTTCAATGTTAGCGAAATAGTGATGCTCTTAAGCTATTTATCTTTCCAAGTGTTAAATCTCTTCGTGATCTATTAAGGAGTGTGCTCACAATACCTGAGTGGCGAGCTCCCAACTAGTTACTAGGCATGAAATCCATCCTACTCTCAAAGGTATGTCACTCCTCTCTAGAAATAAGCTAGTTGACAATGTATGTTGACCCAAAAAAGGGTTGATGCTACCTAGCCTGAGTATTGGAGTAGAGGGATGTTGGAAGAAATTAGGGAAGAAATACTTGGAGTAGAGAGATGTTGGGAGAAATTAGGGAAGAAGTACATATAGGCCAAGAACAAATGGGAGGAATACAACTTATAAGACTATAAGATACATGAAACTATCTTGGGAATCCAACATCTCCAATGTTGTAGGAGACCCGAGGGAAGCAAGCACAACAAGACTATAGAAAAGGAAAGAGAAAAAAATCTAGACAAAACCAGCACAACAAGAATATAGAAAAGGAAAGAGAAGAATTCTCTAGACCAAACCCTCGAAGTCATGTGATAGAGAATAGAAAAAATCGAGAACCAAGAGGCTTGTTGGAGATCCATTTAAATAGCAAAGAAAAAATTAAGAAACATAGGTCACTACTTGATGTTGTACTAGATGGGAAAAAAATATCCTTCCTACAAAAAATAGTAAAACTCGTCATAACATGATCATTCTATGGTGCTGGGGCAAGATTTCATGAGGCTTGCACAAGCCATACCAATGGTGGAACGGGACATTTTCTTGATCACAGCTAAAGGAAGAACCATGATGGTTCCGATGAATAGAAGGAGTTGCTTGGGGTATAGACCGAGGATGAATTCTATGACTTCGTATCCCAAAGATCCAAATGTGAAGCATGAGAATGTGGAGCAAAGAGGACTTGGGAGTATGACTCAAACAACGAAGGAAGGGAAGTTGATTGACTTCGTTGCAAGAGCGATGAAGAATGAAGTAAGTGGGAGATCAATCTCACGAACCTTGAAGCACTTGACAGAGACATCTTCTACTGATGATCTTCACAATGGAGTTGCGAAAAGATGGAGTCCGAGTACTACTTCAGAGGCAGTGGTTGATGAGCATTATGAAGGTAGAGATCCGGCTGGTATAGTGGATTTTTGCAGGTATGCTATGGGCATATACGACTTTCAGTTGACAAAGGACAAGCTTAGGGAGCTTGAGTGTACATGTGAGGAGATTGAGGCTGTGCACAGATACTTGAGGACACAACATCAATTGGCAGGTGAAAATCAATGTTTCTCTCATATAGAGTGGTAGCACCATAACATGAATGCTAGCCTCCTCCTAAAATTACTAATATGTATAGGAAGGCTAGAAAAAATTAGAATGTGCATTTACAAAAGAAATTTTAAATTTGATAAAACGCCATACAATACCATACATTAAACTATTAACTAAGAAAATACTCTTTAGTAGAATAGTTAAATGTCATTCAAAACATGCTAGGGAAATAAGTGATTCATGATTAGTTTGAAAAGGATGCATGGACCCTTTAGAGTGCTTGGTAAGAGAGTGGCAATTTTATATATATGTGTGTGTGTGTGTGTGTGTGTGTGTGTGTAATAATTTAATTTTAAAATCACATCAGTATAAATAAATATATAAATCTTTAAATTTCTTGCCATTTAAATATTCGTTTCTTTCTTAAAAAAAATACTAAACTGTTATTTTTAAATATGATAATTTGAAAAATTATCCAATTTACTCTCGAAATACCCCCACAACTAAAAATGCTTCATGATAAGTAAACAAAACTATGTTCTAATTATTTTAGTGGAAAGGGCATGTAAATGCATACTTTTACAACCACAAATTCGAGTGCCAAAAAAATTGAAAGTATTTCCTTACAACGGAGCATAAGGAAAACCAAATTTAAATCCAATCCAATACTGTAGAGAAAAACTGAAATTTGCATCTGCTCCAAAACTAAACAGGAGAAATCCCTTGTCATGTCTCCAACTAAGCACATTATATACAAAAAGAGATAATTACAAATAAATAAATAAAATTCAAGACATTACAGCTATAACGTATGCACATATCCATTTAAGACATTACAACTATAATGTAATACACATATCCATTTAATATTAAGTCATGGTACAGTTATCGAAGTTCAATACATTACTCCATTCACATGCTATAGTTCTAATATTTGGCCTTTCCATGCGATCCGGGTGTACTCCTTTACTGATTATGCTGACGGTCTCATTTATTTGGGTTAGATTTTATCGAGGTTCACCATAGTCACTTGCTCTAGCTAGGATATCCACTCATTCTGGCATTTAATCCCTCTGCCTGTACATGGAAACATGGCATGGCAGGACTGTACCTCGGCTTTTGGTCACCTTGGGGCTCTCATCGCATCAACGTGTAGTCTTTGAGACTTTCATCCTAAGGCTGGGAGATCTACAGGAGTTTGTTTGTGCTTGTTTGCTGGTATTTTGTTTCTTTATGCTTCCTCACTCCTCGGTACCTGGTTCGATTCTCTGGCTGGAATGCTTGGCCTGGTTTATCATGTGGCTAGTTGTTAACAAAGACAGTACCATGGAATTTCTCCCTGGATATTGTTTGACTCCCGTTCTGCAACTCAGGTGACGGTTTTGTGACTTTTGATTTTCTATTTGGTTATTTCTGCCATAGTTTAATGACCTCGGATCTGATTGGTGTTACAATCTCATGCTTTCTTCTGCAGGAACAAGGGTGGTCAGTTCGAGGGTTTCGAACAGCTGGCCCAGAAGAGTATGGCTCCCTTACTAGACTTCTACGCTCAAGGGTTTCCAGGTAAGCCATCGGTAGTCATATGCTCAATGACAAACAGAAATATATATGCGATAAATTTCAAACTACCTAATATGTTCCTCCATCTTTGCACCAGTTCTTGTATTTTTGTTTAAGGGTTTTGGGCAACTGCCAGAAAGACTCCTCTGTAATGGAGAATCTCTATATATGCATTAGGAGTGTTGTAAGTCTATTTTCGATGGATTGTATTAAGGGTTTCTGTTAATTACAGCCTAGAAACCATGGTCGCTTAGATGTAACTGTTTCTCGACTAGTTTTCTGGTTTTGTCCTGGTAGATACCAGAAGTATTGGACTCTCTACTGTAACTTTTAATGGATTGTCGGTTGTTATATTTAAGTGTCCTTTCTATCGATACTACGTGTTTTTCTTTCTTTCTTGAGGAGTATTTATGTTTATTATTGGATTGTTATGTGTTTATCTATGTGAAAATATGATTACAATGTTTTTCTTGTGCGCACTACACACTGTGCATCCTTTGTGTCATTTTATGGAAATACTTTGAGCCTTCCTATGTGCTCAACTTTGATTTAATTATCGTGTAAATTTTAGCATATAGTTTGGAATGGCAGAGCCTCATCATTCATTATGTTTCTGGAAAATTTGTTTTACTTGCACATATATGTAACTCAGACAAGGTTAACTACTACGGGCTCGCAGCTCTGTCATTAATTATTTTACAGTAGGGTTTTCGAAATTTGTAAAGAACCTTCGAATGAATTTCTCAGTGTTTTACTTTTTGTTTCCTTACTTGGTAAATGTCAGTTCTGCCCTAGCTCTACTAGTTCTTTTCATTGCTTGCTTATGGGCCAAAGAGTTAATTATATTTTCACTCTCTGCTTACATTATTACAGTTGTGTTATTTGTGGGTTTTGTGATAACTGGTTCAGTGTGTACACTTAAATTTCTCTACTGCAGTTTGTTTAGGAAAGAAGGTAATCAGCTCTATTTAATTAACTTTTTTCAGAGAATGAAATAACAGAGATTCTCAGTCTTTAATTTTCAGCGGACATTTATCACTATAGAGAATTTACCAGGTGTTGACAATTAAATAAGAAGATATGTTTTCTAACAGTAGCTCCTCAGAGACCTAGGGTTGATCAATAAATAATTAAAATTGGTTTTGTCTTTAATTTATTATGATATTGAGGGTTGAGCAGTAATTAGGATAGAACTGTTTCTTTCTTATAGTTTCCTGTGTTTCTTTCTCCTAATCATTCAAACATCGTATTCTGGAGATAAGGCTCCCCTCTCTCCATTCACACATAAAGAATTCATACATTCAACTCAGAAACAAAATTATTTAAGGATGTGCTACATACCTGGTTATTTTAAGAGGAGAGAACTCAATGGTAGAAGTCACCTTTTTCATCTGCTGCTCTTTATCCACCCATCCATGAGATTTGTCATCCAGACCAAATCCCCCCCCAAGCTTACTCACAAGACCTCTGTCCTCTGCAAGTCTATTTGCACACAGTGCTATGCTATCTGGTCATCACTAGACTTAGCATCATTTCCCCTCTTCCCGTATGAACTTTCAACATGGTTTTTTCCTCCCCTCCACTCCTTTTCTTTTGGAGCATCACACAGTTAGGGGAGGTAGTTAGGGTTTTTTTAGGAAACTGCCCTTTTCCAACTTCCCCTCTTGAGAAGTTATAAAGTCTGCTTATTCAAAACATTTTCTATTTCAAAGTTAACAACATTGTTTAACTTAACAACCATAATTATCCAGTTTTCTTCTTATTGTGATAAAATAAAATACTACAGTATATCTGCCTTACTATTGTAAAATAAAATATTTACAGCGTAACTGTCTTACTATGGTAAAATAAAATATTTACAGTCTATCTGGGGACATCACATCTTCCCCCCCTGAAATCAAACATCGTCTCGATGTTTTCCGATCACAAACAAACCCAAATATGCTTCTTTCATGAGTTGTTCATCCTCGCAAGTAGCCTCATCCGGTCCAAAGTGCTACCATTACACTTAAACCTGGGTGACGGATCATTTTTGTAGCATTACTTCTCTCCGTTCGAGTATATTCAGTGGGTTGATCGAGAATTCTCCTTCCGGATTGACCTGAAACAAACAGAACCTACGTCAGTTTTTCCTTTAATATCAAAATTATTAGGTCTACCTAAGTTACCCTTTTTACCTGGATGTCTTGCCAACTGACTATATGCTTAGGATCATAAATGTATCGTTTTAAGATAGGCACATGAAAGACATTATGGACCTGAATATGGCTTGGTAGGGCGAGTTGGTATGCCCCTGGCCCAACTCTTGCTAATATTTGAAATGGCCCACAAAACTGGGGTGCCAGTTTGCTGCACCCACTCCATTGTAGCATACTCTTTTTAGCTCATATTCTCACATACACATGATCACCTACTTGATATTCTCTAAAACTTCTCTTCCTATCAGCAAAATTATTTTGCCTATCTTGGGTTGCCTTTAAGTTTCTTCATACCTTCTTGACCATTTCTTCCATCTCTTTTAACATTTCGGGCCCCAGCAATAGCTTGTCTTCTGGTCCCCCCCAACTGGAGGGTGTGCGACATTTTCTTCTATACAACACTTCAAATGGGCTCATTTGCAAAGAAGTATGATAGCTGTTGTTGTACGCAAATTCGACCAAATGCAAATAATCTTCCCATTTCGACGGTTGTTGCATTACATATGACCTCAGCATGTCTTCCACTACTTGGTTCACCCGTTTTGTTTGTCCGTCTGTTTGAGGGTGATAGGCAGTACTGAAATTTAATTGAGTCCCCAACCCTTCAAATAGAGTCCTCCATAAGGCTGATGTAAATTTTACATCGCGATCAGAAATTATGGTTTTTGGTAACCCATGTAGCCTAAAAATGTTTTGCATGAAGATATTGGCAATCTGTACTGCTCTGAAAGTGAATTGTACCGATATAAATGGGTTGATTTTCTTAGTTTGTCTACCACCACCATGATAGAGTCGTTGTTTCTTTTAGATTTGGGTAATCCTATTATAAAATCCATAAAGATGGTTTCCCACTTCCATTCCAGAATTGGTAGTGGCTGCAATAGTCTCGCAGGGTGCTGATGTTCCACTTTGACTTGTTGGCATTCCAAACATCATGCCAAATATTCTGCTACATCCTTCTTCATGCCAAGCCAATAGTACTCCTTCCGGAGTGCAGTAATCAGTCTTTAGTACCCTGTATGTCCCGCATAGGGACTCTTATGAAATTCATCTAAAATCAGACCTTTAATGTTACCTTGGTTGGGCACATATAGTCTTTTTTTATATCTCAATAGGCTGGTAGCATCCATCACATAACCTTGTTGATATTCGTTGTTGGTTTGATTTTGAGCTTGATGTCCTATTTGTTGATATTTCAAATCATAATCTGCTACCTCTTTAATCATTTCGTCGAAGGTAGTTTGCCATTCGCTGCAAGAAATTTCGTAGAGGAAATGTACCTTTCGACTTAAAGTGTCTGCTACCCAGTTCTCTTTCCCTTTCAGATGTTTAATCTCAAAATCAAATCCACTCAGAAAATATACCCACCGTGCCTACCTAGCATTTAAGGTAGGCTGATTAAAGTAACTAGTCAGGTTGTGGTGATCTGTCATTAGCAGAAACTTCCTGCCCATCAAATAGTGACGCCACATCTTTAAAGCATGAATGACAGCTGCCAACTCCAAATCATAGGCAGAATATTTCTGCTCATGTTCCTTTAACTTCCTTGACTCATAAGCGATTACCTTACCTTCCTGCATCAGTACTCCTCCTACCCCTTCCTTACTTGCATCTGTGCACACCACATAGTCCTTACCTGGATCTGCTATGCTTAATATAGGCGTAGTGGTGAGCAGATGCTTGAGCTATTCAAAACTTTTTTGGCACTCAGCAGTCCATTTAAAAATTTTCCCTTTTTTTTGCAGGGAGGTGATAGGATAGGCCACTCTGGAGAATCCTTCCACAAACCGTCTATAGTAACCTACTAACCCCATAAAGGATCTTATATCTGCTACGTCCTTCGGTACTGGCCATTCCATTATGGTCTTAATCTTCTCGGGATCCACCGCAATTCCATCTTTAGTAATAATATGTCCTAAGTACTGAATTTGTTCCTTAAATAAATCACACTTGCTATATTTGGCATATAATTGATGTTCTCGGAGAGTTTGCAATACCAGTCTAAGGTGTTCCTTGTGTTCCTCAATACTTCAGGAGTATATCAGTATGTCGTCAATAAAAATTAACACAAATTTGTCTAAATACTAATGAAATATGTTGTTCATTAAGCACATAAAGGTCGCGGGGGCATTGGTTAACCCAAAGGGTAATACTACGAACTCGTAGTGCCCATAGCGAGTCCTAAAGGAAGTTTTGGCTATATCTTCCTCTTTGATTCTGATCTGATGGTATCCCGAACGAAAATCAATTTTTGAGAATACAGTAGCCCCTTTTACCTGATCGAATAGTTCATCAATACAGGGTAACGGGTACTTGTTCTTAATTTTCAACTTATTCAGTTGACAGTAGTCCATGCACATGTGAAGGGTTTCATCCTTCTTTTTGATGAATAGCATGGGAGCTCCCCAGGGTGACACACAGGGGCGGATATAGTTTTTATCTAATAACTCTTGTAACTACATTTTTATCTCTGTCAATTCCGGTGTGCTCATACGATAAGGAGCTCGAGACACCGGGGCTGCTCCTGGCACCAATTCAGTAGTGAAATCTATGTCTCTCTTGGGTGGCAGTCCTAGTATCTCTTCAAGGAACACATCTACAAACTCTTGAACTACTGGAATACTTTCTAAGGTGGTAGTCTTGTCCTTTGAGTTGGCATAACTGACCTGAATAGCATATACCTGACATCCTTTCTGGATACACTTTGCCAATTGTGAAGCGGTTATTGGCTGAATCTGTACTGGCCTCAGAATTCCTTTCATCACCTGCTACTCCCCCAATTCATTCTTGTAGTAGATTGTTTTTGTTTTACAGTTTATAATGGAACAGCGTTTTTCCAGCCAATCCATGCCTATCAACACATCATATGACCCAAGGGGAAGTATGTTTAGATCTGCCTTCAAAGGCTAACCTACTATTTCAAGAGGCCAATCATTGACCTTGGCTAACACACGTCTCTTTTCCCCTATTGCCAGCTATACTAGCCAAGAGTTTTTAAACTTGACAAATTGTAATTTACACTATTCCACAACCTTTGGAATTACATAACTTAATGTAGCTTCAGGATCAATTAAAACAGATACAAGGTGATCAAAAATCTTACCTTCAAACTCCACCATTATCGGCTGATATTCAGCCTGATGGTCTTTGAGAGCGGCATTAATTTTCGGAATGCTCCAGGCCACGTCGCCCACCATATATGCCTCGTGGATCTGCGAAACGTGGTCCGTTCCTTTCCGATGAGGACAGTTTTTAACGTAATGAGGCCCTCCACATCCCCAGCATTGCACTGGGGGTCTTGCTGTCCCCTCATTATCAACTTTACTAGATTTCTCATTGAATCTAGATTCAGCAGGTGGTCTAAATTTGAGCTGGTTTTTATGCAGATTTCTGTTGTTTTTCCCTTTGGAAAACCCCTTGCTAATACTGCCACGATTTCCCTTATTGCCCACAGAAATCTTGTTACCATTCTTGTCAGTCCACCTCTTTCCTATAAGCTCTCCCTTCTGCTTACTTTGCTGATAGCATAACCTGGCCTTACATATAACCTCATCCATCATTTTTGGGTTATCAAACTCAATTCTTTCTCTCATTGCCACAGGTAAACTACTGACGAATCACTGTACCTTAGCCTTTTCCTCTCATATGTAAGGTACATATTAGAGTAAAGAGGTAAATCAGGTGATAAACTCATCCATTGTTTGTTGCCCAAGCCACAGATCGTGAAATTCCTTGGCTTTCTCGTCATAAAATCGTTCAGTCAAATATCTTTCCTTGAAATATTTTTGGAACTTTTCCCAAGTTATGTTTTGTTTGCTTACCCCTCGCACAATCTTAACCTCTTCCCACCACAAGGTGGCCTTTCCTTGCAGTTGGAAGATGGCCAGCTGGGATTTTAGGTTGTGATCATATTCATATAGTTGGAAGTACTTGTTCATGTTAATAAGCCAAGCCTCAGCTGCCTCTTCTAACTCTCCATCGAAGTGTGGCAGTTTTATTTTTCGAAACTCCCCTTGTAATTCTATTCGCTACCTTTTTGATGTGGGGTGCTCTGAAGCGTTATCCGATTTCTCTTCCCGATTTTCTTCCCCTCCTCCAGTTCCTTCAAGTTCTGTGTGGTAACCTTGTTCTTCTGACATTTGTTCCTGTTTAGGGTTGGGAATTGGCTGGCATTGATTCTGCTTATCAGACAGGCTTTTCATAATTTTTTCCTGTTTCATGGTTAGCCTTGCATTGTCCTCCTGCAAACGGGCCATCTCATTCTTTAATTCTTGAACTGTTTCAAATATTGTAAGATTAGTGTTGCGTGCCTCCTCTCCTAACTGTATCCATATTTCAAGATTATTTTTAGGGAATGTCGCAGGTCCTGGGCCAGCCATATTCCTTGGTGGAACACTCTCAGTTCTTCTCATAAATTGTTGTTGTCCTATACTTAATACGTCAGTCAGTTAACAATCATCAACAAATATCAGGAAATAATAATTAATTACCAGAGGCCACAGTTTTGTACTCTGGGCTCTGATACCACTGTCACGTCTCCAACTAAGCACATTATATACAAAAAGAGAGAATTACAAAAAAATAAATAAAATTTGAGACATTACAACTATAACGTATGCACATATCCATTTAACACATTACAACTATAACGTAATGCACATATCCATTTAATATTAAGTCATGGTACAATTATCGAAGTTCAATACATTACTTCGTTCACATGCTATAGTTCTGATATTTGGCCTTCTTGTGTGATCCGGGTGTACTCCTTTATTGATTATGCTAACGATCTCATTTAATTGGGTTAGATTTTATTGAGGTTCACCACAGTCACTTGCTCCAGCTAGGCTATCCACTCATTCTGGCATTTAATCCCTCTACCTGTACATGGAAATGTGGCATAGTAGGACTATACCTTGGCTTTCGGTTGCCTTCGGGCTCTCATCACATCAATGGTGTAGTCTTTGATACTTTCTTCCTAAGGCTAGGAGATATACAGGAGTTTGTTCGTGCTTGTTTGTTGGTATTTTGTTTCTGTATGCTTCCTCGCTCCTTGGCACCTGGTTTGATTCTCTGGCTGGAATGCTTGGCCTGGTTTATCATGCGGCTGGGTGTTAACAGAGATAGTACCATGGAATTTCTCCCTGGATACTGTTTGACTCCCGTTCTGCAACTTAGGTGATGGTTTTGTGACTTCTGATTTTCTATTTGGTTATTTCCGACATAGTTTAATGACCTCGGATCTAACTGGTGTTACAATCTCATGCTTTCTTTTGCAGGAACAAGGGTGGTCAGTTTGAGGGTTTCGAACAACTGACCTAGAAGAGTATGGCTCCCTTACTAGACTTCTACGCTCAAGGGTTTCTGGGTAAGCCATTGGCAGTCCTATGCTCAATGACAGACAGAAATATATACGCGATAAATTTCAGACTACCTGATATGTTCCTCCAGCTTCGTGCTAGTTCTTGTATTTTTGTTTAAGGGTTTTGGGCAACTGCTGGAAAGACTCCTTTATAATGGAGAATCTCTATATATGCATTAGGAGTGCTGTAAGTTTGTTTTTGATGGATTGTACTGAGGGTTTCGGTCGATTATGGCCTGGAAACCATGGTCGCTTAGATGTAACTATTTCCTGGCTAGTTTTCCGGTTTTGTCCTGGTAGCTACAAGAAGTATTAGACTCTCTGATGTAACTTTTAATGGACTGTTGGTTGTTATATTTAAGTCTCATTTCTGTCGATACTACGCATTTTTCTTTCTTTCCTAAGGAGTATTTATGTTTATTATTGGACTGTTATGTGTTTATCTATGAGAAAATATGATTACAATGTTTTTCTTGTGCGCATTACGCGTTGTGCATCCTCTGTGTCATTTTCTTGAAATACTCTGAGCCTTCCTATGTGCTCGACTCTGATTTAATTATTGTGTAAAGTTTAGTATATAGTTTGGAATGGCAGAGCCTCATCATTCATTATGTTTCTGGAAAATTTGTTTACTTGTTCATGTATGTAACTCTGACAATGTTAACTACTACGGGCTCGCAGCTCTGTCATTAATGATTTTACAGTAGGGTTTTCGAAATTTGTAAAGAACCTCCGAATGAATTTCTCAGTGTTTTACTTTTTGTTTCCTTACTTGGTAAATGTCAGTTCTGCCCTAGCTCTACCAGTTCTTTTCTTTGCTTGACTATGGGCTAGAGAGTTAATTATATTTGCACTCTCTGCTTACATTATTACAGTTGTGCTATTTGGGGGTTTTGCAATAACTAGTTCAGTGTGTACACTTAAATTTCTCTACTGCAGTTTGTTTAGGAAAGAAGGTAATCGACTCTATTTAATTAACCTTTTTCAGAAAATGAAATAACAGAACTTCTCAATCTTTAATTTTCTACGAACATTTATCACTATAGAGAATTTACCAGGTGTTGACAATTAAATAAACAGAACTGTTTTCTAATGGTAGCTCCTCAGAGACCTAGGGTTGATCAATAAATAATTAAAACTGGTTCTGTCTTTAATTTCTTATGATATTGAGGGTTGAGCAGTAAGTAGGATAGAACTGTTTCTTTCTTATAGTTTCATGTGTTTCTTTCTCCTAATCATTCAAACATCGTATTCTGGAGTTAAGGCTCCCTTCTCTCCATTCACACATAAAGAATTCATAAATTCAACTGAGCAACAAAATGATTTAAGGAGGTGCTGCATACCTGGTTCTTTTAAGAGGAGAGAACTCAATGGTAGAAGTCACCTTTTCATCTGCTGCTCTTTATCCACCCATCCATGAGATTTGTCCTCCAGACCAAATCTCCCCCCAAGCTTACTCGCAAGACCTCTGTCTTCTGCAAGTCTATTTGCACACAGTGCTATGCTATCTGGTCATCACCAGACTTAGCATCTATTCCCCTCTTCCCGTCTGACCTTTTAGCATGGTTTTTTCCTCCCCTCCACTCCTTTTCTTTTGGAGAATCACACAGTTAGGGGAGGTAGTTAGGGTTTTTTCAGGCTACTGCCCCTTTCCAACTTCCCCTCTTGAGAAGTTACAAAGACTGCTTATTCAAAACATTTTCTATTTCAAAGTTAACAATGTTGTTTAACTTAACAACCATAATTATCCAGTTTGCTTCTTACTGTGATAAAATAAAATATTACAGTATATCTGCCTTACTATGGTAAAATAAAATATTTACAGTATATCTGTCTTACTGTGGTAAAATAAAATATTTACAGTCTATTTGGGGACATCACATCCCTACCTTTGCAGAATATAGAACATGTATGCCTACAAAGTGCGCTAATCCCTCATTGATTGCAAGAATTCCCCACGTTTGCATCATATAAAACATTTATACATACACAGTGAACTGATGCTGGCAGCTTCCTGTGGTTTTTTGGTTTGTATACTTACACTGAACTTCAGAGGTAGTGTAAGTGGCAACAAGTTTGATTCTAGAATAGAAGGGAATGGGTTGACATGTCAAAACTATGAAAGTTACAAAAAAAGGAAGGGGTTGATTTCCATGGGAAAATAATGAAGAATGTCATATGTATATTTAGATTGTGAAAAAAGAAATTTGTTTTTCATTAGTCATTAATAAGAGAATAAGAAAATAATGAAAATTGCTTAAGTTTATTGTTTCAAATTTTCTCTTAAACTTGGATTTTACATAGACTAAAAATTTATAGTCACTAAAAAAGATTATGAAATGCTTCCTTACTTTCTAAATATAAATATTAAAATTAAGATAACATCTAAAAAAATAAAAAAAATATATACTATCCCTTTTAACATACCAAAATCAAAAAATTACTTTAAACCATATAAATATTTATTAAAAAAAAAAACCAAAATAACTATAAACATAATTAATTTAAAAACAAAAAAGCATTTATATTTATTCTTACTATAAATCTCCCATCCATATAAAATATTGAAAAATACAACAAAAACCAATAAATCTATATCACTAAATCATATTTATTTTCCCTCAAATGGAACTCATGTTGTTTCTTTTCCTGCGGATTCGCTCCTTTCTTATGATAATCGAAGAGAATGAGAGCATCGACCGTATTCTTCAACCCACGTTGATTACCATATTAATCGGCACTCACTTAGTTATATTTATATTTATATTTGTGGCTCTTATTGAATTTTATTGTTTTAAAAATTATTTTATTTTTTAAAATATTAAATATTATATTTATAAACGATATAATTATTTTGGAGATAAATTTTTATTTTTAGTTTAGGATTATTATTAAGAATATACTAGAATATTTTGTTTAGGTAAAATGTCTATCATCAACTTAATAATTATTGATAATTAATTTAAAATTAAAAAAAAAAAATTATTCCAAAATAAACACATCTATTAACATAATTAATTATATTTTAATTGATAAAATAATATAATCATTAAATTAAAATATAAATCAATTATATTAATAACTGTGTTTATTTTAAAATAAAACTTTTAGAATTTTAATTTAATTATTAATAGTTACTAAACAAATAACAAAATTTAGTTTTTCATAAAAAAAAAAATCATATGAAAAAATATTATATAAAATTATTTATAATAAAATTATTTATAGCTTTTTAAACCTGACATATAAATAAATCGTAATATTATAATAAAAGTTGTTTACACATTAAAAACCCTAACAAACCCAAAAAAAAAATGAATCTATACCTTATAACAAAAAGACCAACCAAACAACCCATCAAAATGGTTCATTCTCTTTTTTATATAACAAATACATACATTTGTGAAAAAATAAAATAAAATAAATTTTCTTTTTTAAAATTATAAACTATGAAACATTTTTTAATTTCTTCTATATTATTTATAATTCTTTAAAAATGTTTTAGCCGCAAACACAAAAGTTACTTCTATATACAAAATAAACATTAAGAATATATTAAAGTTTATTATTATAACATTTTTATTCTTTATGTTAATAATCATACACATACTAAAATATAAATCTAAAAAATATATAAACACTTGTCAAGACATGGCCGTAAAAATAATTTATAGGTAATAATTATTCCATTAACATACTTATCCAACACGTGTTTTTTTTATATATAAAACAATTTGTCAAAAGATTATTCCAAAAAAAATCCAACAACACGAATAAAAAGCCGAAGAAAATATATTTTTCAAAATTCAATAAATAAATATTAAAATTTAAATCAAAATAATGATCTATACAATAGTTTTATATATGTAAGGGATATTATAAATTTTAATTAATAAATATGTATAAAAAAATTAATAAATAATAATTTTTTAACGAATAAAAATTAGTTATATTACAAAACATACAATAAAATAAAATATATGTACTCAATTGAGCTTTTGGATGATGGGTGGAGTCGTGGTTATTCTTCTCAATATTATGTTATTTATATTTAAGAAAAAAATATAATAATAACTAAATAAATATATTTATTTATGATAAAATATTATTAATTATATTTAATTTAAAATAATATATTTTTATAATTAATATATTTTTATAGTTAATATATTTTATAATTAAAACTAGTTTTTTTAATTGAATTTAGGTTTATGGATTGATATCGTGAAAAGTAGTAAATTTTTTTGGTAAAAATTATCTCATCATAATTTTGTTGATGTGTTTTTAATCATTTAATGTGGTTCATCATCACCATAAGATAAAGTAAATCCATTATTGAACCGAGAAACTTAATAATTCTACAACCCAATATAAGAGTGATGTGTAAGTTTGTCCGTCAAAGTGATGTGTAAATTTGTCTGTCCGTGCTTTTTAAAATAAAAATAAAAATAAAAATTCTAAATAGAGAAATAATATTGACTATAATAAAAAAATAAATAAATAGAAATAAAAAAATGTACGAGGAAGATATTTAAATGTTATATTTTTCAAATATATTTTAACAAAAGATTTAAATAAATTATTTGAAGATATATGTTAACTAATTTATGTTGATATCAACTTCATATATATCTATATATCGAAAAAAATTGTTAAAATAAAACATGTTAATGTTGTATATAAAAAGACATTCAATTCAATGTGGGTTATCAATAAAATATTTTAATAAAAATTTATTGACATATATTTAAAAATATATTAATAATAAACACCATTTTAATTTGGGTGATAAAATGTTAAAAATGTCTCCATGTACATTTGATGTAAAATATTTTAATATAAATTATGTATATATATGATATATCATTTGAAAAAATTTGATCCCTCTCAGCTCATGTTAGATCCATATTTAAAATGAATCTATGCTAGTATATTATTAATCATGATAATGTTTCTTAGGTAACAATTCAATTGTCAATCACATGATCTGAAATATTGTGTATATTAAGCGTTCTAAGATTCAAACTGTGTTAGAGATAGAGGTATAGTGATAGTGTCCTAAAATAACTCATATTAAAAAATATGATGTCAGCCCAATCACTGATTCCTCCAATAAAACAAATAAATAAATCACACCTATTTAAATATTAAATTAATATATAAATCTGATATTTCATTCTCGTAGATTTGACTGCTAAACTATTATTTTTAAATATTATGATTAGTTTTAAAACTAATCCAACTTACACTTCAAATATCCCGCAACTAAAAATGATTTATGATAACAGTAAACAAAACTATGCTCTGATTATATCCATACAAAGGGCACGTAAATTCATACTTTTCCAGTACCATTGTTTTTTCAGCTTGACTCCAAATTTAGGTGCCAAAACTATTGAAAGTATTTGCTTCCAACGGAGCAAATAACTGAAGGTAAACCAAATTTAAATCCAATCCAATACAGTAGAGAAAAACGGAAATTTACATCGCTCCAAAACTAAATAGGAGGCATCCCTCATTTTTCCAAATATACACGGGAGGAATATAACCGAGCATATAGCTAAAAGGAAAACCAAATGTAGAGGAAAGACTGAAGTTTGCATCCTTTCGAAAAGTAAAACGGAGAAATTTTTATTTTTTCAATATTGAGTTTAAAAGTAAATCTCTGGACCGCATGCTCCTAGTCCATGCTCCTAACTGGGAATTTTAGGTTGCAATGACATGGATGCAGGGTTCTGCATGTGGTTAGAGGATCCCAATTGTATGGAAATCTTGCTATGAGTGCGATTGAAGACCTAGGTCAAAGAAAAGGGTGTCCAAGTCAGGTTTTTGCCACCTAGGGTGGTTACTAAGCCTATGAGTCACCTGTAGCCCCTGTAGGATATCAAGAAATGTCAATTTGTATTTAGTGGTTGGCCCTATTTCTTCAATGGGACCTAGGAGGTTGGTTCATGTCATAGTAGCTCTTCCTCTCATGTTTACCCAGGTAAACTAGTGAAACTGAGTAAATGTGGGACGGGTGGTTAGAGAATGGTATCAGAGCTCCGAGGTTCAAACACTTGGACTGGATGGGTGGAATGTTGTCTGGCATGCATGTATTCCATTTGTCTATGTGTTCTTTATGCATGCATTGTGATAGTCATTGTTGCAGTTGTGTTGTCATGTAGAGGTTGATGATGTTGATGTTGAGTCGATTGACATATGGATTTCATTATATATACATATGTTGTGCTAATTCGGATTGATTTTATAGATGAGATAACCTACCCTGAACTCCACTAAGATATGTTGATTATGTTTATGTTTGGTTTATCTGACATGATACTTTTGTAGGAAGTAGAGGACCAAAGATGACAAGAAAAATGGTGGACTATAGGTCACGTGATTCTCCCTACAGATCATATGAAGAACATGGTGACGAGTACTCCCTTAACATAGCAGACACATTGAGAAGTTTGAAAGTAGAGATTAGAAGTTGTAAAGAAGATAATAACAAAATAATTGAGTCACAAGAAAGGCTTGCTAGAGCATAGGAGAAATAAGTAGAGTTTAATGCAATGATCCTTCATAGTTTGTCAGATTTATAGAGACAAGGACTGCTTAGGATTAGTCATGGACAAGAAGAAAGGACCAATGGGGCATATGGCAACAGGTCTCAGTCAAGATACATGTGAAAGGAATGATACAGTTAGAAATAGTAGGTTTTTGGATACACCTCATAGGAGGGGTAATGACCATGGGTTCTATTCTAGTTCTGGTTTAAAGAGATAACATCGTCATCACCATCACCATCCATATAGGAGGAGTGAGAAGCAGTACTGCCCAAAGGAGTTCAAGAAAGTAAAACCTCCTACATTTGATGGAGGAATGAAGAAGTCATGAGATATAGAAGCTTGGTTTGCTTGGGATGCAAAAATTCTTCATATTGCATAACTAATCATAGAATATGAAATTTAGGATAGTTACATTGAATCTCAAAGGAAAAAAAAACATTTGGTGGGAAGATGTGAAGAATTTCAGAGGCATTTGAGAAGAGGTGTTGACTTGGAATGATTTTGAGAGAATTTTTAGGAAAAAGTATCTATCTGCAAGATACTATGATGATAGGGAAAATGATTTTTATGATTTGAAGATGGGATCTACAACCAATGAGGAATATACTAGCATATTTTTGGATTTGTTTATAAATGTTCCTTACCTTAAGGAAGGTAAGGCCAAGATTCAGAAATTCAGTAGTGGGTTATCTTTATCATTCAAGGAAAAGATTGATTTTGATTAGCCTAGATCTCTAGAGAAAGCCAATAGAAAGTTGAAGTAGTTTTATGAGAAATTAAGTGCAATACTAAGTCTAAGAAGGATTGGAAAGGTAATGAGAAGAATAAAGGAAAGTGGGTTAAGAAGAGAGGAAAATCATAGGATAAATATGGCAAAAATAATGCAACATTACATAATAATTTCAATGCAACCAACAAAGGATATGGATTTTAGTCTAAGGAGAAAAACAGTGGTGATGGAAAGCAGCCTTTACAATGATGAAATTGTGGAAATGATCATCGTAGGAGAGATTGTCTACGACATTAGGGTGGCAGACTTCATATTTACAATGCTCAGGAGGCATAAATATTTGGGTATTTTGGACAAAGTATTCCTCGGATTTATGCAACATAAGATAATAGCTAGGTTGATCATCAGGAATCTATTATCAACATGGAAGGAAAGCTTGGTGATCAAGTTGTTTCTATTTTGATTGACCTAAGATCTAACTATAGTTATATTAATCCTAACCTAATGGATATGTGTTGTTTGATTAAAGAAGTCCATGCAAAACCTTGGTTAGTGCATTTGGCTATAGGGACCAAGAAAATAGTTGATCATTGGGTAAGAGCTTGTGAATTTGAGTTGAATGGTATGTGTTGGGCCTCAAAAATTTCATCCACTTTCACTTTCATTTCCGTCATTTTACCCTCATTTCATAACTCTATAGCCCCATAACCTTATATAAGTAACCATTTTCATAATCATATGGTTTTATGATCATTATTTTCCAAGTCATTTATTTCAAGTATTATAAGTGAATTTGTGATTAAATGTTAGGAAATTAGCATATTTTCATATATATCTAAAAGTGTTATGAGTTATTTTAGGCCTACTTAGAAGATTCTAGAAGGGTCCTACTTGGCCACCCAACACAAATTCAAATTTCAAATTCCAACTCATAAGGATTTGTGGAATAATTGTAGAAGATGTGGACCATTAACTATGTACATTCAAAGGAGAAGAATCATGGATGAGAGGATTTCGAGAGGATTTGTATCTTACATTTTTAGGAGATTGGTTGTAACCACAAGAGATAAAAGTAGATTTAGGAGAGATCTAAGGATCTATGTTTATTGTATAATTATCCTCAATTTTTGTATAAATCGGAGTGCACCCTTCATACAAAGGGTTGTTAGTTGTCAATTGTAAGTAGCTAGTGGTTAGAGGTTAGAGGTAGCTAGTTGATTAATTGCTAGTTGGAGATTCCAAGTTCCATCCAAGATGTGATTTGTAAAGTGAGGAGAGAGAATTCTTGTAATATCTTGTAAATTCATTTTATGAAATACATACTGTCACTTTGATCTCCACGATGTGATGATAGTTTTTCAGTATGCTTGTTGAGGAATGGAAGGCCCCCATCAACCACATTTTTCACATCTTTGTACATATTGGTAACATAGTATAGTTATGTTATTTCATTTCATTTCAGCATGTGTGGTGTGATCTCAATTTAGCAAGTGTGATTTCATTTATGCAAGTGTGGTTTGATTTAATTTGTGCAAGTGTGGTGTGATTTCAATTCTACAAGTGTGATTTCATTTATGCAAGTGTGGTGTGATTTCATTTATGCAAGTGTGAGTGTGATTTCAATTCTGCAAGTGTGATTTCAATTTCAAGCAAGTGTGATTTCCTTTATGCAAGTGTTATTTCAATTTCTTTATGTTTGGTTTGATTTGGATTAGATTGACTTAACTTGTTTGGTAATTGGTTTTAACTACATTAGATTAATCTATTCTAATAAATAACCACATAGTACATATAGTACAAGTATACCTCGTGAGTTCTACAAACCTTGGGTTCACAATTAATGACAGGGATTTAACTCGCAATTAAATCACCCAACATTTTGGTGCCATTGTCAAGGAAGTATACATAGGTGTTTATTTTGAAAGCTTAGAAAACTCATAATAGTTGCATTCATTTTTAAATGCATGGTTAAAATCATATTAAAATCTTTTTTTGTTTGTTGAAGCAAGAGATGATCCTTCTATTTCATTAATCCAAAAATAATGTTACAAAGTATACAAAAAACCGTCCATCTTCATGGACTCGAGAAAAGCAAATGGCATCTTGCCATATACATGCCCCCCCCTACAACAGTCATCGCCAAACTCTCAAAATATATAATAAGTTGGACAAAATGATTTTCCAACCACATGGGAAACTGTGGTAACTTTGAGATCCCAATTCCCGGAAAATCAACAACAGTCGCCACCATCCATACTTCTCGCTCCAACCACTGATTGAGGAAAAAAACACCCCAATAAGACTCGTGGATAAAAAGACTTGGCCCCACAAAATAGCACGGTCATTTCTGACCGTAGATCTAGACGGCGAGATCCAACGTCCAGGGGCAATATCGCGCTGCCAAGATGACCGAACGTTAGTGCACGATGGGGAGTGGTATTCATTACCACCCCCTTGCCACGTGTTGGAAGCCTAATAGGATTGCTTCCAATCCTCCAAAACCATTTACCGCTCAAGAGCCATACGATCACCTGGAAATAGCTTTGTGCATGGTTTTCCATTCCAAAAGTGGATTGAAGGTAGATTTTCGCTGCTGGAAATCTTGCCAACTATACCAATAACCTGCATGATCAATCCCGACCATCGAATTGATTCGTATGATCCAATGGTTGAGGATCATTTCACACCGACTAATATAACTAAACATTAGTGCTTCTCGCCAACTAAACCGATAACCTTCACGATCAATCTCGGTCGTTGAATCGCTTTGCATGATCTGACGGTTGAGGATCAAATCGCACCGAATAATTTCATTGAACATTAGTGTACGATGAGGGCGGTATTTTAGCTGTCCCCACCGCCACGTGTAGCCCTCTTTATGGAATCGCTTCAAATTCGGCAATACTAATTCCTGCTTGTGAGGGCCACGATCACCTGAAAACTGCTTCCGGTCCAGTAATCCGATCCCAGACAAAAAACCCCTGGTTTTGCGGTTATCGAGAGTCCCTGAGATCCTGCCTATCATTTCATTTTCTCTACCAGAAACCAGGAAGGATGAAACACCTACCAACCAGTCTTTCTTTGAAGAACTAGGGCCGCCCGACTAAGTATCCAATGGAATCTCAAAAACAGTGCTAACTCATGTTACAATGATAAAAAATGAGTTGCAACCCCCTAAAGACCTAAAAGTAGAAAATATAAGAAACATAGAACACCTGAATCAACTGGATTCCGTCTCCATGGCCCTACTCCAAAACACAATCCTGTCTTCATCTGCCTGGTCATAACATTTTTCTTTTAACCTACTCTGAGGCATTTCATGCCAGCCAAATGCAACCTTGTTCTCTGTGCTAATCACCCCTTGATTGGTAAGAATATCTGCCAATTTATTTTCCAATCTTCGTACATGTCTAAAGCTAACAGTCCGAAGGCTCTGGAGGTGTTGTTGAATCCATTGAAAGCCCTGGATTAGATGCCAGTTCCTTGAGACTTTTTCCGGCCTTGTACCCCAGCTAATCCTTTTGAATGATTCGTTGATTAACTGTGAATCAGCTTCAACTATCACATTTTGTAGGTTGTCCTGTTTCAGAAAATCTAAACACTGCTCCATAGCCATCAATTCCACCATGTTATTGGTGGCTCTTCCTAAATGACAGTAGAAGATGAAAAGGACTTCACCCTTCTCATCCCTTAACACACCTCCGTAACCTGCGGAGCCCTAGTTTCCCTTTGAAGCCCCATCAATGTTGAATTTCTAAAAGCCCTTGGGCGGAGGATGCCAGAAATCTTGCTCAGAATCCAGGGAGATTACTTTCCTATCCCATCCCTGAGGTATAAGTCCCTGCAAACCCAGTTCACCAAGAGTTCTCAAATCCGCTGTTGAAGGAGGGTTCTTAGGGAGATTTTGCACAATAGTGCCAACCATTTCCTTGATTTGTTTTAAGATCTACTCAAAAAGGCATTGGGATGGCCTCTTTTCATTCTTGAAGATTCTGTTGTTACTTTCTTTCCAGACATTCCAAATAATGAAACTTTGCGTGATGGCCGATGCTGAGCTAAGAATCTCATTGTCTGAAAAGGTTCTTCTCCATCTGTTTAGGGTATTGATGATGCTCCCCTTGTCCCTGTCAGTCTGTTGGAAAATGCTAGCCAAAGAATCCCACAAACTAGAGGTGAAGATGCAATTGTTGAAAAGGTGCTCCATAGTTTCCTCTTGGGCTTCACAGAGCTGACATCTGGAAGGCCCCAGGACACCTGTCTTCCTGATGTTATCCTAGGTCAATATTTTCTTATGTTGAACTAGCCACATGAAGAGTTTAATATTCATCCAACCTTGATATCTCCATAGGTCTTGCTAAGTCTTATCTGGAGCTTGTGAGTTAAGGTCAAGGAGAATGAGTTTTACTTCTTTGAGATTGAAGGTACCCTCATGTTTTTTGCCCCATATTAGCTGATCTTGCCCCTCTGATTTCAAAATATTCCTTTGCTCTAACATGTTTTTTAGAGTTTTTGTTTTAGCCTTCAGGGGGCTTTCAGCCCTGAAATCAAAGTTCCTCCAGGTTCTCCATTTTCCGATACTGTTGGTTTCAACCCAAAACTCTCAAGTATTCCTTTAACAAAATAGGTTCTTGTTTCCATCTGTCCTCCCAGAATAGGGCAAGGTTTCCTTCTTTGATTTTCTAGAAGCTATTTCCTTAGACTAAGCCCCTGTTATCCCAGGAATTATTCCAGATGTGAGAGCCCTTATTATATCCTGACATTCTTATTAGATCATTGTTTTGCCACATGTGTGCATATTTTTCTTTCCATATCTTTGCCCATTGAGCCTTAGGATCTTTAACCCATCACCACCATAATTTAGCTCCTAAAGCCTTACTTAGAATCTCAGGATCATCCAGACTGAGTCCTCCATAGTTTTTGGGTTTGCAGATTTTTTCCCATGCTACCAAGGCCCATTTCTTTCTTTCTTCCTCCTTGCCCCAAAGAAAGTCTCTTTGCACATTTCTAAATTGTTGCAGAACACCTTTGGGAGCTGAGAGAGCTGATAGAATGAAGACTGGGATTGATTGAAGGACAGCCTTGGTTAGCACCAACCTACTGGCTAAATTTAAAGATCTGATAGTCCATTTCCTAATCTTATCTTGCATTTTGCTAATCACTGGCTCCCAAATGCTCTTGTGAAAAGGTTTAGCTGTTAGAGGGACTCCCAAATATTTTGAAGGGAGGATTTCCTTTTGAAAGCCCAAAATTCTGGAAATATTTCTCTGAATAGTAATGTGAGTATTAAAGAAAAAAATCTTATATTTGGAGATATTAACTTCCATACCTAAAGCCATAGCGAAGTCTCTCAGGATTTGCTTATAAGCTAGAGCTTCTTTGACCGTGGGGATGCCCTGTAGCATGGTATCATCCACAAATTGTTGATGTGTTAAGGCTTGACCATCTCCAGAAAGTTGGAGACCTTTGACTTTACCAACTTCTTTAGAATGCTTGATAGATCTACCCAACCCTTCCATCATGAGAATGAAGAGGAAGGGAGAAAGTGGATCTCCTTGCCTGAGGCCTCTTGAAGGAATAAAATTCTACGAAGGACAACCATTAACAAGAATTGAAAAACTAGGAGAAGTTACTAGGGCCATTACCCATCTTATCTAATTGTGATCAAACCCAAAATCCATGAGAAATTTTCTGATATAGTTCCAATTCAGCTTATCATAAGCTTTGGTTATATCCAACTGCATGATCATTCCAGCTTTCCTCTTGATTGTTAGTGAGTGCACCACCTCATGAGCTTGAATTATGTTATCAAGGATTTTCCTACCTTCCACATATCCATATTGTTCCCCCGACACCAGAACGGGAAGAAGAGGTTTGAGTCTATTGGCCACAACCTTGGATATTATCTTGTAGACAACATTGCACAAGGCAATGGGTCTGAACTTATCAGGAGTTAGAGCTAAATCTTGTTTAGGGATCAGGGCAATAAAGGTGGTATTAAGCGCCTTCAGAATGGTTTTTTCCCTCCTAGAGTCTTCCACTACATTCAGAACGTCATGTTTTACAATATTCTAGCAAGCTTTGAAGAAATCAACATTGAAACCATTCAGACCTGGTGCCTTACCATTTTGCATTTGTTTTAGGACCTCACTGATCTCCTCTTCCACCACTAGTTTGTTAAGGTTGAAATTGTCCTCTTTGGAAACCAGCTTAGGTATATGTCTTGATATGACCCTAATGGATTGTTCTTTATCTGAATAGGATTCCTAAGCAATACCATGAAAGCGCTGAACCAGCACTACTTCTATTTCCTCATGAGAATGAAGAAGATTACCTCCTTCATCCTTGATAGAAGAAATCTTGTTGTGAGCTCTGCTCGCCACAGTGGATCTGTGGAAAAATATGGTGTTACGTTCTCCTTCTTTTAGCCATTGCACTCTGGATTTTTGCCTCCAAAAAATCTCCTCTTGTTTATAGAAGTTCTCCCATTCTTGTTGATATTTGGTTGCCTACTCATTTCTATCCTTATCAAAACCCTCCCTAATAAGGGTTTGGTTGAGTTCCTGCATTTTTCCCTCCACAAATTTTTTTCCTTCAAAAATATTACCAAACTCCTTCTTGTTCCCCTCCTTGAGCCTGAGTTTGATATGTTTTAGTCTTTTTTGAAGTAGGAACATGCTTGTGCCCTAAATGTTTAATTCTTCAGCCCACTAGATGGCTATGTTGTTGACGAAATCTGGGTGGGAAAGCTAGATGTTTTCAAATCTGAAAGGTCTATTCTTGGGGGTACCAATGCCTTGAATTTCCAGTTGCACTGGCCAGTGATCAGAGCCTCCAAAGGGGATAACTCTTGCAACTATGTCCTTGTCCTTGAGCATAAGATCCTCTGAGATAATGAATCTATCTAATTTGGAAGCCACCTGAGACTCTCCTCCTCTTTTATTGTTCCAAGTAAAGGTACCATTACTCATAACAATATCCACTAACTTCATATTGTCTATGAAGGATTGGAAAGCACAAGAATCTTTATTTAGAGTTCTGGTGCCCCCTTTTTTCTCCGACAAAGATTTGATCATATTGAAATCACCCCCCAAGATCCAAGGGATACTTGCATGTCTTTCCCTGAGCTCCTGTAGGGAATCTAAAATCTTGAGTTTGCCATCCATTCTTTGGGGACCATACACATTCGTGACCTGGTAGACTTCCTTATCTCCCACTGGTTGTATGACAACTGATAGATAATCCCTGGCTACCTCTGCACCTATAATGTTAATTTTTTTAGGGTTCCAAAGCATGAGAATGCCACCTACTGTATTCTCTATTTTGACTTCCAGAAAATCAAATTTATTGAGCCATTTACTGTGAATCTCTTTTATTTTCTGAATGGAACATTTAGTTTCCTGGATGAAGATTACATCTGATGCTACTTATTTCATTCTATTACTAAGTAATCTTTGTTTTCTTTTACTGCCTAGGCCTCTAATATTCCATGAAGTGAACTTCATTATTAAATATTTGTAAAGGAGTAACTGGATAGGTCTTTCATCTTACCTAAGTCTATCATTAGCTTTCCACATTCCATCAAAAGCTCATTTTGTTTTTCTCGCCTCTTTTCTTTCCTAGGTATCTAGGTGCCAAGCCCGGTGTGGTTTTCCTAGCTTTCACACCTTCTCTACCCTACCTTTCATGATTCCCTTGCTTTTCTAGCCATATGGAATGAGTTTTCCATAAGAACAGCTGTTGAAATCTATTGAACTCCTATGGAGGTAACGAATCCACTTCATCCCTGATTCCTTGTTTCAAGAATCCTTCTAGATCTAGATTCTCTTTCTCAAGGATCTCCTGTAGTTCGTGGTCTTCCATTTCCATCTCACTCTGTGTCATTTCCAAATCCATCTCCAATTCTCTGTTACTCATCATTTCTTCTTTCTGTTTATTAATGTTTTGTGTTTTCTCATCCTCTTCTCTGTTCTCCTCGTTCACTAGACTACCTCCCTTGGCCTAATCTGCTTTCATTATCCCCTCTTCCTCTTCTAGTGCTTTAAACCTATTTTGACTAGCTTGTTGCGTTTCATTTTGATGTGTCTTTGATCCCCTCTTGATCCCTTTTCCTTTCTGGACCACTTTGTGAAAGCTTTCAGTGTCTTTCATTGTATTGGTTTTACTATTATTTTCAGTTTTACTGAGAGGGCAATCTCTGAATAGGTGCCCATGCTCATGAAATTTACGACACCTGAATGGGATGTGCTCATAATCCACTGTTTCTACCCATTCTTCATCAAACACTTCCAATATTACCTCATCGGCAGAGCTCTAGAAAGATCCATCTCCACACATATTCTTGCAAAGGATGTGTATTTTCCCCTTCTAGTGGCCTCAGAAGCTTTGAGAAAACATCCTAACTTATTTCCTATGGCAGATAGTGATTCCAGTTGCTAGTAATCCAAAGGTAGAGAGTAGAGTCTTACCCAAACCGAGACCGAGGTAAAAGTTTCACGTTCTGGGACAAAATTCATGATCCAAGGTCACATATACAGGCCTGTTGCTGCATAAAAGTAGGGCCCTCCTTCAAACACTCTATCCTTATCTTCAATGTTTGCAAAGACTACAGTAAAGAATCCCTTTGACCCAAGATGTAGTTCTATGCTTCCTTTTGGTTTCCAGTGGTATTTAATCCAAGTTTGTAATGCTTTTTCAGTGGGCCATAAACCCATGAACTTACAAATTATTGCATAAGTCTACATGTGATCCCTATGCGCATGTAGAGTAGGATCATTCAAAACAACTCTAGGAGTGATAATAGTCTTGGGTTTGCATGGTCCCTTTTGAGTTTTGTATTTTGTGCCTTGTTCCTTGTCTTCTTCCTTTCTTTCTTTAGTGTTATTATTCTCCTTAGATTTAGAGCCCTCCTGCTCCTTTTCTCTGTTTCTTTGCCTCTCAGCTGAAGGATCTCTATCCTCTTCTATTGGTTTTTTTCCTCTGCTGGCCACTACCTGCTTGTAGGAGGGAGTGGAGCTCCCTCCTTTACGACCTTCCATGGAGACCAAACTCTTCAAAACTGTAACCCTAGCTCAAAAATTGCCCTCCTGCTCCCGCTGTCAATCCAACACCTCTCATGTTCTATGGATCACAACTTATTGGAGATTTATAACATAACTCATTGTTAAAATCATATTAAAATAATTTTTCATATTAAATTTAAATAATTTTTCAAAAATTTGTACTAATCTGTGTGCATGATAGGAATTATCAACCAAATAGAGTAATTCACAGATAATCAAGATTTTGAAAAATGTCCTTCCTAGAACATTCTCAAATGTTAGCAATAGATGGGATATCTTCCTCTCATAAAGAGTTTATTTTAACTACATACAGAAACTTGTCTATCTCTCCACCTCAACAAGAGGATCTTCGTGTTTCTTTTCATTCCTCTTTTCATATTTATTTCTTCCATCTGGCTCTTCTTTTATCATCTTTCTCTTACCCTGATGATGGATCCCATTTGGGATTCGAAACGTTGGTGTAAAAATTCCATTACTGTGGGTTCTCCGGTCAAAAATTCAAAAAGCTCAAACCACAGATCTCTGAAATCCAATCATGCAATACTTTCGATGGGGAGAAACCACTATAATCTAAGATTGAGGAATGCATAATAAAGGAGGATATTCAATGTGATCTAAACCAAGAAAAGAATCGAGAATGTCATGGCCTTATTGAAAGATGGTTCCAATCAAGGATCAAGTCACATCACTCTTCCATTCTTCCTTATTTCTTGATTGTATTATCAAAAAAACTAGTTTTTCATGCTTTGATGTGTTTTAATGCATATTTTTCAAAACTAATCATGAATATCTTTTTACTCCTATTACGCACATGGTTACACTAGAAATATCCATACACTTGAAACAAATTTTCTATTTCCAGTAGATTAGAGTAGGGTAGAATCAATGAATAAAAAACCAAGTTTGGTGTTGTGTTTAAAAAAAAAGATAGGTTTTAAGTTAGATTTCATTTTATTTGCAATTTTATTTATTGGTGGTGTAGTAAGAGCCACCCAGATCACTAATCATTTGTAGGAATATGTAGAAAGAGAAGGAATATTTGAGAAGAAGGAGACAAATAGAGTTTTGAGTGCCACAATTTGAAATTAGAAATCAAATCCTTTTGATTTATTTTTTTTTAATAAAGAGTTTCAATATTATATATTGTTACACTCTCTGCGACCTGAAAGATCAAAAAACAAAATTGAATAAAGTTATTTTTTAAATTTTGCAATAAAAATTGGATAAGAGATCTAAATTCATTATCAAAAGTATAATTACAGGCTTTTAGAAAGTTCAAGCAACAAAACTGATGTCTCCAATGGATCCATCTATGTCAAAAACCCATGTTTTTACTCTTTTTGCACCTCATTTGGCCAAAAATTGAGTAAAGTATCATTGTTTTAAGTTTCTACTCAATTTTGCTGTTAATAATCCTAGAATTTGACCCAAACCCCGCCTATGCGCCCTGAATGCAAAAAAAACACTTAAACCTTGCCTATACTCCTAATTTGCGGTCAAAATTGTAAGACTGTTAAAATCCACATTTAGCCCCCAGTTCCAAATATTATGGTCATGTGGCACCATATGACCATGTTAGGTGCCTAAGATTCTAGTTCGAGGGCCAACGGATCTCTGGCCCTATTCCTCTTATGCACTTATGGTCATATGGCACCATGTGCCTTGGGGCTAACCCCTTTCATTTTTCCGTTGGTAACTGCAATCCTTAGCACTGGTTATATGGAAAATGCATGGGACCATGAGCCGAGCTAAGGCCTAGCCCTTGGCCCCTGCTTATGGTTCTATGGTGTTGGTGAGCTAGGGGCTAGGGCTTAGCCCTGACCCCTTTCCCCAAATGTGCCCATCACACGTTAAATACAATTTTGAAACTTTGGTTAGTAAGAAATAATGGGTAGGCGGATTGGTAAAGAGGTATGTTTGTAAATGAGAGGTCATGGCTTTGAGTTGTGTGGAGTTTGTTCTACCTTACAAAAATTTTGGTTCACCATGAGGATGCCATGTGGCAACCATTGGTTGGTCCACATGGCACTCCCTCATTGGGCCACCATCACAACCTGTTGACCAATAAAAAGCCAACCACATGTCAACCAGTAAAACAGTGCCAAGTTTCAACCATACATTGGTCAATGAGAAACAATCAAACTTGCCACATCCTAACCCAGTCAACATACAAACTGCTAACTAGGCATTCCTGCAACTCAAAAATTCATTTTTTTTAGTTGTTTCCCAAAATGAACAGAATGTAATTCCAGGAGCATCCAAAGTCAGATTTCGGTGAAATGAATTGTGTTGGATTCAAGGTGACGAGATCTATGCATTGGCGCTAGTTTCAAGTTGATCTAAGAATTTTTAAGTTTTAGCATTTTCTTGATCCGCGGGATAATGGACAAGGGTGGAGCGCTAGAGAAAAATAAAAAATGTAGTTATGGACTTAGAATTTCATAAAAACCTACAAATATTAAAAACCCAATTGTAATAACTGACAAACCACCATCTAAGTCTAAATGCAAGTTGTAAAAGAAGCAAGGCAATGCAACGATCTAGATTTTTGGTAGCCACAGAATCGACACAATTCAGTAGATTATGCAGATTTGGTTTTTGGTCTATTGATGGAGCATTAAAGTGTGTGGAGAAGAGGTCTCAAGCTCAAAATTGGTTAGAAATACAATGAAGAAGTCACTAACAAAACAATAACAGGTGATCCATGGTACTGATTGGGTAAAAGTGCATTTAATTTTCTGTCCTTGAATTTTTTTTATTAGTATTATTTCTAAGTTTTGTTTTGTATATATAAAATGAAGAGGGACTAATCATCTCTCTCTTTTGATAGTATTACATTTTATCGCATCAATTGCTAAGTTTTTGTAGGTTCCGAGATAATGAAAGAAGAGCACTATATGCAGGAGTACCTTTTTAAAGACCAAGTTTCTTTCAAAAGAGCATGATCATTCAATGTAAATTCAGATAAACTACACCATTACTACTAAACACATACCAATTTTACCATTTCTACTCATTCTAAGTCTGCAGTTGGTCTATAAATTTCCATCTCCCTACTACCAAAAACTCATTTCCCTTTATAATCTGCATATTTTCCTGCCTCATTTTCGCTCACTCTTAACCCAAAAATAAAGTCATTTAGTTCCCTTACAAAGTTGACTCACCCCATTTTCTTTTTCCTTTTTGTCAAATAAACCTTGCTTCACTGAAAATTCTTCATTTATAGTCCTTCAAATTATTATTGTATACTTGCGTTAGATGATGGAGGATTCATTAAGGACTCCCTTCTAAAAAGTCTTGACCCAGCAACTCCAACACATCATTTGGGATCAATACTAGATATCTTTCAAGTACCTTGAGGCTTGCATGTCTTAATGGCAAGTTCTCTCGCCAAAAAATAGTGGGAATACATCAATGTCCCCTATTTGTCAAATATTCTGGGTGAATCAACTACGACACATCTATTCATACCTAGTAAGATATACTTAGGCATCTTGACTCTCATTGACATCAATGGTGAGTAGTCTCCTTTTGGTTAATGACATTCATTAATGATGAGTAATTCAATAATTTTGTTTCTATGTTTGACATCGATACATCTATTCACATAGAGAAGAATTATGCCACTAAGTGGGAATAAGAGAAGAGTATGTGTTTTCAGTAGTTTCCAGTAGGACTCAATTCAGTAGCAATAGCAATAAAGATTCCAATCTCATCCTCAAATCATACAACCAAGAGAAAGAAAAAGCAGATTAGATTCTTTTACTTCATATTCAACGATTCAGAAGCAACAGCCACACTCTTCGATATACATAACGTGTCCACATTTTAGGTAAGTGAAGGTATGTAATTTTCTAATATTTAATCATGTAATTCCTTAAATCCTAAAATTGTGATATTGGAAAATCCCTCATTGCATTCATTTTCCCTTTCTCATTTGCAAAAAAATGAAAACACCTTTAGTTGGGGGGAAGGATATCAATTCATAGTCATATTTCATGTCACATGTCACATTTCATTTCATCCTAACCAACATATTTTTCCCAAATCAACTATTATTGTATTTTGATTCCAAAATTTTACATGTTTTACAATGACCAATTTATGAGCACATTAAATGGATGATAGTCTCTATCGGACTTAAAAAGTAATTCTCAATGTTTTAAAGTACTTTGATGCAACAAAAATAACAAAAGTATTGTTACACTAGAACCAATACTCATAAAATTTTGGTTGTCACACAAGAACCAACCATAAAAAATATATGTTGCAATCAAATATCTTTCAAAAGTACACTTTGTAAAAAGAATAAAATTGTCAAATGGTATGATTATGCAGAGTTAAAATAGAATCAATACAAAGACAAAGATCATATAGAAGTGAAACATTTCAAGCAAATAAACTTACGATAAAAAGAACCAATGCAATAGTTGCATGAGGACATGCAACATCTTCAGTTGGAGGGTATATTGGGCCTCCAAAATGTCATCCACTTTCACTTTCATTTCCATCATTTTATCCTCATTTCATAACTTTATAGCCCCATAAACTTACATTAAGTAACCACGTTCATAATCAAATGGGTTAATCCTCATTATTTTCCAAGTCATTTGTTTTAAATATTATAAGTGAATCTGTGATTAAATGTTAGCAAATTAGCATATTTTCATATATATGTAAAAGTGTTATTAGTTTTGTGATATTCTAGGGCTACTTAGAAGATTCTAGAAGGGTACTACTTGGCCACCCAACCAAAAGTTCGAATTTCAAATTCCAACTCATGAGGATTTGTGGAATAATTGTAGAAGATGTGGATCATTAACTATGCGCATTCAAAGGAGAAGAATCATGGATGAGAGGATTTTGAAAGGATTTTTATCTTACATTTTTTAGGACACTAGTTGTCCACAAGAGATAAAAGTGGATTTAGGAGAGATCTAAGGATCTACATTTATTGTATAATTATCCTCAATATTTGTATAAACAGGAGTGCATTGTTCATACAAAGGGTTGTTAGTTATAAATTATAAGCAGCTAATGGTTAGAGGTTAGAGGTACCTAGTTGATTCATTGCTAGTTGGAGTTTCCAAGTTCCATCAAACATGTGATTTGTAAAGTGAGGAGAGAGAATTCTTGTAATGTCTTGTAACTTTATTTTATGAAATACATACTGTCACTTTAATCTCCATGATGTGATGATAGTTTTTCAGTGTGCTTGTTGAGGAATGGAGGGCCCCCATCAACCACAGTTTTCACATCTTTGTACATATTGGTAACATAGTATAGTTATGTTATTTCATTTCATTTCAGCATGCGTGATGTGATTTCAATTCAGCAAGTGTGATTTCAATTCTGTAAGTTTGATTTCATTTATGCAAGTGCAATGTAATTTCATTTACGCAACTGTGGTGTGATTTCAATTCTGCAAGTGTGATTTCATATACGCAAGTGTGGTGTGATTTCATTTATGCAAGTGTGAGTGTGATGTCAATTCTACAAGTGCGATTTCAATTTCAAGCAAGTGTGATTTCCTTTATGCAAGTGCGATTTCAATTTATTTATGTTTGGTTTGGTTTGGATTAGATTGATTTAACTTATTTGGTAATTAGTTTTAACTTCATTAGATTAATGTATTCTAATTAATAACCACCTAGTACAAATAGTATAGGTATACGTCATTAGTTCTACAAACCCCGGGTTGACAATTAATGATAGGGATTTAACTCGCAATTAAACCAATCATATGTCTACATCAACACCGATAAATGTGCTTCTATTGGGATGTTACAATATGTTATTGGGTATGGATTGGTTGTACATTCATAGGACTAAGGTGGATTTATATGATAAAGTTATTGAATGTTTGGATGATGATGGTGAGAAGAGAATTGTATAGGGTAAGAAGAAGCCTAAATCAGGGAGAATGCTTACAACTATGTAAGCCAAGTGAAATAGTAGGAAAGGATGTGTATTGTTTGAAATTCATATTTCTAGTGACAAAGGTAAGGATGTTGAGGAAATTGAGGTCTTCAAGAGGTACTCGGTTTTATAATAGTTTCAAGATGTATTTCCAACAGATATTTCAGAGTTACTACCTCACATGGAAGTGGACTTTTCTTTTAGTTGACATCGAGAGAAGCACCAACATCTAAGGCACCATATAGGATTATCACTCTGAAGTTTGTAGAACTGAAGTTGAACTTGGGATACATTAGGCCAAGTGTGTCACCTTGGGGTGCACCAATATTGTTTATGAAGAATAAGGATGGTACTATCAAGTTGTTTATTGATTACAGGTAGTTGAAAAAGGTGATGATTAAGAACATGTACCCTTTGTCATGGATTGATGACTTGTTTGATGAGTTGAAAGGGGAAATACCGTTATCAAGGATCGACTTCAGATCAGGTATCATTAGTTACACATCAAATAAGAGTACATCTACAATACTTCTTTTCGAACCAAGTATGGACATTAGGAGTTTTTTGTGGTTCCTTTTGGTTTGACTAATACTCTAGCTACATTCATGTGTTTGATGAATAGTGTGTTGCATCCTTATACAGAAAAGTATGTGATTGTATTAATTCATAACATATTGATATATTTTAAGAATGAGGAAGAACATGCAGAACACGTAGCAGCAATTTATGAGCCTCAATATTACAACAAGAATGTTGCAACTCCCAAGACTACCAACTTTAATTATCAACTTGGGGTTCATACAAACTTAAGAGGTATCAACAGTATATGTGCAGCATACAATGTGTCCTTCTTTCACTGTCATGATGTAATGGAGTGGATGAAGTGAAATAAAGTCCCAAACTAATAGCATAAATGGAAATTTTAGTTTGAAAATAGATTAATCCTAAGCAAGAACAACAATTTGTAATTGAAATCCTAAGAGCATGAATTCAAATAAATAGGCCTAATCTACTTTTTAAAAAGGCATGTCCTAATTGGTGTTTTATTCTTCCTCAATCATAGATTTAGAGCCTAGGGGTTATGATTCAACCCTAAGAGACAAAAACCAATATTTTTGAGCAAATTTGGTCAAGTTTACATGTGTTAGAGGAGTGCTACAGGAAGTTATAGTGTTTGCTACAGGAAGTTACAGGTTTTCTACACAAGATATAATTCACCGAATGACCAAGTAAATCAAATCCAAATGGGATGGGAATTTTTTTTTATTGAGAAGGATGTATTAGGTATCCATTCCAAGTGGAATCACTCAGAAATACCCCTGCTAACACATGCTAAAAAATAACAGAAAATTACTAGACTAAGATCTAGAAATGTGAGAACTAGTGAGCTAGTTAACCTATGAAATGACTAACCAAATCAAGTGAAAATGTAGGGTAAATTTTTTTATTAACTTGAAATTTTTTATGATCTAATTCAAGTGTAATAAACTAAAATCAAGATCATTAGAATTTTCTAATAAATAGCAGAAAATTACTACTATTTTCTACGAGAGACTTCCAAAATATTTTAGATTTGTGAATAAGAAAACTAATTCATGTAGCTCAATGGTTACTATGACCTTTAAAAGTTTTCCAAAGATGAAAAAATGATTTTGATCCTAAAAAAGAGCTCACTTCAACCATTTAACCCTATCCTACAACAAAAAATCATCAATACTAAATGCAGAAATAGGAAAAACAAGAACAAGAGATGCATGTGAATAAGAAGTAAAAAGAAGAAAAATAAATTATATAAAGGGCTTTTGAGGCTCCTAGGATGGCCAAGCCCAAGTATAATCAGAGTCTTATGAAGGATACCAAGCTTTAGAAGTTAAAAATGGTACAAATCTTCATTATTTGAATCAATCTAGGTACATCCTTGCTAGAAATGAAAGTGGAGCTACAAAAATACAAGTTTTCTCCACAAGAAGACTAAGAAAAACCAACCCTTAGAGGAAAATTCGAATTGGTACTTATACAAAAAGATGAGGAAGCATTCTCCTTGAAAGGAGGAAGCTTTTCCCTCCAAAATCCTTCAAACAATGGATCTGGTTCCCAACACTAGCAATTTGCATTAAATGACAAGGAACACATTACTAGATCTTCTCAATCATTGGAGATCCAGAATTAGTGCAATAATTTCATAATATATTGTTTATTTATTATCCAATGTTGATCCTCCTATAGTAGGGAGCAAGTACCTAAATTATCTCCTCCCCCAAATCTTCATAATTTGCCCAATATTATCACAATATTCTACAAAAATAAATAATATTAGGCACAGATATGCAATTATCTCTAAACCTTCTTAATGAACATATTAAATATAAAAAATCATTATTAAGTGTATAAGGAGAGGTTTAATATAGCCTTCATGTGCCTAAGAAAGTTTAGATGGGCCTTAATTTTTTTCTAATTTGGCAGCCCATCAGTAGTATTGAGATTGTTAAGAGAACATCAATTGTATTCCAAACTTAGTAAATTCAATTTCTTTCAAACAGAAGTTCATTATTTGGGGCATATGGTTTCCAAGGAAGGTATAGTAGTGGACCCGGAAAAGATTAGAGTTGTCATATAATGGGAAACTCCTAGGAATGTGGATGAAGTGAGATCATTTATGGGATTATCAAGTTATTATAGGTGACTCATCAGGAAATTCTCACGGATTTCCTATCCTATTACATCCTTGCAATGAAATAGAAGAAATTTGAATGGAGAGAGGAATGTGCAGCTAGTTCTAAGTAGTTGAAGAAGTTGCTTACAAATTCTTCATTTCAAAAGATTTCAAATCTAGATAAAGAGTTCGTGGTATGTGCAGATGCTTGCAAGAGAGGACATGGTGGAGTCCTGATGTAAAAGACATAAGTAGTATGCTATGAGTCAAAGAAACTAAATGAGCGTGAGAAGAACTACATGATGCATGATATTGAGTTTTCAGTGATCATCCATGTATTAAATATGTGGAGAATTATCTTTTTTTCTAGGAGGTTCATCTTGATGAGTGATTACAGTGGGCTAATGTACTTGTTTGAATGACCTAATCTAAATGCTTGGCAAGCTAGGTGGTCAGATACACTTAGTGAATTTTACTTCGAGATCAGGTACATTAAGGCTAAATAGAACAGGGTTTCAGATGCTCTTAGCATAAGGGTATAGGTAAATCACATAGCAGCTATGAGTTTGTATGGGACAGATTTACAAGATCAAATCTTACAGGCAAGATGATATGATGACAGGTACATGGAACTTAATCATAGGTTACAAAAGTAGGGGACATGTGAAAAATATGCGGACAATCATATCATAGAAAATAGTTTGGTCATATTTAGGGACATGATCTATGTGTTGGATAATAGTGGGCTTAAGAAGATTATCTTGAGGGAATTTCATGATAAGTCATATTCAAGTCACCTAGGATATCACAAGACATTGACAACAATAAAAAATTTCTACCATTGATCGAACTTAAAGAAAGAGGTGGTTGAGTTTGTTACGAGATGTTTGGATTGTCAACAAGTAAAAGTAGTGTAAGTATTGAGGTGGTCTATTGTAGTTGATACCAATTCCATAGTGGAAATGGGAGGTCATTTCCATGGACTTAATTATAATTTTACCGAGGACATCTAGACAACATGATTCTATTATGGTTTTTGTTGACAGGTTGACTAAGGTAGCTCACTTCATTCTAGTGAAGTCTACTCATTCAACTAGTGAGGTAGGCTGGGTCTTCATCAAGGATATAGTGATGTTACAAGATGCCAAGTTCACTTCTAGGTTCTGGAGAAAGTTACTTGTAGGTCTCGAGACAAAGTTGGCCTTCAATACAACTTACCATCCTTAGATAGATGGAAAAACATAGAGGGCCAATATGAATCTAGAATACATGTTAAGAATACATGTTATGAATTAGCAACAGAAGTGGGAAGGGTATCTTCCACTGGTTGAGTTTTCTTACAACAATGGTTATTAGAAGTAACTAAGCATGAGTCTATTTGAGGCACTTTACGGGTGGATTTGTAATACTCCTATAAGTTAGAGTGGTCTAGTGAATAGGGTATTGATTAAGCCATACATTTTGGTAGAGAAGGAACATAAAATGTGGGTTATCAAGAAGAATCTAAAGGTGGCACGAGATAGGCAGGAGATTTACGCAGATAAGCACATGGTGTATAAGGAGTTTCATGTTGGGTAACATGTGTACTTGTACATCCATCCCAAGAAGAGATCCTTGAGGATTGGATCATGTGCCAAGCTAACACCTTGATATTGTGGGCCTTTCAAGATCCTTGAGATGATTGGACCAGTGGCCTACTGACTTGCACTGCCTCTGACAGTAAAATCCCATAATGTTTTCCATGTGTCATTTCTTAAGAATTATGTGAAAGATAATGATCATGTGATTGACTAGTCTATAATGCAGGTGGATTCAGAAGGAGAATTCTTTCCAGAAAAGGGAGATGAAAATTCACATAATTTCACGGGGAAGAAGTTGAAGGAAAAATAGAGGAAAATAAAGAAAATACAAGGCTCAATGATAAAAAGGCTTCTAAGGATCAGTTCACAACTTTTTGTTAGTTTTAGATTTGAGCTCTTGTTTATTGTCTCTCTCTCTCATACTCTTTCACACTTAAATAAATCTTGGAGCATCATTGGAGCACTCTAGTTTTCATTGTATTTGGAGAAAGAAGGCAAAGGAAAGTAGGAAAGTGCAAGGGAACATGTGGATTAGCAGTTGCAGCTAGATTTCTTTGCAGGTAATAGGTTGCATGTGTGGTTTTCCTTGTTGATTAGGGATGCATGGTATATGCATGTTATTACCTGGTTATGATCTATCATTGTCGTGGAGGATTGCCTAGATTGACAATGGTTTTTCCTAGCCTTTCCATTTCCTCGATAACAATGGTGTTATGGGTTTTTCCAATGATTTGTTTTCTAGTTGGTACTTGTAATTCCTTATGGATGTGGGTTGGAACAAATTCTCTAGAAGCCCTAGAACAACTTGGGTTGAGTTACTAGTCCTAGAGCCTAGGTTGGAAAAATGGTTTGGAGCCCTTAGTGGGTTCAGTTAGTAGTTTTGGAGTTGGGTCGGAAAAAATCTCTAGAGCCCTAGAAGGCTATGGTTGAGTTACTATTTCCTGGAGCCCTAGACAGCTTGGGTAAGGACTAATTCGGTTGTTGTTAGTGATCTCAGGCCACTAGGTGGAATCACTGGCTGGGGGTTGAGTTGATTCAACCTTTGGAAGCCCTGGTTCGGTTTTGTATGGCTTATTCCATGAGATCCCACATTCCAATTGGAATATGGCATGGGGGTTATTGGTTTAAAGAGATATTTGGTTCAACCCAATATATGGTCAGGTGGTACATGAAAGTCCCTAACTTGGTTGGTATTTTCCTATTTTGATATGAGCTATTCTTTTATTTGATTCATGTATATTTATTGGTAGTGTGTTGGTTATATTATGGCTTAGATACCATGGTTTATATGCTAGTTGTTTTATGATTATATGTTGTTATGTGATGTATATATTTTATGGCTCATGTCATGAATTGTTTAAATATTGATCGGTTGATGGATGAATGGACTAACAAGAGTTACTAGAACTATGTGGAGAGGGCATAGGTCCTTCTCGTTGATTCTCATATGAATCACATACTTTTATGATCATATATGCATTCATGACCTGTAGCTTACATTTTTCCATGTGTTTGATGAAATGTATCTCACGTTCTAGGCAGTCTATGTCAATTTTTTCCTTCAAATTTGTGTTTCTAGTATTTTTTCCATCTCATTACTGATTTTGAGAAATTACAGGAAGTTGTGGGTAGTGGTCTAGAGGCTGGCTTGGAATATACACTTAGATCTTGAGACTCTATGCTCCTAACTGGAAATTTTGGGTTGCAACCACATGGATGTAGTCTTGTGCATGTGGTTGGAGGCTCCAAACCACATGGAGGCATTGTTATGGGTGCATTTGAGGACCCAGGTTAGAGAAACAGTTGTCCAGTCCAACTCAGGATTTGGCCACCATGGGTGGTTACTCAGCCTATGAGTGACCTATATCCTCTGTAGGATGTCATGAAATCTCAGTTTGTCTTTAGCAGTCTACCCCACTTCCTTAATGGGACCTAGGAGGTTGGTTCATGTCATAATAGCTCTTCCTCTTATGTTTACCCTGGTAAGCTAGTGAAATTGGGTAAATGTGGGAGTGTTGGTTACATTAGGAAATTATTTTAAGTTGTTAATTGTCTTATGGAAAAGTTAGAGCCTAACATTGATATATTAACCATTGTCTATCAGGAAAAAGAGTTGGAGTTAGTTGTGCCTAGAAAGGAAAAAATAAAACAATGAAATCCTCCTTCTATGAGTTTCTTCTGGGATAAAAGAGAAGAACTACATATTACAAACCAAAAAGAAAATATGGTTGGAAATCAATTCCATAATGTGGAATTGTGAAAATGAAGTTTTATGGGAGATAAATATAGATTCTTGAGAAGTAATACTAGTGGGTGAGAAAGACTAGTTGAACCCAAATATTTAGTAGGACGTTGTTAAGGTTTCAGAAGGTAAATTTTATTTGGAAATGACTTTGTTATGTGCTAGTTTTCCTGACAGTTTGGGATAACTCAGGGGGGCCAATGTTTGTTTAGTTTATGGTTAGGTGGAACATGAAGGCACAGGGGCTTCACTAAATGAACCTCTAATATGTCATGTGCATTCATGGCACACTAAACAATACGCTTAATTTGAATACATATTGGAAAATACCTCTAAAAATCACATTATTTAACCTCCTACCAATACAAACCCAATACACCTTCCCAATTTAAAAAGCCTCTACTTTCACTGGATATTATAGGTATCCATTTTTTCATTAACATTTTTTATACCCTTTATATTTTTTCATTAACTTTGAACTCCATTTTTTATAGCTACGAATATAAAAACCCTTTACCCCCTTTATATCCTCCAATATATTATGTCATCCTTATATATCCATCAATATAAACATGCGTGATATGGTATTGATCCCTAATGAAGCCTCATGCATGAAGGCCTTTAATTTTTTTTATAAAGGATCCAAATAAGATTAAGCTGATTTATGAAAAGAAAAAAATTTGTGAAGAATTTACATTTTACTAGAAAAATTACTAGACGTCAGGCATTATTTGTTGCTTAGTGACACATTTTAACTTCAACTTCCAAGAGCTGATATAAACATGACCCCAAAAAAGATAGTAAAAACAAAATCTAATTAACGAGGTTGCCATTCACTACTGAGATAGAAAGTACATGCCAAAGGAACATAGAATTTATGAATCTAGACTTGCATTCATTTGCATTTATTGTGGCTTAAACCACACTCCTTAAAAGTCGCCCCAACAAGCCAATAGTTTATAGGAAGAGAGATCCCCACGATCAAATGCCCTTTAGCAAGCATAATGTTCACCAATGTTTGATGTAGCACAATTTCCTTGACTTCTTGAAGCTCCTTAGTAGGTGTAGGCTTCCTCCTTACCTTCAATTTCCTTGTCGGCTTTGTTCCTTCACTACAAGGAACGCCCATTTCTCCCTCGATGCATGCCCAATGTGGACTCACCTTAATGCTACTAGTAATTCAAATAGATAGCTCCCAATTCCATCTAGAAATAGAGTAACCCAGCGTTGTCTCCACCAAGAGTATTATTTCCATGAGAATGATGGATAGAACCTTATGAAATGTCCCCTTCAGAGCTTGAATGGTATCCACAACATGCATGAAATCCCCTAAGGAAGACAAACACGTCCCCAGATGCAAAAGCATAGCTAATTCCTCTCTCTAACAGAGTAGATACGCTATGTGAACCACCAGTCGAAAGGTGTAGGAAATAGAGAGACAAGCACTCCAATTGCCTTAGTGCCATAAACAAGTGATACATGACCCTGAGGATCCCATCATGAAGTAAAAGGCATGAAGAGGCATAGTTGTAGGGTGTTAACATTAGTAGGATACCACACACATAATCCACCCTCAGTACTACATTGAATGTAGGGACTTCATGTGACACTCTAGCCTTCATTGACTACAAATTAACATGTGTTATGGGGTAAATCCTGCTCTGCTAAAGAGAGATCATACTCTGCGATAGTTGAAAAGGACATCTTGAGTTGATCTGATATTTAATGCATCCATATAATGTCTAGAATAGGAGTTGAAATTTGAAGGCCATTGTTTTCATGATATCTACCAATTTATTACTGGAACGATGAACATGTCTTAACTTGAGGGCTTGGATCCGATGCAGAAGTAAAGCCACTTTTGACACATGTACTTCAATTATTTAGCTGCTAGAGACCTTAGATAATGAGGAGAAATATTACATTTTTTGAGGATGAAAATGATGAGAAGTGAGTCCCCTTGAATAACTTGTCAATTGTAACCATTATTTCAGGCTATGAAAAGACTCAGTTCCAAGCCCCATAATTATGCCTCATTGTTGGTTTTAATTTTCAGTCTTCTGGCATAGAGTCTGATTATCTTTCCATGGGAACCCTAGAAAGCTCCACTAAAACTTGCTAGCCCCGGGTTTCCATTCGAAGCTCCATCAAAGTTTACTTTTACAAATCCCTACAGGGGGGGGCAAGAGGAGGGGGAGATGAATCTTGGATAGTGGGAGGTGGGAGAAATAAGGGGGGGACAGGGAGAGATACCCAGATTATGGAGAAAGACGCTTTCATCTTGGGGGAAATCCTAGTATTGGGGGGACCAGTTCTAAGAGGCTATGGTTTCCTACAACATTTTCAAGACTTGATTACAAGTAAAGTCTTGGGAAGAAGTTTTACTTTTGAAGATGCAAGAATTATGCTCTTTCCATATATTTTAGGATATGAAGTCACGTATTATCTATCATGCTCTATTGAGAATGGGGTAGGTGAAAGGTGATTCTCTCCAACTTTCTAGGGTGGCAATGATGTTGGAGTTGTGAAGATCATATTGATGAAAAATCTGGGCTAGTTTGTCCCATAGTCTAGAGAAGAAAGAGTAGGAGATGAAGAGATGGTTCAAATATTCCCTTAGGTAAAGCATAAATGATAGAAAAAGAGGCCAACAAAGCCTATTTTTAGAAGCTTATCCAAGGTTAATGTTCTATTTTTAAGAACAATCCATAAAAATAGTGTGATTTTGGGCCAATGTTTTCGCTTCAAGAGGTGTTTCCATTTCTGACTCTTATCCCCATATTGTGGCTTGTAAGGATGTGATAAGCTTCTTTTAAATTAATTTTTCCAGTGATACCATATCTTCACTTGAGAACATCTTCCTCTTCTTGAGTTTCAAGGCTTCTTTTAGCTAAAATTATGGAAATAATACAAGCCTCCTCTAGGTAGGATTGTATTTCCTACTCTCAAGGAATCTTCCACTTTCTCTAGGGAGAATATGGGCCAAGATGGTCTTAGTAATGCACTACAACCTTGAGTCCCTTTTGCATGAAATTTTCTTTAATATGACCTCCATCTACCAGAGAACATAAATTGGGCCATTCGTTCCATGAATCCTCCCAAAATAGGGCTGATTGACCATTTCTTATCTCTTAGAAGAAATGGTTTTGTATTAGAAATCTATTTTTCCAAGTTGTGTTCCATACAGGCGATCTGAATGGTGCTACAAAGATGTGTATCAACGGAGAAATAAGGACACCCTTGGAATATTTATTAGTCCACATATTACCCCACAAAGCTAAAGGTGTTTTGATCCATTCCCACTAGGTCTTCGCACTTAGATCATGGCTTAGAATACTAGGGTATCATAAGACAAGGTTGCCCAGGGACATGGGAAAAAATCATTTTTCCCAAGCTACAAGGGTCGATTTTCTTTCTAGCTTTTCCCCTCCCAATAGGAAATTTTGTTGAATGTTTCTTATTTTTTTAGGATAATTTTTGGAGCCAAGGATTGGAAGAAGGTACATTGGCATGGATTGTAGCATTAATTTAAGCACAATGAAATGCCTTGCTAGGTTGTGAGCTCAGAAAGTTCAGTGCAAGAGCTTAGCTTCTAGTTTCCCGACTAGGGGTTCCTAGATAGTTTGGCGCATGGGACTATGGGTAAAAGGGGATCCAAGGTAATTGGTTAGAATGGAGTTCTTTTCATAGCCAAAGAGCCTAAAGATGTTGACCTAATTTTTTGAAAGAGTATTGAGAAAGAAAATTTGAGATTCATAATTATTGATGGAGGTTCCAAATGCATCTGAGAAACTTTCCAAAATCATTTTAAATTCCTTTACTAATTTTTTTGCGGGAATACCCATAAGTAGTGTGTCATCGAAAAACTATCAATGAGTGGATATTTGAAGGCAATTACCAAGGGGAATTTATTTTAGTTCAGCTTGATGTAGATAGGCTTTAAAGAATCAACCCAGGCCTTCTATAAGTAGGAGAAAAATGTAAGGGGAAAGATATCGCTTGATTACCAGTCAATGATGTAAACTGTTAACAAGCGCGAGAGGAATCACCGATAATGAAAATGATCCTCAAGGTACTGCAGTACAATTCACGTGGTGTGAATAAAGGACTTGGTGTTGAACACGCAAAATCTTTCGGTCGAAGGTCATTGATGTAAACCTGTCGCCGGAAGTGAGAAACTTGCCATTGAGGCATGCAAGCTTCAAAGTACTGAATGGGGTGTTCCTAGACCAACTTCTTGGATAATGAGCTGATGTCGACAAGAAGTGATCCGTCACAGGAGGGCCTTAATGAATCCCACATCAATGACACGGAATGGAGCAAATGATTTTGATGGAGGTGAAAACGATCTGATGATATACGGTTCAGGGTGGCGGTCATGAAAAAATGGAGTATAATGTATGGTAGTGGGTGGGACACAGGTGGCTTCTCTGGATGACTTCTCTTGAACATGTCTGCGACACTGATGTGATGGATTGGTAGCATTAACCCCAAATGTGGATGGTATGGTGTGACCATGGCGATGTGGCCGGTGAATGAAACAACCCAACCCGACTCGGGCACGGAGTGGAAGTGTCATGTTCAAGAGCGACTTGCTACCAATAAAGATTCTTTGAGTTTTCTTCCCAATTTTTCCCCAGTCATTGTTGACCAGTACCTCTTTATTTTTGTCAAGCTTGAGGAGGATAACATATGCTTGTCCTATAATTTTCCCTTCGGGCAAACCCATCGCTATGTTTTAACGAGCCTAGCGATAGTGAAACTCGTTCTCGTCTAAAGACAAGTTTGTCGCTATTAATCTTTTTAACGAGTTTAACGACAAGGATAACTCGCTCCTTTTCAATTTTAGAGAGTCTGAAAAGGTACGTAAAGGTAACTCCAAAATTCCTTTTTTGTCATCTAATCCCTTAAGTCCGAAAAAGTATAAAACAATACAGAAGGGATGAATTTTCGATAGTTTTAACGAGCCAAACAAAACAAGCGCTCGATCGTTTTGTGCAATAATCCCTCAGGTCCAAAAAGATTAAAATCTAGATGATGGATAGCACTTCCTGTCCCTTTAACGAGCTGGAAGGCCAAGGACTCGGCAATCTTTTCATCTTTTACGAGTCAGTTGAAAAGAGCTTAAAGAAGACTCATCTTTTGAGGAACGAGTGATAAAACGGGTAGCAGCTGATTCCAGGTAAGGTTTGGAATTTTCCAATCACGGCAGTGTCACAAGGATGGCTAGTGAAATCACTCTTCGCAGCTGTTCCTCAAAATGGGTAAACAATCAAGTGGAGGTGAATGATCGGCCAATAAAAAAGTGGAGGTGACAGTGCAAACACGACCAAGGCTTTAATGGCTGAAGTACTACATTCACGGTGGTTATTTACCGCGGAATAGTTCATTTTTTAACGAGCTTAAATGCGAGTGGAAACATTTGCTCGATGCGGGTTTATTTTTTAACGAGCTTGAACCTTGCAGTAACACTGCTCGAAGCGGGTTTATGTTTTAACGAGCTTGAACCCTGCAGTAACACTGCTCATGGCGGGTTTATTTTTTAATGAGCTTGAACCCTACAGTAACACTGCTCGTGATAAGTTTGCATGCCCCCAGCATAATAACGCAAATCGAGGTGCATGCCCCCCAAGCTTCATTACATTCAACTCTGTGGTTGGAATGAAGGTTTACCTTTGAGATTTGGAGAGGGGATTTGTTTCATTTTTTAATGAGGTTGACACTTTAAAAGAACTATCCTCATGAATCCTTGTTTCATTTTTTAACGAGGTCGACACGAGATAAGAACCATCCTCGACATCCACCGTATTTACAGTATTTGATAGAAAATCAAAAACTGAAGGATGATTAAGGTTGCTGGAATAATCTTCGTGGTAATCCGGAAGATGGGAGTGATGGTGGTAATCTTCCCATGGTGCCTCTTCTTTCATCATTGATTGAATGATTCCTTCATTTGTAGAATGTACATGTGACGAAGGATTTGAAGAGGTGCCATATTCCTTAGACCTATCTATCCAAACACTCGATGAGCGTTGATTTGGGGTTGCCCCCCAGGCCAAGAAAATTGATTGCTACAATATTTCTAAAATGGCGATGATCCATGCTGACAAAATGTTCAGGAATCTTCCGAATCCATTAGATATAGAAGATTTCATATTGTAGGTTTCCACTGTGGCCACTTCCGCCAAATTACTCGGAGGCGGTAGGGCAAAAGTACCCATTAAGGCAGGGTCTTTTAGGAGGCCTACTCCAATATTTTGAAGCGAATGGTTGCTTCCATGGATCATTGGAATGCTTCCCGTAACTTGTGCACTGTTGGGGAGAAATGTTTGTTGGTCGACGATTGTAATTCCTCCTTGGAAGGGAAATGCAATCTTCCTGAAGTAGGTCGACACAACTGCGGCCATGGCATATATCCAGGGCCTTCCCAGTAGGATGTTGTAATCGAGGTTTCCGTCGATTACTTCAACATCAATTTCTATTGTTTTGCCCCCTAGTTCAACTTTCAAGTTACTTAAAATCCCGTATGGAGTGTATGATCGTCCATCAAATGCTTTTAACATTGTTGAAGATCGCGACAAGGGTGGTGAGCCTAAATTTTTCCAGCAACTCATCGACATAATACATGTAGATGCCCCCTCATCAATAATTGTTCGATGAACAGTTTGGTTGAGGGCTTTCACTTGAATAAGGAAAGCTAGTTGAGCTGGTAACTGAGGGTCATATCCTTTGTGATTAAAGGATACAAGATTGGAATCTGTTGGGTCAATCCCACCTACTACTAATAATAGATCCTGCTTTTAAGAGAGGCAATTTTGCGGTACATCAATTGTCGACATAGCGGACGGCGATTGGGCCAGGTCCTCTATTATATTATAATTCTGTGCTATTTTTGCACGAGGATTAAATGTCGATTTGTGTACTACTCCCTTTGGTGACTTTATCATTTGTTCAGGAATGATGGGTGGCACAACTTCAATCAAAGTTGTTGTCGAACTACTAGGTTGTTCATTATCCTTGTTATTCCACATCTGTGGATTCCCGTAATCTTTATTCCTTGTCAAAGCATCATTTTGCTGCTTTGAGATAGACAACATAAGCACTTGGGATTGGGAAGCATTTTGATTAGCAACCAATTTGGTTCCCGGGTTTGGAAACGGATCAGTCAATACCGCTGAGGTTTTTGAACTCTTAAATAGTTTCTTAACTTCAGCTATATGTGGAAAATCTCTCGTCCAATGATCCTCATCACATATATGACACCCTGCAGGGGGTTTCCTTTGCCCAGAAGGGTTTGCAGAAGATTTTTCAAGAGATGACTCATCCTGCTTCTTTTTTCTCCCTTTCTTTTTCTTCTTGCCCCCTAGTTGCTTCAGTTGTTTTCCTTTGTCAGTCGACACGGCATTTACTTCCGAGGCAAGAAGTTCATATTTTGCATTTTGACCTGAAATCTTACGGGCTTTTTTGGATGTAGCCTTTATCGATTTCGTGTCTGTTGTGCCAATCACACCATCGCTGGCATGAGATTCATTGTTTGATTTAGAAGGAGGAGGAATTGAGAATTCTGATCTAGGGGCGTCAGGTATTTTATCATAGAGCGTGCCGGACTGAGTGTAAATCAAGTCCAGATATTGCGCACGAGAAATAACTTGCTCTTCTGTTACGACTCCCCCCTTTGCCACATCTTCCGTGATGGAAGGCAATAACGACTTAATAAACCATTCAGCTAAAAGCTGATCAGGAACATACATTTTTACCATTCTACGACGACGTCGCCACTCATGAATATGATCAGATATGTGAGTGGTTGTTGTCTGCTTGAAATTGGTAAGAAGTTCTGTTCCCGTTTCGTACCTTATCGGTAACTGAAAATGGGTTAAAAAGGTTGTGGCTAGGATACTGAAGTTGTCAAACGAAGCTCTGGTAATTCGATATACCATTTTTCTGCCGGACCAATTAATGTCCTGTAAAAAAGGCGAAGCCTAACCGAATCATCGTTTAGGGTATTTGATGAACACCACAGATGAAATGTCATCACATGATTCGACGGGTCTTCACCCGGATTTCCATTAAATTTAGGAATATCTGACGGAAGTTTATGCGGAATCGCTGGCCACCAAGGGGCATAAGCAATTGGATCATTCGTCAGCCGGTTTAGATCTGGTAATTCTAGAGTTGCTACAAAGGGCAACTATTGATTCAGGTTAGGTGAAGCATACCCAGGATAAGATGGAATCGCCTGAGCAGTGGGTCTTTGCATACCAGCATAATGTATTTGATGCTGGAAACTTTGACAAGGTTGATGGGCATAACCATTATAGTATGGTTGTTGATAACTGCTTTGGAAATGCAGTTGCCCATTACTTACAAAGACTTGTTGCTCAGGTCCTTGATATGATTGCTGGAATTGCGGTTGTTGAGATTGAACCAGTCCTGGTTGTTGGACCATTTGCTGTTGTCCAATACTGGATGATTGACCAAGATGAGGAGTCATAGTACTTGTTTGAGCCTGAGTCGCTCCAAATAAGGAGGCACTAACCTGAGTTTGTGATTGAGTCGTCGAGACAAGAGGTTGTTGTATTGCAACCTGAGAAACTTGGGGTTGACAACAGGTAGCGCTTGTACTTGCGACGCAGTCACCGTAGTAGGTATAGTGGGAATATTCGACACAGGATGGACTGGTTGCATTGAATATACAACCCTTGGTTGCTGAGGCAGTATTGGTACCCAACCGCTGGATGTAATTCCAGTTTGACCTGAAGTTTGTTGTAAACTCGCATATGGTTGTTCTCTGGGAGGGAACAATGAAAAGGCATACTGCCCTCCATATGGTGGAAATCTAGTACTTAAAGGGTAGATTGGACTTTAAAGACACATTGGATCAATTTGTTGAGTTTCAACATAAGAAATACCAGATGATAATCCGGATGAAGAAATAGGAACTGACCATGTCGTCGAAACAGTCCCTGATTGGACTCCGGCTTGTTGTTGATAACTTGCCGGGACAGATGGTATACCATTGAACATCGTTGGAGTAGCAGTAGGAGGCTGTGCCACTGTTGTGTCGGACGACACAATCCTGGATGTCGACGGTTGTTCAGACATATCTAGTATATCCAAAATATTTTCTAGCGATTCTACAAGAACTTGCGATGAAGGGAGACTAACTTCGAAGACCAACGAGGGAAAGGTGATGATTATTCCGTTTAAAATAAATTTTAGAAGCTTTGACACAACTTGTTTTTTCAATTTTTAAGAGTCGAGAAAAAACAAAAGATGACTCTAGTCTCCTTCGATTTTTAATGAGCCCGAAGTGACAAGTGCTCAGATGGACCTTTTCCGTTAAGGAGTCTGAAAAGGAATGAAAGGGACTGCTCTGGAGATCTAGGTAGAGGGAGTACCAAACCAATCGCAAAACTGCAGAATACTTTTTACGGTACGGCAGTCAATCTTCCCGAATGTTGTGTTCAGTGCATTGCGATCGATAGGGCGGCAGAAACGGCTTCCTATGGATAAAGGATTTAAGCCTATAGGGGTCTCCCAACATATACTCGACGGTACGTGGGAGCACAAGTCCGTACTGGCATTTATCGTCTCAAAGTGGAGGAATCACCCAACCATTAGTGAGGACAACAGTTACCAGGCTTTACGACGCTGGAATACGTCTCTAGCCTAGACCTCTAAATGTTGTGCGTTAAATTCCAAAGCGTTGTTAGATTCATTGAATTTATTTTAAGTTGATCTTTCTTATGAAGTTTGCCTTTTGGGTTCACCACGAGATGTAGATTTAATTCCTAAAATGCAATCTAAAGATGATAAACAAACTTTTATCTCTTTTGTGCAATGAAAATCCTAGCTACTAGAGGAAAAGAAAGACACAATCTTTTCACAAAGGGCAAAGAGCACACTGTAAATGCACTTTCCTAAATCAAGCCAAATAGACTGTCAATATGCAAATGCACATGCATGTATTTGTTTTCGACTTTCTTAGTATTGATGCTGAAAAGAAAGTTGATGTACAAATCTGAATTTGCTTTCAAGCGACAAACACAAACAAGCTTCTTTTCGAAATAAAAAGATAAAGACGATTACGACACTTTACGATTTTGAAATGAATACTCATTTTTGACACTAGAAAATTACAAATTCAGACCAAAGGCAATAGTAAAAGTATAATCGACCATCAACAGCAATCAAACTTTCTCCTATGATCGAAATCGACACTTGCGACAGATCTAAATCAAAGGACGACAGTACGACTATTCTACTTTTGTAATGGAAAACTGTAAACGACGCAACAAACACACAAAAACATCTACAGTTCTTTTGTACAAAGGAGGTGGAATATCAGCAAGGAAAAGGGGTTTTTAAACAGACATATACTGATCACAGGCTGCAAAATTCAGAGACAAAACTGGAAAAAATGAAGCACAAGAACCTCAGCTGCACAGGGCTAGTCTGATCAGCGCACCTGTAACACAGAGAAACTGGATTGCAGCGCAGCTTGCCCTTTCGGGAAGTGCGCTAAAATGCAGGAACTCTTAACAGTACCTGCGCTGGGCCAGAAACGAGAATCTATCCGGGTTCTGGGTCACGATTTGCAGTTTAGTCTTTGGTTTTTGGCCGAGTAAAAGAAATCAGTAATGCACAATCAGGGGTAGATCTAAGGAGGGTCTAAGAGCTATCACAAGGGAAATCAGATCATTCGTGAATCAGCTGTTCAAATCATAAAAAATCTAGTGAATGGATTGAAGCAGCAGATGTCTACTTTGCATTTGTTATGGCAAATGCAGTTCGAATGCTACTTATAAGTTTATGAAACAAACAACAAAGAGATACACAAACAAACTAATTAGACAATCATCCCCAGTGGAGTCACCATTTTGTTACCGGGAAAAGTGTCTATTTAGAACTGCTCTATCCCACTAAGGTGTGACAGCTGCCTTAGAAACAAACAGAGAAAAACTACTTTTGTATTTCCTTTATGAATTAAAGATAGAGGGGGATAGAAAGAACCGACCTATGTCTTGCGCTAATCCTTTGATCCAATCCCTCTCTTCTTTGACAGCTTCCAGCTACTTGCTCCCTTACTTGCCCAGCTTCACCAAGTACCTGTAAGATCACAGAAGAAGAAAACTATACAAAGACATGGATCTATATTCATAAACAGCTTAGGATCAGATTTAAGCTAACCATACAAATGTAACAAGCATCAATGATACAAAAGCATGGAGGAAAAACTCAAATAGTTTTTATTGATATACAAGAAGATCCAGGAGGAGTTACAACCAATGATTCCTGACCCAGCATCAACCTCCTAGCAAAGAAGCCCCTCTTCACCTCCAACAAAGCATAAATCACCCAATACTCTGATATCTATCTCAAAACCAACAGCAATTCCTTACAATGTGCAAAATTCCAACCTCTGGATCTCTGGGATGAGGGATCCATATATAGACGTACGCAAGGAGGATGAGTCAGCTTGTGATTTGATTAGTGTCTTCTCTCTGTCAGTTCTTGCTTCCACTTGGAGACTGAAGGCCTCTTACTAATCCTTTGTTGAATTCAGTGAGGCAAGTGTCATAGGACAAGATTCTGGAAGCTTCCATTGTCTCTCCACCTCGCGGAATGACACTGCCATTTGTCATTTCTCACCCAACGCACCCTCATAGTGCATTTAGGTGCATTGCAACGCACCCAACTAGTGTGTTTAGGTGCTATGCAACGCACCTAGCCAGTGTAGCAGCTGAAATGATCTTTTTTTGACTTATTCTGAGCAGTTTCTAGTGGAGAACTTCTGGGAGAAGCTGTAATTTGTTGACCTTGTTCCTTTAGGGGTTAGAACAACACTTTTAGGGACTTAGGAGCCCTTGGTTTATGTACATTACATGCTTGGAGCTGCAAGGCACAAAAATGTCTATAACAGAGATTGGGTAACCATGCTTGATGCCTTTGGGAGGATTGAAGGTCTGGGATGGAAAGCTATTAATTAAAACTAAGAAAAATACTTTGGTGATCAAGGCCATCACCTAGAAGACCCATTTTTCATGAAATCTAAAAGAAGTGAGAATATGGAAAATAAGTTTCCAACTTTGTTGAAGGATTTCGACATTTCCAACTTGATGAGAATACCTGGCATTTTAGTCGAGCGTAGGGAGTGAATATTATTTTGGGAAAGGATAATTTTGTTAATGATTTTTCTTCCCTCCACATAGCCTATCTTCTCTGTGGAGATGAACTATGGGATAAGAAGCTTGAGACAATTGGTTATGGTTTTGGAAAATATTTTATAGATCACATTGCAAAGGGTGATGAGCATAAAATAAATGGGGGAAGATGTTGTGCTTGACTTAGGAATGAGAGAGATGAAGGTGGATTAAAAGGAATTAATAAACGAAGTTAATAATCTACATTCTTCCACCATTCTCCAAGTATCAAGCCCTAAAATTTCCCAACAAGCCTAAAATAATTCCCCTGTGAAGCCGTCGAGTCTAGGTGCTTTACCTTTTGGTATGCTAATGATGATTTCTTCAACTTCCTTGAGTGAAATATATTTGAGAAGAATATTATTCTATTCCATGGTCACCAAGTGTGAAATATGGCTTATAATTTCCTTTGTAGCAGGACATCGATCCAAAATCGACTTCGAAAGGAGATTTCAGAAATATTGAAGAAGAGTTTATCATATTTCTTGATGATCTTCCACTAGGTGATTTTGCAAGTTTTTGATGCAGTGGATCCTGTTTCACTATTTATCGCTAATCATTGAGTTGTGGAAGAACCTGGTATTTTTTTCCCCTCCTTCAACCACTTTACTCTAGATTTTTGTCTATAAGGGAGCTCTTCATGTTTTGATCTTTCTTCAAACTGAAGGTTAATAATTGTTTCCTTTGCTACCAAGTCTTCAATCCTCCCATCTTGGATGATTTGCTACTGAGTTTTTTCCATTTCCTTTTCAAGTTGTTTCTTCTCTTGGAAGATGTTATCAAAATCATTTACATTCTAGGCTTTTAATTTTTTCTTGCTGTACTTAAGGAATTGCTAAAAGAGAAACATGATGTTACCTTAGATTTGTGTTGGTTCATTCCACCACATCTCCATATTTGAAATAAAATTAGGATGGAGAAGCCAAAAGATTTCAAATATGAAAGACTTGTTTTGGGGGGAGCATGACTAGTTCATGCATAATGAGAATGGCCAATGATTCGATACACTAGGAAGAATGGTTTCTTCCATGTTGAGTCTTGATAAAATTAGGGATTTTGAGTTCAAGAAGTGATCTAATATTTAATCCACATGATATTCACCACTCCTTCTATTGTTCCATGTAAAAGAGCCATTGATAGTGAACAACTCCACTAATTTATCATCTTCAATGAAGGAATTAAATAGGTTCATCTTCTCTTCTAACTTACGAATACCTCATTGGTTTTCCTAAAGGGATATAATTATATTTAAGTCCCCTCCTAGGAGCCATGGAAGGGGAATGATAAGACAAGAAGCAAAAGAAATATTACAGATAAAGGATATTTTCTCTAAAGTCAAGTTAAGGCCATAGACATTTGAAATGATGCCAGATTTAGCAGAACCAATGGGTTGGAAGTGGGTAGAAAGGATTCTAGCAAAATAAAAAGAGTCCCTTAGAATAATAGTGGAGGGGTTTGAGAGTATGGCTAGGCCACCTGGGGTGCCAGATGCACTTTGAGAAATGAAGCTGCAAGATTTCCAGAAGGAAGGAATAATTTTAGAGAGGGTTTCAAAAGAGCATTTTGTTTCCTACAAAAGAAGGGTATCAGGGTGTTCCTTAAAAATTTTGGATTTGAGGAGTTGCATCTTTGACTTTCATTTTATTTAGAATTTAAGGGAATTTTGTTTATTACAAATTCTCTTACTTGATTACTACTTGTGTACATCTTCTTCTAGCATCTTAGATCCTTATTATTGTGTGTGTTCATTACATCAAATAGAAACCAAAACAATAAGACAATGACACAATGTTTAGGATTTTAACCCAGGGCTAAAACCTCTCCTCTTGAGAGGAAAAGCCTTCAATATCTTCTTATAGATGTTTATTTGACAAATACCAAGACCCTTAACAAAATTGACACACAATTACCTCCAGGATGTTTGTCACTATCCTCTGCATTGTTTTGCCTACAATCCATAGTCTTGATATCATTGTCCTCCTTTAGTTATCGGTCCCCTTATTTCTTCGTTGTCTAGTCACAATCATTGGGCCCTTCTTTCTTCAGTTTCCATAGATATTTTCTCATAAATAAGTTGATTAATTTATTTTACTATCTTTGAGACAGTACTTCATGCTCTTTGTTTAATATAATGATGAGACAACCCACCACCGAGGGCTATACCGAACACAGTCACTATATATATATATATATATATATAGAGAGAGAGAGAGAGAGAGAGAGAGAGAGAGAGAGAGAGAGATAGTCCTTCAATAGTAATTTTCAAACTTCTAAGAGTTATCAAGGTATAGACCTCCAAGATAGACTTCTGAGAGCTTGATATTACTCTTTATCAGTTCACCGAGATATCATTGTCTATGCATACAATATTTGTTGACTATCATCAATCATCGGAAGACTTTTTCATTGACTCAATGTCACTCCCTATATATATATATATATATATATATATATATATATATCATCTATGATACATTAGGCCGACATGAGTGCCTTAAAGGTAGGCTAGCATATCATCAAGGAGATCATTGTCTTTTTGTAGAGCCGACTTGCATGAGGATAATGACACTTGTTCTTGGAGCATAATATTTTGACCTTATGACTTTTATAATACTTATGATGAGACATAAAAGCCTAAAGACATCAAGAAGAAATCTTTGGCCTATGGTAAATACATCTTTCTCATGAAACCCATGATGCAAGGAAAAATAATTTTTCTTTTACACAATATTATAATACAAGTCATAATGAAAACCGAACCTAGTTACATTTTCTTCAACACTCCCTCTTAGCTAGGGAGGTATTCATTAAATGGTACATGGCATTTCTCAATACTAAATATATCTCATAAGAATATTCAGACTAGTAATCCACCAGTATAGCAATATTATAACCAACATTGTCACATAGCAAGGCCTTGACTAACAACTCTATCTCTGAGTAGATCAGAGCACAATGCTAGTGAGACCAATGATTATAGACACCTTTATCATTGTCTCTCAAGGTACATACCCACCCAAGTGTTCACTAAGTATGACCTTCTAGGACTATTCTTATCTTGGGTTCCCAACCCTCAAATAATATCGGTCCTCTTGCCTACTTTTATCTTGGATGCACTACACATCCTCAAAGAGCATCAGATTCCAAATGATTACCCAATCCTCCATTCTTTCTTCCCAGGTGAAGACAAGAACGTTGTGTCTATCATGTTTCTACATTTCCATTCATTGCCTTCACTAAGACTTACGGTTGTTAGTTCTGGTCTAGTGCATGACACATCAAATGAAAAACACATCTATCACTCCCTTTTAATCAGGAATGACTCAATACAGTCTCCCTCTTAATCAGGGATTTGTCAAATCTTCCTCTTAATAAGGGACTCTTCTATACATCAACAACTTCTTCTTCATGGGTCCTTCAGCTTCTTGATCAACTTCTCTCCTTGATGTCATGACAATAAGTTGATCTTCTTCCTTGTAGGGAAACAATCATCGATTACTTTCCTCCTTAGTTCATCATGTCATTCCTCTCTTCATGGAAAGTGGCCTTCTTCATATTTGGAACCTTCCTCATACGACTAATTCTTTCTCATCATGCTTCTTATATTCATCACATGAAAGCTAGTTGTACTTGTAAGTAGTCATGCATGAACTTATCCAAATATTATTCAAGAAATCAAAATATCATTAAATCAAGTTGTACCTTAGTAGGTGGCTCTTCATCATGACATCTTTCTGTAGATATAAACATCCTACATTCAAGTTGATACATCTTCCCAAATATATATGTTTTCAAGGGTTTCTATCTTTTCCAGACTTCCATTAGAGTCTTCATATCTTTTCGGGAGATTTCCTAGTCAACTCTTCTTGGTGTTTGGATGTTGATTGCTTTCATCATGGTTGCATAGCTCACGATCTCTTCCTTTCTCATACATTTCATTCTTCAAGGTTTCTAATTAGAGTTTTGTAATCGTAGTCAGCCACCTCATACTTTATATGAGGGCATATTATGTTGATTTCATCTAGTGTGACTTATGCCTTTCTCCATCCTTTCGTAGGAGGAGATCCTTTTTCCTCAATCATTCTTCTTAATATAGAAGTAACGATCCACATTATCTGCAGTGATATGACATGACATTATAAAGTTTAAACATAAGTATGCATACCTTATTTTACCATTAGGTCATGTAGGCTCCTTCTAGAAGCTTCCTTAATTGAAGTGACTTCAACCCCTTGATCTGTTTCTGCTTCTTTTCTTATGTCACCATGACATCATCCATGAATTCCATGAGTTGGAGTTCTTGATGAAACACTTGCTTTCTCTCTAGATTAGTGAATCCTCCGATTAGGATTCTATCAAAGAATATTGAGGATCTTGTATATCCTCACCTGGCATATGTTTCCTTTTGACTTGATGTATGATGAGACTTGTCCTGGATGACTTCTTTCTTTCCTTCAATGTCTAATGAGGTTTCCAAGAGTTATGTCCTTCATGTTTGACTATCATGGATTGTGTTCTTCATGATTCCCATGGTGATTCCATGAGCTCTTATTTTTAATGCTTTCATGATACTACAATGCATCTTAATCTTATCATATCTAAAGATTTAGGAACTTATCGTAGGACCCCATTTTGTGAGAGATTTGTTGCTCCCTCTTTTTTTGGCCGTTTTCTTCAGCTTCCTCCATCTTTTCGACGATATGAGATTTTATCTACCTTTTTTCCTAGCATTGAGTCTTATATTGTCTTTCTCTATGTAGCATAGATACCTCAGATTGTTGAATGAGGTAACCTTATTCTTATCATCTTTCATAGACCTCCTAATTGAGATCTCTTGATATTCCTTTGTTCTTAGATACCATTTATTTTTTATATCCATAAGTGATGTGACCTTCTTTACTCAATTTTCGGAGAATATATATTCTAGCATTTCATATACTTTATGTCTCATCTTCTTCTACATAGGCATGGGAGGACCTTTGAGCGATTTCATATGAATCCTATGAGTCTCTTGATGCTTTCAATCACTTCTTCAATCTCAGATATATTTCCATAAACATCAATGACTTCTATTTTTCCATGAGGATTATGAAAATCCTCCTTATTCTATGCAAGGACCTTTTCCATTAGGACTATGAATTTCCTCCAGCATTTAGATTTCCTTGCAAAAAAAAGTCATTAAAACAAAAATTAATTAAACATGAAAGATACTTACTTGGCATGTGAAGAGGAGATATTCACCTTGATGCTTCCTTTGCTTGAGCTTCCCATCACTAGTATCCTTTTATCAAGTCTTCCTTGGAGACCTTCTAGCACCATGACTTTGACATTATTGAAACTACTTCGTGACCTTGAGATCATTTTGACTCCTAATTCATCTTTAAGGTATTTGAGCATTTTGTTGACATGCTAGTGATACTACTATCCCACAAATGGAATTTATCACACTCAGTATTCCTTGGAGTTCATCAGCGAACAACTTCATCGAGCATTATTCAAACTATCATAGTGATGTAGGGAGACTTATGTTCTGATCTGAGCAACATGTTGTTCAAGATCCAATACTGTCACAAGTATATTTTTATGACATTGTATCAAGATAGTGATGTATTTGTGTAGAGAGGAACTGTATAGAGAGACTATCTGCCTAAGTTTTTGAAAGTATAGTTTATGCCAAGGGTACACTGCGATATAATTGTGTTTAGTTTCTCGAGAGAGAACTTGTGAGATCATTTAGATCATCTAATGTACTTTTTGCCTACTCAGAGATCCTTATTGTATTACCTATCGAAGAACTGGGATCTAGAGATTGTACATATGATGAGGTGTATTTCTCCATCCCCGATTATAGTGAATGTGTTTTATATGACTCTGTTGAGGACTATGATCATGAGGAAGTCGAAACTGTGATTGTGTTGTGATCACATAAATGTCAAGACAATTTATTCTCCTCCTTCACCTTGTTAGGTCTGCAATAAGATATGTCATCCTGTTATAAAGGTCCACATTGTAGTCACAAGGACTATGACTTGATATGAGATGATTAAATACATGTTGAGATGATAATTCCACAAGAGGACTGATCCTTACATTAGGTGTCCTATTATCACTGTATTGACTTCCCTTGACTGAACCATAGCTCTAATACCATGTTGAGAATTTAAGGGCATTTTGTTTATTACAAATTCTCTTACTTGATTACTACTTGTGTACATCTTCTTCTATTATCTTATATCCTTATTATTGTGTGTGTTCAGTACATCAAATAGAAACCAAAACAATAAGATAGTGAAAAAATGTTTAGGCTATTAAGTCAGGGCTAAAGCCTCTCCTCTTGAGAGGAAAAACCTTCAATCTCTTCTCATAGATGATTAGTTGATGAATACGAAGACCCTTGACAAAATTGACACAATATTACCTCCAATATGTTTGTCATTATCCTCTTCATTGTTTCGCCTGCAATACATAGTCTTGATATCATTGTCCTTCTTTAGTTCTCGTTCTCCTTGTTTCTTCGTTATGTAGTCACAGTCCTTAGCTTCTTCTTTCTTCGGCTGCCACAGATCCTCGGTCAGAAATAAGTTTCTTCATTTATGTTACTGTCTTTGAGATAGTCCTTCATGCTCTTTGTTTAAGATAATGATGATACAACCCACCACCGAGGGCTATACCAAACAAAACCACTGTATATATATATATATATATATATATATACAATCCTTCAATAGTAATGTTCAAAATTCTAAGAGTTATCATTGTATAGACCCTCGAGATAGACTTATGAGAGCTTGATATTACCCTTGATCCCTTCACCAAGATATCACTTTGTATGTGTACAATCTTCATTGACTATCATGAATGATCCGAAGGCTTATTCATTGACTCAACATCACTCCTTATGTATATAGATCATCTATGATACATTAGGCTGACATGAGTGCCTTAAAGGTATGTCGACATATCATCAAGGAGATCACTGTCTTTTTGTAGAGCCAACTTGCATGAGGATAGTGACACTTTTTCTTGGAGGGTAATGCTTTGACCTTATGACTTTTATAATACTTATGATGAGACATAAAATCCTAAAGAAATCAAGAAGTAGTCTTTGACCTATGGTAAATACATCTTGTTCATTAAACCCATGATGCAAGGAATAATACTTTTTATTTTACATAATATTATAATTACAAGTCATAATGAAAACCGTGTGAAAACTGAACCTAGTTACATTTTCTTCAACACCTTTCAGGCCCCTAATGTTCCATGAGATGAATTTCATTGGTTGGATTTGGGAATAGGATAAAATAGGGTTTCCATTAGAGCAACTCTTCCTAAATTCACTACATAGTCTCCCGGGTCTTGAAGCATTTGGCCCTTGGATTTTCCACCTTTATTCTTAGGTTATTTAGCTATGATTGTCTGGTCTAAGGAAGTGTTATATTTGATGCCCTGCAAATTTAAAGACATGGAGTGGGTTTAGGTGTTACCTGAGTTACTGGAATTGTGAAGAATATTATCTTGATGCCATGGATATGCTCTTGTAACCAACTACACTTGCTCTTTTGGAATGGTTGTTGGATCGTTATTTTGTCACTCCTTAACAATTTGTTAGACATTTAGATCTTGCAACTCTCGATCTTCAAAGTATTCTTCTTCCAATGGTGCTAGAAGATCCTGTGGAAGGAGGTCCATTTCGAAGTTTGCATCTTCTAGTTGGATATCTTCCTGAGATTTTCCTGTTCATTTCTCTCCAGCTAAAAGCCAGGTTGTAGATGTGCCCTTTTGGATCTTCTATTTTTTGGGAATTTTCTTCACTTACTTTCTATAGAACTTTGTAAGGATTCTTATCTTGGGGATTAACCCTAGTGGTCTCTGAATCCTATGTTCTCGCTTGGTGGTTTCCCCTTTTCTTCTATTTGATCTCTTTCATTTGTTTACTACAATGAAATACCCTTCATATGTGCCCTGATCCATGTAAATGCATTTGCATGCATGGGACATGTATCTATATCTCTTGGTTATTTCAGAGAGCATCACAAAGTTTCCCAACTTATTGCCAATGTGAGCCATAATATCAGGGTCCCAATATTCCCGCAAAAGAGAGTATGATCGGGTCCAAACCAACAGGAGAGAAAAATATTCCTTCTCAAGGTTAAAATGGGGAGCCTAGGGTTTAATGAAGAGTCCTGCAAAATTCATAAAATAGGGACCTCCTTCAAATATTTTGTCCCAATCTTCAATGTTCTTGAGAATGACTATAAAAGAAGCCACAAGATCCCAACTTTAAAACCAAATCACCTTTGAGAGTCTAATTTCTATGGATCCAGTTGACTAATGTTCTTTTTGTTGGCCAAGGACCAACAAATTTGTAGATGATGGCGTGCTCCCTCATGTTCTCAACTACCACCCCTAGCTTTTAAGGGGGGGATTTCCATGAGCAGAGAATCTTTTTCTAGAGTTCTGCATGCACCACTGGTTTGGGCAGAGGAGTGTGTTAATGCTAGATTCATGACAAGAGCTTGAATTTTTCCAAAGCCTGAAGGGTTTTGTTGCATTATTGTTGGGTCAATGGTTTTTCCTCAACCTACTGCTGAGAATTGTCTGCACAAAGGAAGAGAGTTATTGCAGCTTGCTATCGCATTCTTGTAGGAGGGTTCATTGTCCCACCCCCTCGATGGGGACACCATGGAGCCAAAATATTGGTGACAAAAGTCTAAAACCCTAACACAAAATCAGTAACCACGTGAAACAATAGCACTCATCAACACTACCCAATAACAAATATGTATATTATAAATACGAAAATTAATTAATAAAAATCTAAATTATAACTTAAAAAAATAAAAATGAATTTTTTTTAATTATATATATATATATATGAAATTAAGAAAATAAAATTAATTGATAAAAATGTAATATTAAAATTTAAATAACTAAAATTATATAACAAAATAGATGTAAATTATATATATATATATATATATATATAATCTTTTCCCAATTTTATAAATAAATAATAAAATTTAAATAAATAAAATGTATTATATTTATATATAAATAAAATTTAATAAATAAATAAGTTTATCTATAATAGAAACTTAATTAATAAATAATAAAATAATTTTCCATATTTTTAAACTGAAATAAAATGTTTAAAAGAAAAATGGAGATTTCAAAACTAATCCTATAATCCTTTCCTAGAAAAATAAATCAAAACATAAATTTTATAGAAATATTATGCGCCATATTTCTTATAATTTTTTTAAATATTATCATTAAATATAATTAAGTAAAATTTCTTTTATAACCCATATATTTTATAATAGAAAAAGTATATATATATATATATATATATATATATTAGTGTACATAACAATAGTGTGTTTGTCTTAATTTATTAATAAGGAAATTTAATTAAAAATAAAATTTCAATTCTAACAATAATTAGATAAAAAGTTTATTTATGTTTATTTAGACTATAAAAAAATTAGGGTGATATACTAAGTTTATAAGATTATTTTTAAAGTGTAAAAACAAAAATATAAAGGGGGAAAAACGAAAAAGAGAATTACACAGAGACAATGGTTTTGACTTATAAGCTTCATAGACTTCCACTAGAATGGGTTCTTTATTATTATTGAGTGAAAAGTTAGGGTTAGGTGGGATGCCCAATTATGTCTCTACTCAACCAAGTCTACCATCTAGGGAGCTCATAGTTAGTTATATGTCATATAACATTACAAAATTTCTTGTTTAGCTTCATTCCTTTCAAGAAGCTCTCTTCCCAATGAAAACTTCAACTACCAATAAATGTTTATTATGTATGTGTATAAGTTGTATTAGCCTTGGGTGTTTCCCATATCGGGTACCTAGTCAATAATCTCAAATGACATTTCAATATTAGCAAAATAGTGATGCTCTTCAGATATTTATCTTTCCACGTGTTTAATCTTTTCGTGGATCTATTAAGTAGTGTGCTCACAATACCAAAGTGGTGAGCTCCCAACTAGTTATTAGGCATGAAATCCATCCTGCTATCAAAGGTATGTCACTCCTCTCTAGAAACAAGCTAGTTGACAATGTAGGTTAACCTAAAAAAGGGTCGACGCTACCTAGCCTAAGTATTGGAGTAGAGGGATGTTGGGGGAAATTAGGGAACCAATACATATAGGCTAGGAACAAATGGGAAGAATAAAACTCATAAGACTAGAAGATATGAAATTATCTTTGGAATCCAACCTCTTCAAGGTTGTAAGAGGCCTGAGGAAGCAAGCACAACAAAATTATAGAAAAGGAAAAAGAAGAATTCTCTAGACCAAATCATTAAAGTTCATGTGATAGAGAACAGAATAAATCAAGAACGAAGAGGCTTGTTGGAGAGCCACTTAAATAGCATAGCAAAAATGAAAAAAGGTTGTACTAGATGGAAAAAAATATCTTTCACATAAAAAAAACCATAAAACTCGTCATAACTATCTTGACAAGTGAAAATCAATATTTCTCTCATATAAAGTGGTAACACCATCTCACATTAATGCTAGCCCCCTCCTAAAATTACTAATATTACTAATATGAATGGGAAGGCTGGAAAATATTAGAATGTGCACTAACGAAGGAAAATTTAACATTCCCAACCAAGATTTGATAAAACTCCATACATTACCATGCATTAAACTAGTACCAAAGAAAACACTTTTTGGTAGAACCGTTAAATGTCATCCAAAACATACTAGGGCAATAAATAGTTCATAATTATTTTGAAAAGGATGCATTGTGGCATCCACCTCTATGAGTAGTGAGAAGGTCCCCATTACGGTTAAATCATGTTTCTTTTCCCTCGAATCGAATTCATGTTGTTTCTTTTCCTGAGGATTCGCTCCTTTCTCATGATAATCGAAGAGAATGAGCGCATGAAAGGCATCGACGGTATTCTTCAACGGACGTTGATTACGATATTAATGGAGACTGACCTTTTTTTATTTTTATTTTATATATTTTTTAACGAGTATCCCAAGAACATACTTATCCAACACGTTTTTTTTTAAATTATATATATACAACCATTCGTCAAATGATTATTCCAAAAAAAATCCCAACACGTTTTTTCAAATTATATATATAAAAAATCGTCAAATGATTATTCCAAGAAAAATCCAACATCATAAATTAAAAGACGAAGAAAATATATTTTTCAAAATTCAATAAATAAATATTAAAAGTTAAATAAAAAAATGGTCTATACTATAGTTTTATATATGCAAGGGATATTATATATATTAATTAATAAATATGTATAAAAAAAATAATTTAATAAATAATAAATTTTAACTAATAAAAACTATATATATTACAAAACATAAAATAAAATATATGTAGTCAATTGAGCTTAGTTTAAAGTAGAGGCGGAATCGCGGTTATCTTTTTTAATATTATCATTATTTATAACTAGCATTTGTACCAAAGGCTGCAAAGAAACGCCGTAAGTCGGTAGTGCATATGGAAGAAGAGCATAGATGAAAAAAATGTGATATGTTATGTGATCTAACTATTGCCAAATTTGAATGAGAAAAGAAATGAAAAAAGAAATCTTAATGTTAAATGTAATACACACCAATTTACCAATTTTTGTTATTACAAGGAGGTTGATCTCGTTCTTCTTACATAAGAAATCCTCTTCTTACATAAGAAATCTACTACTTTCAGTGCAGTTATGTGACTACCAACACCACCACGAAGCTATAAACATCAATCTTATCAGTGAAGTGGTAATTCTCATGATACAGGGGATCTAGATAACCGAAAGTGCCCTGAGGTGCACTGGAAATGTGTGAGGCTTCTGTTTGAACAATCCTGCACAACCCAAAATCTGCAACCTTCGCATTGAAGCCATAATCAAGCATAATGTTGCTTGATTTCACGTCCCTGTGATAAATTGGAGGATTTAGGCTTGAATGAAGGTAAGCAAGAGCACGAGTAGTTTCTGCGGCCACTCATACTCTTGCTCTCCATGAAATATCTCTTCCTATTTCCTTATGTAAACACTCATAACGTGTGCTATTAGGTATAAATTTATAGACAAGAATGGGTTTATTGTTTTGAAGGCAACAGCTTAAGAGTCTAACCAAATTTGGGTGATGTACAGTTGACAGAAGCTTGATTTCATTGAGGACCTATTCCATTCATTGAGTATCTTTATACCTTATCTTCTTCACTGCAACAGTACGTGTTCCCTCAAGCTTTCTTGCATAGACTATGCCAAAGCCTCCTATACCCAATCTCAATTCACCGGAGAAGATTTTTGTGGCTATTTACATTTGTCTGTAGGTGTGGATTGGAATATTTTGTGGACCTCCCTGGACAGACATCAACCGTTTGAGGCTTCTCCTTATCTTCAATGGACCATGATACCTTTGGTAACAACAGTAGAGAAGGATAACACGCTCAGGTGCTACACAACCTCTATCTATATCTGCATCATGATCATATTCTAATATTAAATTTCTCATATCCAAGCAAGTGACCTCTGTATCCACTTTATTTTATGATTTTACCACTTTTGTGGTCAACTATGTAAGATTGGAGAGCTTTGAAAGATCCTCCACACTCATTGCACAAATAGACTCCATTAATGGCAAGATGAGAGTGTTTAATGAAGTGACTTGAGAAATGTTTTTTGGAAGCTCATTTATACTGTAGCATGCATCCAATTTTAGTTGATTTAGATTCTTGAGCTTTCCCATTTGACTAGGAAATGAACGCTATGCCAAACAAGAACTAAGATTCAAAACTTTAAGGCTAGATAGAGTGCAAAGAATCTCTGGCAAATCAACAAGTTTGGTGCACCTAGCCGAGTTAAGAAACTTAAGTTTCTGAAGTTGTTGCACTCTAATTGGTTATGTTCCTATGGATGTGCTAAATCCAAAACCTTCAGAGACTTGATGTTTAAGAAAAATCCTTTCGAAATCTCTTCCAAATTAGTATTAGAGACCAATACCAAGCTCTCAAATTTCGAAAATTTCAAATAAGTTATAAGATCCTTAATAGCTTTATGGACAACTAATATCCAGGTGTAATCCCTTGTATCTCTTTCACCGAGAAAGTTTTGCAACTTTTGACCTACTGAAAAAAGCATTTCTCCTAGCTTCCTATGTAAATCGCCATGCCACAGAGAGCTTCATGAATTTTTAAATACTCCACAGTATGATAGTCATCATCAACAATATATTCCACACACTCCAGTAGGCACCTACTTACCAGTTCTTTTATGTGATGTCACTACGCATCCACTAAATAAGGCATCCCTACCCCGTTGAGAAACTCTTTAGTGTCCCACATTTGCACCAACGTCTGCACAAGAACTTATTTATCTCCAAGAAATTCTTCACAATTTAGAAAACATTTCTTTGGGTGGGGATCAAACAAATTATCAAAACTCCATCTTAAAGGCTGATAAAGCTCTGTGTCAATGTTCGTCTTGCTCCTTTGGAAGGAAGTACCAAATAAGGCAACCCTACCCCATTGAGAAACTCTTCAGTGTCCCACATTTGCACCAACATCTCCATAATAATTTATTTATCTCCAAGAAATTCTGCATAATTTAGAAAACATATTTTTGGGTGGGGATCAGACAGATTATTAAACTCCATCTTAACACCAACTTGAAGCTGTAAACATCACTCTTATAAGTTAGGTGGTATTTCTCATGATACAGGGGATCTAGATAACCGAAAGTGCCCTGAGGTGCACTAGGAATGTGTGAGGCTTCTGTTTGAACAATCCTGCACAACCCAAAATCTGCAACCTTGGCATTGAAACCATAATCAAGCATAATGTTGCTTGATTTCATGTCCCTGTGATAAATTGGAGGATTTAGGCCTCAATGAAGGTAAGAAAGAGCGCGAGTAGTTTCTGCGGCCACTGATACTCTTGCCCTCCATGAAAGGCCTTTTCTGATTTCCTTATGTAAATGCTGATAGAGTATGCCATAGGGCATAAATTTATAGACAAGAATGGGTTCATTGTTTTCAAGGAAACAACCTAATATTCTAACCAGATTTGGGTGATATACAGTTGAAAAAAGCCTAATTTCATTGAGGACCTATTCCATTCACTAAGTATCTTTATGATTTATCTTCTTCACTGTAAAATTACATTTTCCCTAAAGATTTCCTACATAGACTATGCCGAAACCTCCTGTACCCAATCTCAATTCACTAGAGAAGATTTTTGTGGCTATTTCCATTTATGTGTAGGTGTAGACTGGAATATTTAGTGGACCTCCCTGGATAGAAATCAACCATTTGTGGCTTCTCCTTGTCTTCAATGCACCACAATACCTTTCGTAACAACAATAGAGAAGGATAACATGATCATGTGCTACACAACCTCTATCTGCATCTGCATCGTGATCATATTCTAGTATTGAATTTCTCATCTCCAACCTAGTTAACTCTGTATCCACTTTATTTTCTAATTTTACCACTTTTGTGGTCACCTACGTAAGATTGGAGATCTTTGAAAGATCCTCCACACTCATTGTACAAATAGACTCCATTAATGGCAAGATGAGAGTGTTTAATGAAGTGACTTGAGAAATATTTTTTGGGTTCTCATTTAGACTATAGCATGCATCCAATTTAAGTTGCTTTAGATTCTTGAGCTTTCCCATTTGACTGGGAAATGAACAATATGCCAAACAAGAACTAACATTCAAAACTTGAAGGCTAGATAGAGCGCAAAGAATATTTGGAAAATCAACAAGTTTGTGCACCTGGCCGAGTTAAGAAACTCAAGCTACTGAAGTTATTGAACTATGACTGCTATGTTCCTATGGATGTGCATGATAAATCCAAAACCTTTAAAGACTTGATGTATGAGAAAAATCCTTTTGAAATCTCTTCCAAATTAGCATTAGATTCCAATACCAAGCTCTCAAACTTTGAACATTTCAAATAAGGTAGAAGATCCTTAATAACATTATGGCCAACTCATATCAGGTTGCAATCCCTTGTATCTCTTTCACGGGGAAAGTTATGAAACTTTTGGCCTACTAAAAAAGCATTTCTCCTGGATGCCTATGTAAATCACCATGTCACAGAGAGCTTCATGAATCTTTAAATACTCCACAGTATGATCGTCATCATCAACAATATATTCCACACACTCCAGTAGGCACCTACTTACCAGTTCTTTTATGCGATGTCGCCCAACATCCACTAAATAAGGCATCCATGCCCCGTTGAGAAACTCTTCACTATCCCACATTTCCATCAATGTCTCCACAAGAATTTATTTATCTCCAAGAAATTCTGCACAATTTAGAAAACATTTCTCTCGGTGGGGATCAGAGAGATTATTAAAACTCCATCTTAAAGGTTGATAAAGTTTTGTGTCAATGTTCGTCTGGCTCCTTTGGAAGGAAGTACCAAATAAGGCATCCCTGCCTCGTTGAGCAACTCTTTAGTGTCCCACATTTGCACTAGCGTCTCCACAAGAATTTATTTATCTCCAAGAAATTCTGCACAATTTAGAAAACATTTCTCTTGGTAGGGATCAGACAGATTATTAAAACTTCATCTTAAAGGTTGATAAAGCTCTGTGTCAATGTTTGTCTCGCTCCTTTGGAAGGAAGTATCAGTGCTTTCCATAAACTTTAAAGAAATGAAAAAGGAAATCTTAATGTTGAATGTAATACACACCAATTTACCAATTTTTTTTATTGCAAGGAGGTTGATCTCATTCTTCTTACGCGAGAAATCCACTAATTTCAGTGCAGTTATGTTCTCTACCAACACCACCCCGCAGCTGTAAACATCACTCTTATCAGTGAGGTGGTAATTCTCATGATACAGGGGATCTAGATAACTGAAATTGCTGTGATGTGCACTAGAAATGTGTGAGGCTTCTGTTTGAACAATCCTACACAACCCAAAATCTGAAACCTTGGCATTGAAACCATAATCAATCATAATATTGCTTGATTTCATGTCCCTGTGATAAATTGGAGGAATTAGGCCTGAATGAACGTAAGCAAGAGCGCAAGCAGTTTCTACAGCCACTGATAATGTTTCCCTCCATGAAAGGCCTTTTCCTATTTCCTTATGTAAACACTGGTAGAGTGTGCCATTGGGCATAAATTTATAGACAAGAATGGGTTCATTGCTTTGAAGGCAACAACCTAATAGTCTAACCAGATTTGGGTGATGTACAATTGATAGAAGCCTGATTTTTTTGAGGACCTATTCCATTCACTGAGTATCTTTATGTATTATCTTCTTCGCTACAACAATATGTTTTCTTGAAGCTTTCCTACATATAATGTGATGAAACCTCCTGTACCCAATCTCAATTCACTGAAGAAGATTTTTGTGGCTATTTCCATTTGTCTATAAGTGTATACTAGAATACTTAGTGGACCTCCCTGGACAAACATCAACCATTTGAGGCTTCTCCTTGTCTTCAATGCACCACGATACCTTTGGTAACAAAAATAGATAAGGATAACATGCTCAAGTGCTACACAACCTCTATCTTCATATGCATCATGATCATATTCTAATATTGAATTTCTCATCTCCAACCAAGTGACCTATGTATCCACTTTATTTTCTGATTTTACCACTTTTGTGGTCAACTATGTAAGATTGGAGAGCTTTGAAAGATACTCCACAGTCATTGCACAAATAGACTCCATTAAGGGCAAGATGAGAGTGTTTAATGAAGTGACTTGAGAAATTTATTTTGGAAGCTCAGCTAGACTGTGGCATGCATCCAATTTGAGTTGCTTTAGATTCTTGAGCTTTCCCATTTGACTCGGAAATGAACGTTATGCCAAACAAGAACTAAGATTCAAAACTTGTAAGCTAGATAGAGTGCAAAGAAACTACTTACCAGTTCTTTTATGCAATGTGGCCAAGCATCCACAATTTTAATTTACAATATTAACTAAATTCTATAACTCATTTTAAAATTAAAAATTTACAACTATAATTGAATTTTATACTTGATTTTAACTCAAAAAAAGATGAGAGTTATAATATATTGAAATGAATTAAAATTTACATTTATATTTGAATTAATTAATAAATGTTATTTTATTTTATTTAATTAATTAATTTGATTATTTTCTAACTCCATGGTAGTGTGTTGTAATCTAAGATTCACAAAATGTCCTTTATACATTAATTTTACAAACATATACGTAGTAATTAAACAAATTCACTTAGGATGTTGTGCTTGAGATTCTAGTGGTAAGGGGTGGGCTGCCAAATTAGACAAAGGGTGCTTGAGATGTCCTTCATATAGACATTTCCAATTTGCATCATGTGGATTCTCATAGTTGAAAATAAGACAATTGCATTATCTCATTAGTATACTTGAGATAAGTTTTGCAGTTTTTTTAGGTATAAATTTTGGTTGAATTTTTGGAAAATAGGGCAAGCAAATGCCCTCAAATATTTTAGAGTGATAAATCCATATAGGTAGTGAAAAAGGTATTTTAAAATAGTGCCAATATAACAAAAAATAAGAAATTCTTTTTTTTTTTAAGAAACAAAATAAGAAATTCTTATGTTTCAGTAACTTTAATTTCATAAAAAAAATTATAAATCATTAAAATAGTGCAAATATAATTTTTTTTTTTAAGAAACTAAATAAGAAATTCTAATGTTAGTTTAAATTTAACATTTAAAAAAAAAAAACAATTTGATTTCTATATTTGTGCACACTTATATGCATTAGATGATAATTATCATTTCATGGATGACGTAGGGCTCTAATATTAGGTGACGTTTCAAAGAATAGGTCTTTAAATTTTAGTTGGAGTGAGGTTTCTGTTGGAAATAATACTGAGAGGGGGGGTGAATCAGTATCATCAAGTTCTTATAATAAATCTTCCTTATTTATACTTTGAATTATTTTTGCATGTCAGTACCATAAAATAATGAGCATGAACAAGAAAAACAGATAGTCACACCAAAGAACACCAGATATAAGGTGGAAACCCAATGTGGGTGAAAACCACCTGCTGCAATATGTCTCTATCTTCTTTCAAATTAGAAACTCATTTTACAATGGTTTTGTACTGGTGCAGTCCTTTACCAATACGCAGGCTGCAACCTGCAGAGAGCTACAACTCTCTCTCGTTTTCCAGTCTCTCCTGGAAGGGAGCTACAACCCCCCTACTTCTTTTCTTTCAAGGACCACTTTTCATAAATTTTCAAACTGGATCCATGAACATCAAATGATCATCAAGTACAAGTAAATCACCCAGTCAACTGCAGTAACCAGATCAATAGTAACAGTAAACTAAACCTAGAACACCTTATCAACAAAGAAAAGTGAGTCAAATAAATGCCTTAATATAGATACGCAGTTTTTCTTTCTCTGGCCTGCGTGGCTATGCACTTCACCTTCTACTCCCCTGCGTATACCCGCAGAGAGCCTTCTGCTGCACCGCGTACCCACGCACTGTTTCTTCAATCACGCTACGTACTGTTACTGTAGGCACACACCCACAGATGCTATCACGCCGCGTACTGCTACTGTAGCCACGCACCCACAGATGCTATCGCGCCACGTACCTACGCACCTGCGGCTTCTGAAGCGCCGCGTACTTTCCCTATGCCTACGCACCTGAACCTCTGTCGCGCTGCATACCCACGCACTGCGCCTTCTTCTGCTCTGCGTACCCACGCACTTCTCCTTCTTCTACTCTGCGTACCCACGCACTTGCACCGTTAATCACCTGCGTACCTCTGATTAGGGCCGAATTGGCAGTCCCCCAGTGTGCCACAGATAGTCAGATGCTCAGATCTGATCATGCGCTCGAGAGATCACCCTTCATAGATTCGCTTTCAACTTCACTTTTATATAGATCAAGCTTTTAAAACAATAACCCAATATTTCAGATCTTAAGATATTCAATTTGCAAAAGATGCCTTAGCCAAGTGATCTCCTTCCCTATTTATAGTCAAGCCCTTATTCACACCATGGGGAAAAACCATCAATAACCAATACAAGGGATCCAAACCGGGGCTAAAATAGATCCTATACCACGGGCCAAAGCCATAGAATCAAGAACGGCAAGCTAAATACCACGGGCCAAACATAGGAAACCCCACGTGAACGCGCTTCTCTGCCTTGAAGTAAGTGAACTGGGGGTACGCACCTTCTGAACGGGTGACCTGCATGTATGAACGCACTTCCTGGCCGTCGTACCTGTGGGTACGCACCTTTTGAACCATTCACCTGCGTACCTCTTAATTTCCAACATTTTGAGAGCCTGATCAGAGCATTGCCACTTGAGGGTGTTGCCATCAAGTACAACATCTGTAACATAGAGCCATACCAGAATCATAATGCCAACAATCTCCCCCTTTGGACTTGATGGAAACCTCAAGATCCTCAACGTCATTCTCCCCCTTTGACATCAAGGGCAAAGGGTTATGCTCCCCCTAAGAACATGCTCCCCCTGACTATAAACCAGATCTGCAAAGAAGAACCATAATCCACCAAACACCATAAATGACCATGAAAGAGATAGAGACATATTGCAGCAATATTCAGACCAGCATCCATGATCTCCTTCTGTACGTCCTCCATAATTCCAACAATGCATTATATGCTCCCCTTGAACCTGTGCCATTCGATCTTCAACCAATCCGCAACCCAGCACATGTACGCATATGCCCCAGATGAGCCTTGCGTACAACCAACCATCAGAAGAGATTCAACAAGATGATGCATCAACAACCCCCAGCTTTTGCCTGAGGTATTCAAAGGTCTCCCTGGGCAATGGTTTGGTGAGTATATCAGCAACTTGTTCCTTAGAAGGAACATACTCCAACTTGACCTTTTGTTCAAGTACTTGTTCCCGGAGAAAATGATACTTGATCGGTATGTGCTTGGTCTTTGAATGCATGACTGGGTTCTTTGAAATGCTGATTGCACTTGTGTTATCACATAAGATGGAGATAGGTGGTGTACAAGTGATTTGAAAGTCCTGCAAGGTCTGCATCATCCAAAGGAGTTGAGTGCAGCAAGATGCAGCAGCAACATATTCTGCTTCAGCTGTAGACAAGGCAATCGAACTCTGTTTCTTGTTGAACCAAGATACTAATCCGGAACCCATAAAGAACGCACCACCACTTGTGCTCTTCCTGTCATCCACGCTTCCTGCCCAATCTGCATTTGTATAAGCATGAAGTGTGAGATCTGTATCTCTAGGATACCATAAGCCATAATTTTGAGTCCCTTGAAGATATTTGAAGATTCTCTTCACTGCCTGAAGATGAGTTTCCTTCGGATTTGCTTGAAATCTTCCAACTATTCCCACTACATGCATGATGTCTGGTCGGGTACCTGTCAAATAAAGTAGACTTCCAATCATAGATCTGTAGGTTGGTTGATGCACTGCTGCTGATTCATCATTTGCACTGAGGCTACATCCTGTGACCATGGGTGTACATACTGGTTTTTCATCTTCCATGCCATATTTCTTCAAAATCTGCTTGAGATACTTGGTTTGAGACAAAAAGATCCCTCCTTCTTTTTGTTGGATTTGCAAACCAAGAAAATATGTCAGTTCTCCCAGCAAGGACATTTCGAATTCTTTCTGCCTCACCAAGGAAAAGCTTTGACTCATAGCTTCTTCATTGCTGCCAAAGATAATGTCATCTACATACACAACAAGTATTAGCAATTTGTCATTTTTAACTTTTATATAAAGATTGATGTCTGCTGATCCTTTTGAAAAACCTTGTTGATGAAGATATTTGTCCAAACGATAGTACCAAGCCTTTGGAGCTTGTTTGAGACCATAGAGAGCCTTTTTCAATCTGCATACAAGATTTGGATCATTTCCAAGAATGAAACCATCTGGTTGCTCAATGTATACTTCTTCTTCCAAGTCTCCATTCAGAAAGGCTGATTTCACGTCCATTTGAAATACTTTGAAGTTTTGAAAGCTTGAGAGAGCAAGGAACATTCAGATGGCCTCAAGTCTTGCAACAGGAGCAAAGGTTTCTTCAAAATCTATTCCTTCTTGCTGCGCATACCCTTTACAAACAAGTCTGGCCTTGTTTCTAATTACTTCTCCATTTTCATTCAATTTATTTTTGAAGACCCATTTTGTCCCTATAACATTCTTATCCTTTGGTCTAGGAAACAGCTCCCAAGTGTTGTTCTTTTTGATCTGCTCAAGTTCTTCATCCATTTCTTTCACCCAACATTCATCTTTGCATGCCTCTTTCACATTTTGTGGTTCAGTGGAAGAGAGTAATGCCAAATAGCTTGAAGCTTCTGCAACTGTTCTTCTTGTTTGTACACCTGCTTCTTTCTGCCCCAAAATCTGAGATTCTGGATGATTCTTCTGAACATATCTGGATGGAGTCTTCTCTTCTATCCTTATCTGCTCCTCTGGTTCTTCTTGAGGTTCTTCTTCTTCAGCATTCTGTCTTTGAGGGTAGTCTTCATCTTCTTCGATATCTTCATGATTTACTTACCTAGGAATGTATCCCTTCTCATCAACCACTACATCAATGCTGTCAACAATTCTTCCAAGTCTTTTATTGTAGCACTTGTATGCTTTGCTGTGTGGAGAATAACCAAGAAGAATGCCTTCATATGCTCTAGGTTCAAGTTTGCCAAGTTGCTCATCAGTATTCTTAATATAGCATTTGCTCCCAAAGATTTTGAAGTGCTTTACCGAAGGGGTCTCACCATACCAGAGCTCATGAGGAGTTTGAGTGTTGTTCACCCGGACATTTGTTTTGTTGAGAATAACAACCGCAGCATATGCAGCTTCACCCCAGAAAGTTGCGGGAGTTCCAGACTCATCAAGCATAGCATAAGCCATTTGTTGGACTGTTCTGTTCATTCTTTCCACTACTCCATTTTGCTGAGGAGTTCTAGCTGTAGAGAATTCTCTTCTTATCCCATGTTCTTCACAGAAATCGAAAAATTCGTTTGAGGTAAACTCCCCACCTCTGTCGGATCTGAGGCACTTAATTTTGTATCCTGATTCATTTTCAACCAAGGCTTTAAAGGATTTGAATTTTTCGAATGCTTCATCTTTGTGCTTCACAAGTCCTAACCAGACAAACCTGGAGAAATCGTCAATGAATAATATCAAGTATTCTTCTCCTCGAGGTGTCCTTTTCCTGAATGGTCCACATACATCTGTATGTACAAGCTCAAGAGGCATGCTAGCTGATCCTTCCTTCTCTGGAAAGTTAGTTCTGGTTTGCTTTCCAAACTGACATGACTTGCATATGGTGTTGTCTGGAATTTTGATATCTGGAAGACTGCGAACTGCCTGATATTTGCATGCTTTCCTTATTTGTGAAAAGCTTAGATGCCCCAACCTCCGGTGCCATAACCAGTGTTCATCATCCTTGCTTAGATAGCATTGTTGTTGTCCTTCTTCAAATATGTATAGATTATTTGGAGTTCTTTTTCCTTTGATCACCATTTTACCTGTATCAAGATCACGAACAAGACATCCATTTGTTCTAAATATCACCTCGGTTCCTTCATCACACATCTGGTTGACACTCAGAAGATTATGCTTCAATCCATCTACATACAAAACATTTCCAGCTTTGACCTTTTCTTTTAACTGAGCAGTGCCTTTTCCTTTCATAGCTGCAGGAGTATCATTTCCAAAAGAAACTTTCTTTCCCTTTTCTAAAGCAGAATATGATTCAAGTTTTTCTTTATCACCTGTCATATGCTTCGAACATCCACTATCAATGTACCATAGATTTTCCTGTCCCTCTGCATAAAATGCTATCCCACATCTTTTTGTTTGTGGTTCCTTTATTCTCCATGTTTTGGTGCTTGAGGCTTGTTCCTTTGTCTGCTGAAACCTGCTCCTGCATTCAGAATCTTCATGACCAAAGTTATTGCAAATAGAACATTCAACTTCATTTTCAAGAACCGAAAAGTTGTTATAGGTCCCTTTTGTAATCCCGGTCATACTTCTTTGTTTTTGAGCTTCTCTAGTCATGATCGTTTTATATGCAACACATTGAGCTGCTCCGTGACCAAATTTATGGCAAGAGAAGCATTGTCCATTGAAGAAACTTCTGCGGTTATCAAATCTTCCGGCCAAACGATTGTAATTTCTATTGTCATTCATTCTTGAAGCAAATTGAGAGGATTTTACCTGTGGCTGGTTGTAGCTTTTGTTCATCCTTAAGATGGATTGCCCCTGGTTTACCTGATAATCTTTGTTTGTAATTGGTCCCTGCTTTACCTGGTGATCTCCATTGTGCTTTTGTTCATTCCTTCTTGCTGCATCAAGATAACTCTTTGAGGTGGATGCTTGAGAAGTTTCTCCATTATACCCCAGACCTGTCTTGTTTAGTGGAGAACGTTGTACATTGATGATCTCATCCAGAGTTTCAGATCCTTTGACAAACTTAAGATTAATAGCCTTTGTTTTCTCAATCTCTTTTCTAAGACCAACAATTTCACCTTCTAACTTTTCAAGATATTTTTCTTTTTCATCAATCTGAAATTGTAGAGTATCAATGATCATATTCTTTTCTTCTATACATGTCTTGAGTCTAGAAATTTCTTCATGAAAGCTATCCACATCTATAGAATCCATGTAATCATCATCTTCAAATGCCATTAAGAGTTTATAGTCATTACCTCGTTCATCTTCATCACTATTTGATAGACCATCACTATCTTCATGAGTGTAGTAGCTTTTCTTATTTGCATTCTGTTTCTTGCTCCATCTAGTAGGTTCCTTTCCTTTGTCAATCTTATCCTTATGAGGACATTTCGCAGCATAATGACCTACTCTTCCACAAGCAAAACATTTAAAAGGTAACTTACCTCTGAACCTTCCAGTACCCCGTTGAAGATTTCTGACAAAATTTGATTCTTCTTCTTCTTCTGGCACGTGACTTGCTTCATAATAGTCTCCTTTGCCTGAAGCCTTGAAAGCAGCTTCTCTCCTGTCTGATGGACCTCCCTTTCTCATTTCATAAGCAGTTAGAATTCCGTGTAGCTGAGACATAGTAAGAATTCGTAGATTTTCTTTTTCTTCTATTGCAGACACTTTAGATTCAAACTTGGGGGACAATGATCTTAAAACTTTTTCAACCACAATAGCCTCTTTTATTTCTTCACCCAAGATTTTCATGCAATTAACAATCTCGTCTACCCGAAGAAAATAGTTAGCCACACTTTCATCATTATACATTCTGAGATTCTCATACTGAATCCTGAGGGTTTGAAGTTTAGCACGCTTTACCTGTTCATCTCCTTCGTAGCTCAAGACAATCTTGTCCCATATTTCCTTTGCGGATTTATATTGCATAACCTTTACAAATTCTGTTTGAGATAAGCATCCTAGCAGAGTATTGACTGCTTTAGCATTTGTTTCATATTTCTTCTTCTCGGCCAAATCTGTAGGAGTAGCTCAAGGAAAAGTGTAGCCTGTATCTATGATATCCCAAACTTCTGTACCAAGAGATTGAAGATAGGCAGTAACTCTTACCTTCCAATAATTGAAGTTTGTCCCATCAAAGATTGGTGGCCTGATGGATGCTTCCCTCTCGTAGTTGCTCATGATTAATGATCTTCCTTCAAGCGATCAAGCTTCTCTGAAGGACCTGCTCTGATACCAATTGTTGGAAATAATACTGAGAGGGGGGGTGAATCAGTATTATCAAGTTCTTATAATAAATATTCCTTATTTATACTTTGAATTATTTTTGCATGTCAGTACCATAAAATAATGAGCATGAACAAGAAAAACAGATAGTCACACCAAAGAACACCAAATATAAGGTGGAAACCCAATGTGGGTGAAAACCACCTGCTACAATATGTCTCTATATTCTTTCAAATTAGAAACTCCTTTTACAATGGTTTTGTACTGGTGCAGTCCTTTACCAGTACACAGGCTGCAACCTGCAGAGAGCTACAACTCTCTCTCATTTTCCAGTATCTCCTGGAAGGGAGCTACAACCCCCCTACTTCTTTTCTTTCAAGGACCACTTTTCATAAGTTTTCAAACTGGATCCATGAACATCAAATGATCATTAAGTACAAGTAAATCACCCAGTCAACTGCAGTAACCAGATCAATAGTAACAGTAAACTAAACCCAGAACACCTTATCAACAAAGAAAAGTCAGTCAAATAAATGCCTTAATACAAATACGCAGTTTTTCTTTCTCTGGCCTGCGTGGCTACGCACTTCACCTTCTGCTCCCCTGCGTATACCCGCAGAGAGCCTTCTGCTGCACCGCATACCCACGCACTGTTTCTTCAATCACGCTGCGTATTGTTACTGTAGGCACGCACCCACAGATGCTATCGCGCCGCGTACTGCTACTGTAGCCACGCACCCACAGATGCTATCACGCCGCGTACCTATGCACCTGCGGCTTCTGAAGCACCGCGTACTTTCCCTGTGCCTACGCACCTGAACCTCTGTCGCGCTGCGTACCCACGCACTACGCCTTCTTCTGCTCTGCGTACCCACGCACTTCTCCTTCTTCTGCTCTGCGTACCCACGCACTTGCACCGTTAATCACCTGCGTACCTCTTATTAGGGCCGAATTGGCAGTCCCCCAGTGTGCCACAGATAGTCAGATGCTCAGATCTGATCATGCGCTCGAGAGATCACCCTTCATAGATTCACTTTCAACTTCACTTTTATATAGATCAAGCTTTTAAAACAATAACCCAATATTTCAGATCTTAAGATATTCAATTTGCAAAAGATGCCTTAGCCAAGTGATCTCCTTCCCTATTTATAGTCAAGCCCTTATTCACACCATGGGGCAAAACCATCAATAACCAATACAAGGGATCCAAACCGGGGCTAAAATAGATCCTATACCACGGGCCAAAACCATAGAATCAAGAACGGCGGGCTAAATACCACGGGCCAAACATAGGAAACCCCACGTGAACGCGCTTCTCTGCCTTGAAGTAAGTGAACTGGGGGTACGCACCTTCTGAATGGGTGACCTGCGTGTATGAACGCACTTCCTGGCCGGCATACCTGCGGGTACGCACCTTTTGAACCATTCACCTGCGTACCTCTTAATTTCCAACATTTTGAGAGCCTGATCAGAGCATTGCCACTAGAGGGTGTTGCCATCAAGTACAACATCTGTAACATAGAGCCATACCAGAATCATAATGCCAACAATTTCAAAGAATATTGGGTGTCTTGGAATTAAGTAGGGCTTTAAGGTTTAGTTGGAGTGAGGTTTCAAAGAATATTTTATGTTTCTCCTTTAAAATTATTAAGCATTTTTTTTTCCTCCAATGCTAATTGTTTTTTTTAATAAAGCATTTTTTTCTAAAGCATAATTAATCTCACTATTTCACTAGTAATTTTAATTACATTATATATATATATATATATATATATAGAGAGAGAGAGAGAGAGAGAGAGAGAGAGAGAGAGATATTAGTTTAAATTATTTTAAAATCGGATTTAATGTTAGTTTAAATTATTTTAAAATTGGATTTAATGTTAGTTAAAATGGATTTAATTTTGGTAATGTTAGTTTAAATTATTGATTTTGAGAGACAATTTAATGTTAATTTAAATTTAACATTTAAATAATGAGTTTGATTTATTGTTAGTTTAAATAGCATTGAAAATAAAGAAAAATGCTGAGAGTGTGAATATTTAGAACATAATGAATCTGAATATTTCACTAGTAAATTTTTCATAAAAACTATATATAAATCATTAAAATAGTGCAAATATAACTAAAAATAAAAAATTATTTTTATTTTTTAGAAACAAAATAAGAAATTCTTTCGTTTTAGTAATTTTAATTTCATAAAAAAAAAATCATTAAAATAATGCAAATATAACTAAAAATAAAACAATTCTTGTTTTAAGAAATTAAATAAGAAATTCTTAAATATATATAAATCATTAAAATAGTGCCAATATAACAAAAAAATAAGAAATTCTTTTTTTTAAGAAACAAAATAAGAAATTCTTTTGTTTCATTAACTTTAATTTCATAAAGAAAAATTAGAAATCATTAAAATAATGCAAATATAATAATTAAAGAAAAATTAAAAATCATTAAAATAATGCAAATATAGCTTCTTTTTTTTAAACTAAATAAAAAATTCTAATGTTAGTTTAAATTTAACATTTAAAAAAAAAAAAAAAAAAAAGAGGCAATTTGATTTCTGTGTTTTTAAATTTATTGTTATTCCAGAAAACTGTTCTTGGATACATTTTCACAGTCTGCCCAGATACAGGCTGTGAAATAAAATTGTCGGATAGCATACTGAATCTCACTGAATTATATATCTCGAAAATATCCCATAAATGAAATAACTTCTTGAAGAATTAATTAAAACCAAATTCTAAGTCTGAGTTCATACTTCAACAAATACACATTATACCAGCAGCTGATGCCTATAATACGCCTTTCATCTTTATTTGTGCCGAGATTCGATCTCACGACCTCCTATCGAGGTAGCAGCTGATGCATGTAATATGCCTTTCATCTTTATTTATGCAACCGAGATTCGATCATGCAACCTCCTATCGAGGCATGGCCACAGCATCAGCATACGAATTTGAATAGTAGTCGGCCAATGGGTGCATGACCTGAGCCTGCATTTTAAGCGCGACGATGTACTCCAAAGCTTCTTTTAGAAAAACGGTCGTCTGCGGCTTCCTAGCACGAGCCTCTTGATAATCTGCATACAAGAAGCGACGGTGCCTCCTACTTCTTCATCGCAATTACCAGGTGACCCTGTGCCTGTGATCACCCGAAGGCCGGGGTTTACTCTAGTCATGTGTCTACTAGAATTATTGGAAGCAACATTAGGCTTGTAGAGTCTGGCTTTGGCAGACAACAATCTCTTTTTTCCCAGGGAATTCCATCTGGACTTAACCATTTGTAGTCGGCGGTGTGCTTTGTTATGCCTGAAAATATATTTACAAATGATTTTCCTGCTACATGCACTTAGACCCCTTGACATCATGGCCAATTATAGATCCGCCAAAGATTTCATGGTTCGACTTCAGGCGGTGAGGTTCGTCTGGCATTCGACTTTTCGACTTTCCCACTGTGCAGCGACGCCACGAGGCGGCTCAAATATCTCCATTGGAAAGCGACTCTGCATGCCCCTTCTTACCCACGTCCAAAAGGTTGTTGCCAAAACGGTTTGCAATTCAAATCAATGGCCGAGCAGAAGCTAATCGTCTAACAAAAGATCCAAAAGCACAAACAGAGGACACATAATCAGCGAAGGAGTTGGTTTCATAGGGAAACGCCTTACGACGTAATTAAGAAAAAATATACTAATAATTAAGTATAATATATAGTAAATATATTTGTTATTAATTTGTTTTATGGATGATGATTAAATATTATTAATAATGTTTAATTTAAAATAATATATTTTTATAATTAATATATTTTATAATTGAAAATAACTGAATTGAGGTTTTTGGGATCTATCAAGTTTATGAAAAAAATTTGGAGTAAATCACATGATAATACATTTGTCGACGCAACCAACTAGTGTGGTTTATCAACTTGTCATGACCATGAACCACACTCAGTTGGTTCGAAAGGTATGAACAAATATATTATCATATGATTTAGGCCTAATTTTTTTCATAAAATTAAAAATAGCATTTTTTACTTTAGTTATAAAATAAATCTATTATATATTACTAATGTAATAATATAATTTTAAAAGTCATATTAATTTGTCTTTTCATAAAATTAAAAATAGCCTTTTTTACTTTAGTTATAAAATAAATCTATTATATATTACTAATGTAATAATATAATTTTAAAAGTCATATTAATTTGTCTTGGTAAACAGTTTAATTAGCAATGACATGATCTGAAGTATTTTAATACTCATATTAAGAGATCCAAGATTCAAACTACGGTAAACCTGAGTGATAGAGGCAAAGATATAGTGGTAATAGCCTAAACTGACTCATATTAAAAATATGAAGCGAAGCCAATAACTGATTTCTCCACTAAAATAAATAAATAAATCATACTAATCTAAATATTAAATTAATATATAAACCTAATGTTTCAATTTACATAAATTTAACTACTAAACCATTATTTTTGAATATTATGATAATTTTAAAACTAATCCAACTTACATTTCAAATATCCCGAACTAAAAATGATTCATGATAACAGTAAACAAAACTATGTTCTGATTATATCTATACAGAGGGCACGTAAATTCATACTTTTCCAGTACCATTATTTTGTCAGGTTGACTCCAAATTTAGGTGCCAAAACAATTGAAAGTATTTTCTTCCAACGGAGCAAATAATTGAAGGTAAACCAAATTTAAATCCAATCCAATACAGTAGAGAAAAACGGAAATTTGCATCCGCTCCAAAACTAAATAGGAGGAATCCCTAGTTTTTCAAAATATACACGGGAGGAATATAACGGATCATATAACTCAAAGGAAAACCAAATGTACTGAAAAAAACTGAAGTTGCAACCGCTCCAAAAGTAAACAGGAGGAATCCTTATTTTTTCAAAATATATAATATTTATTAAGTCCAGGTGTTTATTTCACACTTTAATATGATATGATAGTGTTTATAGTGGAGTTGAAAGGTTTTTTTTAATAAAACGAAACACAAAAACGAATATTGTTGAATTTAACTTTTTTTTTTTGTTTCATATCAAATTTTTGAGAAGAATTTTTGGCAAAAATCACATCATAATTTATTTGTTGTGTTTGGAACTAACAAGTGTGGTTCATCGTGAGGATAAGTTGAAGAACCAGCTCATGGCTGCAGGATAAATAAAGAGAGTAGATCATCCAAAGACTAAATTTGACCAATAACCGCTATATTTGATTCGAAAACTGCTAAATGAATTATGATGTGATTTTCACCCAAAACTCTTCTCAAAAAATGAATTTGTTATACATGTTTAGTTGGTTTTCCATATGACATAATATAATTTCATATAAAGTAATCTGAAGTAAAAATGTACAAATAAATATTTAACTTCATCTAATCTATATAATATTTAAAAATACAATTTAAACAATGAAAAATTACATGTTATATTTTACGCTACAAAAATAATTTCTTTTAAAAAAAATTTAATCTTTTTCGTTCATTCATATTAAACTGAACTGTAAAACATATAAACATATATACCTGCGCAATTTTCAATCTTTTCCGTTCATTCATATTAAACTGAACTGTAAAACATATAAACATATATACCTGCGCAATGAACTGATCCCACATTGCCCTGCCTCTTTTTGCCCTGCGTTATTTTGCTCCGGAACCATGTATGTAGAGCGGGATGCTGCACCAAGCCATGACTTGCCCACATTAAACGAACTTAACCGAACTTAGTAATCTCAATTGGTGGTCATTCTACGAATCAGTGGGTCACGTTACGCGGGCAAGTCATTCTTGGCTGAGTAACCCACTTTACATCTCCCTGCAACACTTCTCATGTATACCAGGCAAGGCCAGATCGCTGCCTTTTTCAGCGCAGAGCTTCGCTTTAATATCATACTGAGGAATGAGTCCTGAGTCGTTTATGGAGGTGGAGGAATTGCTCTGAAGATCAAAAGTAGTTAGAATTTGGACAAAAAATATCAAAAAATCTTGTAGAGCCAGTGTTTGAATCGTGTTTTAATAATGGAAATGGATTCACCACCATCAAACATGTCTAAAACAACTAAAATTTTGAAATTTAACAACTATAACTTGAATTTACAAAAATACTTACAAGATTTTCTCTAAATTTAACAAAAATTTCCATAATTTTCTGAACAACTCCTCCACCTCCTTAGACTGCGACAACCCTACAGCAGAGTTAAAACACTCCCACCTCCGATGTATATATATATCATTGGAATCGACAGTGGGAATAAATGAGAAGGCCATTTTGCGAGCAGAAATTATTCGTTCTTAATAGTGATGGCTGCGAAGCATAAGCTATGGCACGCAGAAAGTAGGAAGAGAGACGATGACGATTCTCGACATATTGTACGAAATGCTTTCTTCCATGGGAGGAGTTGTGACACGCGTAAAACACCAAGCTTTTACGTGATGCTATTCCAATGGTAAAGATAAAAAGTGAGAAGAATCGTGGGAAATTGGAATCTCAATATCCGAAGCTAAATTTGTAATTGTGTTCCATGGAACTATATAAAATAGTTATAAAATTTACGTTCGAGGCTTGCTATTTTGTAATTTTGAAATATATATATAAATTAGGTTATAATCTTGAAATATATATATATATATATATATATATATATATATAACATCTTATTGTTAATAATTATGGGGTGGATTTGTCCTTATCGTAAATACTTACTGGAGAATAAAACAAAGATGCTGACAAAAACATCATAGTACATTAACTATGCTCTAGAGGGCATATGAATACTTATTTTCTTTAGAATAAAACAAAGATGCTGACAAAAACATCCTAGTACATTAACTATTCTATAGAGAGCATATGAATACTTATTTTCTTTATAATATATCTATAAATGATTATACAATTCAATGTGGATTTGTCATTGTCGTAAATACTCATTAGAGAATAAAACAAAGACGCTGACAAAAACATCATAGTACATTAACTATGCTCTAGAGGGCATATGAATACTTATTTTCTTTATAATATATTTATAAATGATTATACAATTCAATTCATATAAATAAGGTAAAGAACACTCAAATGTGGTTAAACATTTATATTATTTTATATCCATTTTCTGGGTTAGATTTGTTTTTTAACAATGGTGGTTGAGATGGTAAGGTTTTTTTTGTAAATTTGTCATTAGATTTCTATTGATATCAAAAAAACTTTTACATCTCATCAAAGTTTACATTTTCAGATATGTATCCTGCAGAGTATAAGTCTTTAAAATAAATTTTTGTACTTGTTGTCGCTTTTTCTAGCACTTGTAGCACAAGTGATTCAGGACATATAAAAAGCCTCGTAGAGACAGTCTCTGGGTTGATTATAGACCAGTGCCTAGGACATCTTAGATAGAGGAGTGCATGGAAGATTATCAGTGAGGGGTTTCTATTGCACTCCAATTGCCACGTAGTTTGGAAAGATAATAAAGGGGGGCTTGGTTCAATAGTCTTTCATCAAGATGAACTCAAGCAAATACATGGATCCAAATACATGAGGTGAATCGGGCTAATCTCAAAGAGGAATGTCTTGTTTTGATGGCTGACACACAACAATGAGCAGCTTAGTATTGAAGTTGTAGTAAAGGTGAAGAGGAGGAGAGAAATGAAGGAAATAGATGTATACGGTTGTAAACAAGGCAGAATACTAAGCAACAATGTCTCAGCAGAAGGATGGAAAGCAGAAGAGATGGAATGACGGGAATTGCAGAGTGTGAACTAAGGATTCATGTTCTATAGCTCATGGATACACTTATCACTAATCAGCATATGTAAATTTGTACTCTTAAAATTACATAAGTAATCTTTAAATAACAGAGGCACTATTACTACTTAGCAACATATGTATAGCCATGAGAGAATGAGACCGACAACTTCATTACACAATTTCAGTAGAAGAGAAACATACATGAAATGAGATTTATAGAGGGAAAAACATACTTCTTACAACCATTATTGGAATCACCAAAGAGTTTCATTAATCCTCAAAATGAGTCCAATATACCAGTCCATTACATTTAGCCATACATCGCTCGAGTCCCTCATGAACAAGCAATTAGAACCAAAGTGGAATCACAGAATTTGGACCACTGTGGGTGTAGAATTCTGAAACATGTATTAAGTCTTTCTTCCCTCTATTTATAAGGAGAGGGGAAGCTTTGGAAAATAATTACAAAATATCACAACTTGAGCTCCAGCTGTCTCGGCATGTGAAGGTTGTTGCCCAAAATGATTTGATTCAGATTTAATTTCGTTCTATAAAATATAGAAATTACAGAATAATAAGAAAAAGAAAAACAAAATGATGATGGGAGGAAAATATATCCCAGACACCCCTGTTATGGCCTCTACTCAGGTCACGTCTCTGCCTCAATGATTTGGCCAATCTGCCTGTCGCTTTCACCTTAACTCTCTGGCTTCACCACTCTTTGGATTTGGTAGCGATCAACTATGTTGTCTTGTCACATAATGGAGCTCCATGTTGAGGCATTAAGTCTTTCCTGAGCCCCATACTAATTTACCACCACTCCATGCCTTCATTTAATACCAGTGTTTTAAAAATCGGTCAGTTTGAACCGGTAACCAGTCAAACTAGTAGGTTAGCAAGCCCACCGGATCAAATCGGCTGAGAAACCCGATTTGACCCATAATTTTGCCATTTTTTTGCCCTAACCAGTCCTAGCTGGCCAGTTTAGGATGGAAACGGTCGGTTTGTGGTCAAACCGACCAGTTCCATCCTAAACCGGTCGATTAGCTTCCACAATCACGGAGGACCCAAACAGCGACTTTTCCAAGGTGATTAGGGTGTTTTGGAGGGAAAGTAAGGGTCCTTTCCCTCCAAAAACACCCTCTCCAAGCCTTTAAAAGACCCTTCTCCCTCTCATTTGTCTCACACATCTCATTTGGAGTATTTGTGAGTTTGCTTGGGAGCTTGGAGAGTGTTGAGTTTTTTTTGGAGTAGTCACCTTAGAGGCTTGGAGTTGGATATGGAGCTATTTTGGAGATAGCTTGGAGCTGTCAGTGGAGTTGGCATCTTCAAGAGGAGGCTAAGGAAGCTAGTTTGCATTTCTAGGTAAGGATTTTCACTTGAAAATTCCTCATTTGACTGTTGTCCATGTATTAAATTTTTTTGTGTTATAAACTTCTACATTCTATCATCTATGCTATCAAATCTCTAGTTCTAGGCTACATGTGCATTTGTTTTCCTTAATTTAGCTTTGGTTTTCCATGTTTCTTAGTTGCAATTTTTTTTAAACGGCAGATTTCTTTGCAAATTGTAATTATTTCAAGCAAACATGGCTCCAAAAGGAAAGGACAGTGCATGGGCTCATTGTGATATGATTGATGGAAAAATGATATGCAAATTATGCCATAAACCTATTGGAGGTGGGCATATTCTTAGATTGAAACAACATTTGGCCAAGGTAAGAGGCCAAGTAAAGCCATGTGATGCACCAAATGTAGTGTTAGGTCTTATTAGGGAAGAATACATTTCCAAGCTTGAAAAGTTTCGTTAGGATAAGGCTAGGGAGAAGGCCATCCAGGATAAAATTGCAAGGAAGAGGGAATTATTAGAAGCCATGAAAGAGAGTGGGTATGATGATTGTGAGATTCAAGACTCCTCTTTTATCCCTTCCACCAATGACCCCTTTCACTATGTTCATCCTTCTTTTGGCCAACTATCAAAAGGAACAAAGAGAACAAACATCCAAAGTTATTTCTCATCCCTTGCCAACATTGCCTCCTCTAATCCCACTTCCTCCCAGCCAAATCGTCAACCCACTTTGGATCAACATTGGAAAAAACAATGCAAAGAAACTTCTCATCAATACATTGCTAGGTGGTGGTATGATTCATATATCCCATTTAATGTTGCTCGCTCACCTTATTACCAAGCTATGTGGGACTCTATTATAGTTGCAGGAAAGGGCTTCAAAGGCCCTAGTATCCATGACTTGAGGGGAGCTCTTTTGGAAAAAGATATTTCTTCCATTGATGAGTGTTTGGCTAAGTATAAAGATTCATGGCTCAAAATAGGTTGTTCCATCATGTCAGATGGATGAAGCGATGGAAAGAACTGCACTATCATTAATTTCCTTATTTCTTGCCCTCAAGGAACCATGTTTTTTAGATCCTTTGATGCATCTGATAAGGTGAAGGATGCAACCCTTCTATTTGAGCTTTTGGATGACATTATTCAGGAAGTTGGGGAGCAAAATGTTGTGCAGGTCATCATCGATAATGCCTCAAACTATGTTCTTGCTGGAAATATGCTTGAGTCCAAATATAGGACCATATTTTGGACTCCATGTGCTGCACATTGCATAGACCTCATGCTTGAGGACATAGGCAAAGTGGATTGGGTAAAACAAAATGTAGAGCATGCCAAGTGCATTACAAAATACATTTACAACCACTCATGGGTATTGAACCTAATGAGGAAAAACACTAGTGGCAAAAAGCTTGTTAGGCTTGCAATTACGACATTTGCAACTCACTTCCTCACGTTGCAATGTCTCAATGGTCAACATAAAAACATGCAGAGAATGTTTTCTTCTAATGATTGGATTGAATCTTGGCGGGCTCGTAGACAAGATGGAAAAGACACCAAAAAGAAAGTGTTTGACAATTATTTCTGGAAAAGGTTTGTAGAGCTTGTGAAAATTATCGAGCCCCTTGTTAAGGTGTTAAGGATGGTGGATGGGGAAAAATTGGCCATGCGCTACATTTATGAGGCTATGGATCAGGAAAAGGAGCAGATATGGGTAGCTTACAAGGACAGGTTAGCTAAATATGGCTGTATATGGGAGATCATTGATAACAGATGGAACAATCAACTCCATCATCCTATACATGCAGCTGGGTATTTTTTGAACCCAAAGTATCATTATAAAGCTTAGCTAGGAGATCTGCAATATGGGGAGGTCAGAGGTGGATTGATTCATTGCTTGGAGTGCATAGTCCCTAGCCATGCAAACCAGTTGGAAATACATAGACAACTTACTATTTTCAGTATGGAAACTGGTACCTTTGGCAAAAACTTGGAAAAGATGGCAAGGGATGTGGATCAACCAGGTAAGCAATTCCAATTTCCAATTTGTTTTTCTTTTCAAGATAAATTGTTTACAAATTATAATTCAAATTATCTATAAATACTTGTAATTTGTAATTAAGTAATGAAATGAACTAAGTTACTAATTAATGTCTTTTTCTTTGTAGCACATCGGTGGGATTCATTTGGCAGCCAGTGTCCTCAATTACAAAAGTTTGCAATTAAAGTCCTAAGCCAAACTTGTAGTGCTTCAGGTTGTGAGCACAATTGGTCTGTTTTTGAGTGCATACACACGAAGAAGAGAAACTGTTTGGAACAAAAATGGTTAAATGATCTTATCTTCATGCAATACAACCTTCGATTAAGGAGGAACCAAATGATGAACAAAACACCTGGTCTAGATCTCATTGTGTTGGAAAATATTTATCCAACATCATAATGGTTGGAGGAGACAAAATATCTTATGTTTGATGCTCATTTTGATATCGACATGGCATTAGCAGGGGATGAAGCATATTTGGTGACAGCATCAAAACTAGGATCAGTAGCGGCATTAAGGAAAGGAAAAGAACCAATGGAAGGAACTAGTCGTGTAGATCGACAAACTCGTGCTTCCATTAGGTCCACTACTTTTGTTATTGGTGGCATCACTACTGAGGTTGCAGATCAGGCTGAGGCATCCTCAGACTCTGAATCAGATGATGTCTATATATCTCCTAATGATGATCCTATCTCTAGTAGTGGTGATGAATTTAATGATTGATCATGTGTGCACTGTAGACTTGTAGTAGGTCAATGGCCTCATAGCTTGCAGCATTGTTTTTGGACTTTATAGGCAATTTAGAGCCTCATTGCATATGTATTTTGTCACTGATATGTATTTCACTTAGTACCATTTTGATATATTCACCTTTACATGGCATATAAATGAGAAAACTTTGCATATTTTGTCTCTATTGGCTTGGAATCATGGTTTTAATTCTTAAAAATAGTTTTTTTTCATTAAAAATTAAGTATTTAATGTATTTTTCTAAAATTGGCTCATTTAGTCCTGACCAATCCCGATTCGACTGGTTCTAGTTTGAAACTTGGTTCATTAGGTGGACCAGTCCGGTCACCGGTTCCGTTTTTTTAAATATTTTTTAATACTCCAGTTGCCAACCCATACGCCTTCAAAGATTTGTACCATGTTATTAGAATGCAACATGCCTCATAAAATAACCATCGTGTGATATTGAGGATTCTCCAGTATGGGCTCTTAACACTACAAAACATTACGAAACAGCGAGTTCCGATCTCTTTAGGCCCCTTTTGCTTTGATCCCTTTCAGTACTTTTTCATCATATGACTAGGGCTATGACCGAGTGCTTAGCTAAATATGAGAGCTCAGAAAATTGGGACTCTACACTAAACAGACTAATGAAACAGTGCATGTTGATCACCTTTTTTGCTTCACTCTTGGTTCTTGGGCTCTTCCCATAACCATAGGATAGCCCCTATATCGGAGGTTTTCAATCGGTGATTTAACTTTGGTGCACAACACTTCACTTCACCGATCGTCGAACTCCGATAACCTTTACTGCTTAACCCTTGGTCCTTCGATGCTCCTCGTAACTGTAGGCTAGCCCCCATATTGGATCCCCCCAACCAGAGGTTTGCAATCAACAATTTTCTTTCAAGGCACAACACGCTGCAACTTTCAATCTCTGATGCGTGACATCATTACTGCCACGTGGCGGTTCATAAGTGGTGACACATGTCACCTGGATATGTCCCCATAAGACCCTAAAAATGCCAGATCAGCATGCCACGTGTCCATTGTACTATCATGTCAAGGTGACGTCAGCCACCATGTGTCCCTTATCGAAACCATTCTTATTCATTCACGTGGCCCCATAGAGGAGAGAGAAAAGGCCCGCCCTCTTCTGGTTTTGTGATTGAATTCCTTTGTAAATGCTTCTTTGGACTTTCCCAATGCTTTAACACTTGAGGCTCAATCCCAGTGAATTTAATCGCAATCAGAACTTTAAAAGGCTGTCACCTATTTGATCGTTGATTGTGATGCGTCGATCGATTGATGCTCTTATGCCTTGGACCTTTGATATGGAGGATCACCGATGTATGGGACAACTGATATGCAGGATCGTCAATGTGTGGGACTGTCGATATTCGAGATCGTCAATATGGCAGATCTCGTGATTTTACCCTTATGCATTTTCTCCTTGTTTTCTGGTTTTCAAAAGGGCAACTTCAATCTGCTCTAACTTTTGATTCCTGAGTCCATTTGAGGAGTTACATATACCGTTGGAAAGATAATTCCGAGCACTATCCATTTGGGGGAGGGTATGATTTAGATTTGAGGGCTAATGTGGCTTGAAATATGGCTAAAAAATTTTATGTTCTTTTGTACATTGATCAACTGAAAATAAATTTTGCAGTGAGTGACAACATTGGCTCCAATGGGGGAGAGCGCCTCGCTTGCAAGGTACTGAGAACCTGCAAATCAGTAGCCTTCACCATTGGGCATGGATTTAAAAATATAATGAATCCATAAAACCATAAAAATCTCCATGGAACTTTATTTGTTGGGGGTCCTTTCCTCATGTAACTAAAATGCATAAAAGTAAATTCTATCAACTGAAAATAAATGCCCAGCTAGTGAACTTATTTATGTACAACTCCTACTTATGCATTGGGCATCAATTCACCCATGTTAAGTCCACCTTCCAATGAAACCAGCCCAACATCAAAGTATTGGACCTTATGCCTCCATGTTGTTGGAATTCAAAAATCAAAACAAGTATGCACCCTAAAAACTATTTTGACAAAAAATTTGATATCTACCACCAACTTGATTGTTGACGCTCAGATCTTTTAATATCCTCCATGAAACTTCTAATTGGGCTTGTAATTGAGGAATACTATTGCAGGCCAAAGAAATATGCCATGTAGTCAGCTACTGGATCATGGACTTGATGAGAGAAAATTTCAGCTGCCTCATTTTCTTGAATAGTTTGTTGACCAGTATCTTCTTGGTTGGGGCAGACACTGACACTACTTGGCTCTTTTTCTTTATCCAAGATGGGCCTGGAGGGGAGGGGTGACTTCTCTTCTTTGAGGGCTTTATGCTTAAGGAAGTTTGGATCTAAAGGCCACTTTCCCTTATCAGTTAGCTTAGGACAATCTAGGGAAGGAGTACCTTCATTTTGATCTTTCCCTCTCGATCTCTTTCCGGATGTCCACAGATAGTATTTCTTATGCATCTGAGACTTCATGAGATCGATGAACTATTTACAGTAATCATCAATCTCGTCATCGTTCAGCATTGCATCAATATCATCCTCCTCTTCTTCATATGCTCTGAGATCTTGTTTTTTTATTAAAGAAAGGGGAACATAAGTTCCCCTGAATTTTATTTTCATCTAGCGTCTGTTTCTCTAGGTCATTTTCTATATATAGTGGAGGTTGAGTGTGATCTTTTTGTTCTTTCTTCTCCCCTTGAAATATTGTAGGGGAGGCCTTATGTATTAGATATTTAAAAATAGATTAGAAGCTTGGAAGTTTTGTCAGATTATACTTTCTAACTCTAGTTTACCAGTCTATAAAAGGAGTTCTTTATTAACCACTCCATCTCTTCTATCTTCTCCTCCATGTATTGACAATAGAGTCATCACAATGTTTATAATTAATATTTAGACAATGGAGTTACCAAGGTGTTTATAATGAAATTCAGACAGTTGAGTCGCCAAGATGAGAGATCTTCAACCCACACTTCCCTTGCTCACTTGACAAAGAGAATGTAAAGATTTGTCATACCTAGGGAGAAATATTCTAATTTTTTCCACGACAATGGCGTCAAAAAGATGTTGTCATTTTTTCTAGCACCTATAGCACAAGTGCTTCAAGAGATATAGAAATATTCCTACAGGCAACCTCTAGGTTGATTGTAGATCAGTGTCTAGGACATCCTAGATATAGGAGTGCATGGAATATTATCAGTGAGGGGTTTCTGTTGCACTCCTATAGTCACATAGTTTGGAAAGATAATAAAGGGTGGCTTGGTTCAATAGTCTTTCATCAAGGTGAACCCAAGTAGATACATGGATCCAAATATAGGGGGTGAATCAAGTTGATCTTGTTTTGATGACCAACACACAACAATGAGCAGCTCAATATTGAAGTTGTAGTAAAGGTGAAGAGGAGGAGAGAAAAGAAGGAAATATATGCATAGGGATGTAAACAAGACAGAATCCTAAGCAGCAATGTTTCAGAAGAAGGATGGAAAGCAGAAGAGATGGAATGATAGGAATTGCAAAGCGCGAATTAAGGTTTCATGTTCTATATCTCATGGATACACTTATCACTAATCAACATATGTAAATATGTGCTATTAATGGTACATAAGTAAATCTTTAAATAACACAAGTATTGATACTACTTAGCAGCATACATATAACCATAAGAGAAACATAAATGAAATGAGATTTATAAAGTGGAAAACATGTTACTGACATCCATGATTGGAATCCCTAAAGAGTTTCATTAATCCTCAAAATGAGTCCAATATACGACTCCATTACATATAGACATACATCGCTCGAGTCGCTCATGAACAGGCAATTAGAACCAAAATGAAATCACAAAATTTGGACCACTGAGAGAGCAGAATTCTGGAACCTGTATTAATTTTTTCTTCCCTCTATTTATAAGGAGAGGGGAAGCTTTGGAAAACAATTATGAAATATCATAGCTTGAACTCCAGTTGTCTCGGTGTGTGAAGGTTTTTGCCCAAAATGATTTGATTCGGATTTGGTTCTTTTCTTAAAAATATAGAAATTACAGAATAATAAGAAAAAATAAAACAGAATGATGATGGGAAGAAAATATCTCTCAGACACCCCTGTTATGGCCTCTACTCAAGCCACATGTCTACCTCAATGATCCGGCCATTCTGCTTGTTGCTTTGACCATAACTGTCTGGATTCACCACTCTCTGGATTTGGTAATGATCAACTGTGTTGGCTTGTCACGGAGTGGAAGTAGAGATCGATTTGGAAGTCTTACATTGTATGACTTAGTGGAGCTCCATGCTGGGGCATTAAGTCTTCCTTGAGCCTCATATTGATTTACCACTACTCCATGCCTTCATTTAATACTACATTTTCCAACCCAGACGCCTTCAAAGCTCTGTACCAGGTTATCAGAATGCAACACGCCTCATAAAATAACCTTGGTGTGATATCATGGATTCTCGAGTATGGGAACTTAACACTAAAATCATTGTGAAATAGTGAGTTCTGATCCCTTTAGCCCCCCATTTTTTTTAGCCCTTTCAGTGCTTTTTCATCATATGATCGGGTGCTTAGAAAAATATCGGAGCTCAGCAAATCGGGACTTCACACTAAATAGGCTTCATGAAACAGCAAACTCCAATCAGCGTTTTCACTTAGCTCTTAGTTCTTCGACTCTTTCCATGACCATAGGCCAGCCCCTATATCAGAGGTTTTCAATTAGTGATTTAACTTTGGCGCACAACACTTCACTTTGTTGATCGTCAAACTACAATCACCTTTTTTTCTTAACCCTTGGTCCTTTGGTGCTCCTCGGGACTGTAGGCCAGCCCTCAGATCGAAGCCCCCAATCATATGTTTTCAATCAGTGATGTCCTTTTGAGGCACAACATGCTACAACCCCTAATCTCTTATCTCTGATGCGTGACATCATTACTGCCATGTGGTGACACATTTCCCCTAGATATGTCCCCATAGGACCCTAAAAATGCCAGATCATCATGTCACATGTCCACCATACTGCCACGTCAAGGTGACATCAGCCACCATGTGTCCCTTATTGGAGCCAATCTTATTCAACCACGTGGCCCCTTAGAGGAGAGAGAAAAGGCCCACACTCTTTTGGTTTTGTGACTAAATTCCTTTGTAAATGCTTCTTTGGACTTTCCCAATGCTTTAACATTGGAGGCTCAATCCTGGCGAATTTAATCGCAATCAGAACTTCATGTGATACCGCAACATTAAAATGTTGTAACATGTTTGATCATTGATTGCAATGCATTGATCTCTTGATGCTCTGATTCCCTAGACCTTTGATATGTGGGATCGCCAATGTGCGGGACCACCGATATGTGGGATCACTAATGTGTGGGACCACCAATAGGAAGGATCACTAATATGACGGGACCTGGGATTTTACCCTTAGGCATTTTCTCCTTGTTTTTTGGTTTTCAAAAGGTGACTTCAATCTCCTCTAAACTTTGATCCAGAGTACATTTGAGGAGTTCCATATACCATTAGAAAGCTAATTTTGATAACTATCCATTTGATGGGGTATAATTTAGCTTTGAGGGTTTCTGTGGCTTGAAATATGGCTGCAAAAATTTTTGTTCTTTTGTAAGTTGGTTAGCTGAAAACAATTTTTGCAATGAATGTCAATAGTACCTGTATACCACAGGGATAGATAAGAGTCAAAATCTTACTCTTAAAGAGTATCCATTCCAATCTACTACAAAAAAAGTATCCTTATACCATCTTTCACACAAAAACTTTAATCTCAAGGATGATCTCAATCCGAAAAAGTTCTCTCTCTAAACATTATGGATCATAGAAGTCTAAATTCAGAAATATCAAGGATAATATCAAAAAAAAATAGCAAAAATGATATTGTCCAATGCCATATATGTAATCTAAAGACAAGATTTTCAAGGCTAGATTTGACAAAACTAAACAAAAGGAATGTATGTCCAAAATTAAGGAAGGAAGGAAGAGTTGCACATCTTAGTCCAAAATTATCACAGGAGGATGTAGATGAGTTGGCTTGAGGAGTTCCTTAAGTTGGTGCATTGATGACCTAAGGTACCTCTTGTTTCTTATTGGATTCAATGTCAAAATTAGAGAAGATGTGGCATTCAATGCTAGAAAATTGAGCTACTATGTCATCCAAATTGTACCTGATGTCTCTGAGGATTCACTTAATGTCTTCTTATCCTACAAAGAGTTTATAATTGTTGATGTGTTTATCTCTTATCACCATACTGAGTAAGGTTTCCATTTACGAGTGGTGAGTAATGGAGTGGAGGAAGTGTATCCTTCTCCTATGAAACTTCCCTGGATTTGGGATCCATTTGAGACTTCTCCCTCCAATATCCATATCCAAAAAATCTACTTGATCAACAAATTCCTTTGCTTCTAACTAAAGAATTTCTTTTCAAACTTCCAAATGCGCTACATCAAAATAGTTAGTGATAGATTCCCATCCAAATAGTCTTTTGTGATGTGAGGAGGGCCTCGAGGATCCTCCCCCACGACTTGAGGCTCGTAATCATGGTGCCATTGAAATACAAATCATATAGTATACAATCTTACTACTTGTGATAAGATGACTCTCTGTAGAGTAGCAATAGGTGAGAAAATGTGACGGGAAATAATAGTGACTTGTATAATTGGAGACAATAAGTTGGACTAGACAGAGTGTAGTTATGAGACTATAAAACCCATTTTTAAAGCCATATTGAAAATGTACCAAAGTACCAAACCCTCGAAACCAAGATGAAATAGTGGAAAGAAATCCCAGCGAGGTCCAAATTCTTAAGAGCCATCAATGGAAGAACTACGACAAGTTCGAAGGAGGGATCAAACTCAAAGTTGTGAATAAAGAGTAAGAAAAACATTAACCCAACAAAATAATATCAGCCTGACTATGAGACCCTTTATGACTGAGAGGAAAAAAAACTTATAGGAACTTCATCAACTTGAACGACAAAAACCAACCTAACTAAATAATGACAATGGTAGACCAACCAGTGAGAAGAATTGTGATAATTAACCCTAACTAGAATGACCCAAGACAGTTAATGTAAGAACTTAGAAGACCACGATCTACCAAAGCATAACTATGAAAACACCATTGATAATAATATGACCAACTCAATTTCCAAATGAATGTAAATGTTAGACCAGATAAGCACAAACCCAAGACCTGAATTAGATGTAAAAGGAAAATTAACAAGGAATAATACCTTCATTGTGTCGCCTATAGGCTGTAAGAAATATGACCTTGAAACAACTTCTCTTGATGTCTTTCTCACTATGAGATAGAAGAGATGTATCTGCAAGTGTTTTTTGACACCCCTCTCTACTCCACCCTACAACTTTCACCATGCAAATATATTGTGTCTCAAACATGACGGGCGAGTCCCTTGATGGCCATATGTGGCCTGGGAAACAACTTGGTTTCATTGGGAGGCCAAGAGCCATTATTTTCTCATTAATGAGCACTCTCATCTTTTCATATTGAAGCATAGGGATCTCTAATCAGGCCTAAGTGGGAATTCCCATGACCATAACAAAAAAGGTGATAAAGTATAAAATAATGATATCACACGCAGGGATAGAACGACCATGGGGTGTGCATTTAAGGCACATGAGGGTGAGCTTATAGATACCTCTGAAAGGGATGATGTCTTGCCACACTTCAATCCTCGTCCTCCAAGTGTAACCTCGTGCATCACTTTCGAAGTCCGCCAATTTTTATCCATCCAAGCATTGCACATTCTCATAATGACTTCTCTCTTCCCAGATAAATACACTGTCAGGGCTATTTACCAGAAGAAGATGAATGACGGTAATTTTTTCCCATCACTAGAGGTTATGGGAAACTTGGTGACATTGCCGCAAATCACCCCCATCGAGGGTTGGAGTTCCTGCACTTATTTTATCTTATAAAATGTAATCCTTTAGTTCCTCCACTTCATTTTTTCCTTCCAACACCAACCATGGTCCATCTAAAGCGAGGTGTTCATTCCTACAGCTCTATTTTTCTAGCGCATTCACTATGTGGTTATCTACCCGTTGTGTGTGAATGGGTACGATAAAATAATAATGAGCTAGAAGTTATTTTATGCTACTAATCACTGCTTGAAGGTGCCAAATATGTATAAGTGAGTCTGATGAAAAACTTGAAGTAACTTGGATATTGTTTGTATAACCAATTTGGAATCGCCATGGACTTGGATTAGACGATAACCTTATCCCTATACTATACATAGACCTCTCTCTAATGCCTCAAATTATCTCATGTTATTGGTGGAGATTCCATGGGAGAATGAATAAACATGAAGTAGATCTGAGTAATCGTCCCTAAGAATCCCCCCACATCCTTCTAGACCTATGTTACCTTTTGAAGCTTCATAGAAAATTAACTAAACAAAACCTAACGAAGGGTATATAAAATAACTAAATCCGAGCTCCTTGTGTACATAATCCATAGTAGGACTAGATTTCTACATTTCATGTGAAATATATATTCTATTCAAGATAGCAAGCTCAAGGTCATTTGTTTGGTATTCATCCCATGAAGAAAATGAATCTATAATTGTTTCCCTTATATTTTTTAGGATCGTTTCCTAAATGTTCTTTAACGGTCTTGATTTTCCTTGAAAGATTTTTGCATTCCATTCCTTCCATATGTTCCTTCATGTAAATCCCAATGTGAGGTTCCATGCCTTTTCAACTAATGGGTTCTTGTACCATCGTTCAAACCACTGTTATATCCACCAAGTAGTGTTTGTTCTATTTGGTAGCGAGCTCTTAAACAATTTTTTAACATAGTGCCAGATTCTCACCACGATAGGGCAGTGGATTAATATATGATATAATTTTTCTTCTTCCTATTGACATAATGCACAAAAGGATATGCCTTCATAACCATCTCTTCTAAAACAATCCCAAGTTAGTGCATGTATCCACACAATTTTCCATAGGAAGGTTGCAATATTTGACCATCCAGAATTTTTCCAAAAATTCTTCCACAATGATGTGTTGTTAATAGTATTCCATACGCTTCTTTCAAAGTGAATGTCCCAATAGCTTTATGGCCCCAACGTAGAATCTCCTATTGCTGGGACATATGTATCCTCCTATTAACCAATAAACATTTAAAAGCTTCCCAATTTTGATCTATATTAGAGTTACTCCAATCATCATTTTCCTTCCATTCCCTCCATTGTGGCTCATTTTGAGAATACTTCCAATAGTCACCCACCTCCAGAGCTCTTTGGGATTGCGTAAATTTCTTGATTTGAAATAGCTATGAATTTTCTAATAATGGTGGGTTTTGCTACCACAATTCCTCCCAGAAGTAAGCATTTTTTTCCTCCTTTTATCTCCCAAAAAGAACATTCATCTATAATGATTTTAAAGCTTTTCTCCTAATTCCATATACTAGAACCCTTGATGCAGCCTTTGAATCTTAATATGTTCATCAACATAGACTATGGCATATAATTTTTGATCCATTTTTCTTTCACAGTTGAGAACCTCCCTTAACCTAAAGCCACTAGAGCTTTATGGCACATGCTTGGCTAACTAGATAAGGATCATGAATACCCAATCCTCCAATTTTTTTAGGTGAGATAAATTTACTCCAACTCAAGAAGGACCATTTCCTATTTTTACATGTCCCTCCCCAGAGAAATTTTTTTTAAATAAAACTTAATTTTTGAGACACTGTGATTGGAATGGGCATTAAGGAGAGATGGTAGGTTGGAAGAGCCTATAAGATCACTTTGACTAATACTATCTTGTTGGAGAAATTAAGTGATCTAAACACCCAATTTCTTAATTGAATTCTCAATAAGATACTCCCAAGTTGTAGCTATTATATGGTGTAGTACTAGGGCACTCCTAGATATTTGGCTGGTAACTAGGCTTTCCTAAAACTATAGGATCTAGCCAGTCTAGTTTTCACATTATCTAGATAATTGAGGAAGAAAATGTTTGACTTACTATTGTTGATCACTATTGTCTAGTTTTCACATTATCTCTTGCCAAGTAGGAAATGCAAAGAGTATTACGTTTTCTACAAATTTCTGATGTGAAATAGACATATCCTTGCCATATAAGCAAAGACCATGAAGAAATCATGAGTGAGTAGCTTTGGAAAACAGACAAACTAGGCCCTCCATCACTAGTATGAAAAGAAAGGGCGACAAAGGGTCTCACCTTGTTTAATCCCTCGTGAAGGTTAGAAGGTATAAAAAGGAACACCATTTATAAGGATAGAGATAAAAGTTGATGAAACCAAGGATCCTATCTGGTAGATACATTTCTCAAAGAATCCAAAAGCTTGCAGGACATAATATAAGTAGTTCCAACTGAGCCAATCATATCCCTTTTAAATATCTTATTTAATAATCATACTAGGACATTTGGATTATCTTAAGGAATTGATAATCTCCTGCACCACAATGACACCATTTTTTATCTATCTCTATTTCACAAAACCAGTTTTATTTGGAGAAGCTAAGACAGGGAGGCTTGGTTTCAAATTGTTTACTATTATCAAGGAGATTATTTTATACAATACATTACAGAGAGAAATCAGTTTGAATCCATCTGGATTATCATAATGACCTAGTTTTGAAGCCAATGTAAAAAAGGTTTGTTTATCGTCGGAATAATTGATCATTTATGTCTTGATTCCTCCACTAATTCATGAATTTCCTCCCCCAAGAAGCCCCAGAATTCCTGAGAGAAATCAGTTGTAAACCCATCTAGACAAGGACCCTTTTTCTTGGGAATATTAATCACTACAAATTCTACCTTTTAAAAGGATATTGGACTCATTAGTGCTGCCTTTTGTTCCTCATAAATGTTGGGTTGTTTCATATTCTTTCCACGACTAGCCTATGTAGTTAACTGGGGGGTTAGAGGGGGGGAAGAGCCCCCCCTTTGTTGCGCCGATTGCGTACCGGAGGGCTGGCGACCCCTCCTGTCTAGGGCATTTGAGGGGGGTGGGTAGCCTCCCTCTACGGGGTCTGGGGCAACGCCCCGAGGAATTTTTTTTTGGACCCTATATTAGGTTGGGTGGACCTGCCTATGGTTTTTGTGCATGGTTTTCGTACATGGTTTTGGATGTGATGGTTTTCAGTCCATAGTTTTGGACGCGATAGTTTCAATCCATGGTTTTGGATGCAATGGTTATCGGTCCATGGTATTGGATGCTTCGGCATGTATAAATATTTATTGTAACATTGAAAAGAACATAATGAAAAATCAAGCTAGTAGTCTTGGTTTTTGGATCCAGGGGAAATCTCTGTGTATATGTTTTATGTGTTATGCTCTCGCATTTGTTTATTTTATGTTCTTAGAATTCGTATGCAAGTAATTTCTGTATGGGGTTAAAACCTACAATAAATGAATCGGGGGAATATGTTGTATCACTGTTTCTATGGAGTGGTTTCTCTCTTTGTTGGATTTTGTATACAATTCCTGGAAGTAGTTAACCAGTTCCTGCTCAATCTCACAATGTTATAGCTTTCTTTCCCCATCCTTTCCTTTGATTATGTTGATATTACTAGACCAGTGCATTATGAAATAATTTGGTGTTTCTTTCCCCATTTTTCAACCACTGGATTCTGAATTTTTGTTTCCAGAGCAAGTATTCTTGTTTTCTTCTTTTCTCCAAATTTTGTAAAGTGATTGCCTCTTATTTTAGAATCTCTACACACCATCCTTGTATGGTAATTTTGTTGTATGTCTGAAATTTTCCTCTCCAAGGATATTTTTCCATGAAGATGTTTCCAAAACTTTGTTTGTTCCAATGTTTAATTCATTGCTTTAAGGATTTTAATTTAAGGTGAAATGTATGCATATAATTCTCCCCTTGAATATCCATTTTAGAACACCATTTCTACATCCATTCAACCAAACCAATGTCCTTAAGCCAAAATATTTCAAAACAAAATAGGCTATTGAGAGTTGTTTCCTGGATATCTATGTCAAGGCTTATTGGCCAGCAATTTGACCCCATGCATGACAATATTGATGCTTCTAGGTAAATATATCCTTGGATTATTTGTTTTGATACCAGGAAATGGTCTAAATGACAAGCAATTTGATGTTTCCCTCCACAACAGTTATTCCAGGTGTAGGTTTTATTATTATTGGATATATATACAAGGTGTATTTCCTTTATGTATTCATTGGAGATTGTCAAAACTAGGTCTAACTTATGAATGTCACCTTTATTTTCCTGTAGAGATCTAATGAGATTAAAATATCTACCAACCACCTAGAGGTTATTATCTATTAGATTTGTGAAGTTTTTAAATGTTTCCAAAAAGATCGTCTTCTCCCTAGTAATGGAGGGACCATAGATTATCGTCAATGCCAATTCCTCTTTGGTACCATTATATTTAAAGGTGTCAGAGAGGATTCTATTGGAATCTAGCCAATATTTAAAGACTACCACATTAATATTCCACCAAACTACTAGTCCTCCTTCATTTCCTTTAGCTTCAACAGTCATTTGCTAACTTCCTTTCCAAACTAAGTCTTCTATTTGTGACCTTTTCTCTCATCCTAGTTTTGTTTCCTAAACTAAAAAAATAGCAGGTTTCTCTTTGTTTATCCATTCTCACAAATTTCTTTGTTTTCCTTTACTATTAAGTCCTCTAACATTCCAAGATAGTATCCTCATGATGATGGATTTTTGGGGGTCATTTTTCTTTCAGTCAGAGAAAGAGTCTAGTTGGTGATTTATCTTGCTTCTTTATTGGGTTTACTCACTTTCTTTTTCCGCTCTCTTATTAGATCCTTTAAGAGGATTTGTTTTCCCTTATCATTGAAATTTTGAAAAGATCATGCAACTGGATCCTCGATCAAGTTTCTTTTTTTTGTTTTCCATGCTAAATAAGCTTTTGAATAATCTTCTCTTGCACTAGGTCATAATGTATCCAAGTCTTGTTGTGCCCATTTATGAGCCATAAGTAATAACTTCCTTTATTCCTCCAATAATCTTGTCTCCTCTTGCGGCAACAAGGGGGTGACCTTCGCAAAGCTAGGAAGGGAGTATAAGTCAAAATCATCTTTTGGGTTATCATCATCCTCTAGTTTTATTTTGAGAACATTGTTCTCACTTGTATTAACTGGGGTAAGGTCCTCCATATTTATATCTACTTTTTTGCTACTATCTTCTTTCATATTCTCAAGTAGGAAAAAGGGATTGGAATCTTTCCTATCCTGTACACTCCCCAAATTTCTATTCTTCTGACTACGTTTTCTTTGAGTTGCCCTAGTAAAACCCTCATAATCTACTTTGTCCCCCATTTATTGTTGTTTCCTTTGTATTGGACAATCTATGAAGAGTTTTCCATGCTCATGACATAGTCTACATTTGAATGACACATGTTCATAATCTAGGGGTTTTGTTTATATTTCTCCCTCGTAATCAAGATCTATGGATTCTGGCAAGGGATCAGCGATATTCATGCATACAAATATTTGGTCATAAGACATATTTCCCCCCTTCAAGAATTTATGGGATCCAAAATGTACTATAAGAGAGTATAACCTTACCTAGACTGACAAAGCCTTGAATTCCTCTTTATCTGGATTGGAACATGCTTCACAGTGCCTGATGTAGAGCCCCGCATTATTGAATAAGTATAGTACTCCTTCAAAAAAAAGTCCTTGTCTTCCAGATTTGAGAAAATTATAATGAAATAACCTTTATGTCCGAGACCAAGGTCCCCTTCTCCCTTTGGTTTCCAATTTTACTGAATCCAGTCCTCCAGTTCCTTCTATATAGGCCAACTATCAATAAATTTACAAATAAATGGATAATATCTCGTGTTCTTTCTTTGATCCTCCAAATAATTAGTAGGGATGGTGAACCTAGGGTCATGTGCAACTTTAGGAATGCAATTTGATCTTAATACCATTTTCCACTTATCACCCAACATAGCTAATGATATGAAATTAGATGGGATCCATTGTGGGAGCTTATTTCCTCCATGCAGTATACCCTTGCCCACAAGGATATTTCAGAAAGAAGGGTGACTCCCTCCTGTCTTCAAATTAATTTGCAAAGACTCCTTCTTCGAGACCTTCTTGGCTAAGAATGATGTAAAACCATGCAATTTTAGAGATAAAGATGCCCTGGTCTCACCTTCTTGAGAAAACTACTATCAACTCGCCACCTCACCACCTCACAGCCTCCCAGGATACTTCATTTCTTCGACCTCCAAGGCTTCATACTAGCTTCTGGTGTTTCCTTATAGAAGTTTTGACATTTTTCAAAGGTGTGTTGTTTCAAATTGTATTATTTCCTTTTTAGTATTAGACAAAAATATGGTATAAAGTAACAAAAGGTACAATTCAGTTCATATACATCCGTTCAAGAATAGTTAATGTAGTTAAATATTTAAATTATTTTATCTCCATCTTAATGGTTATATTTATTCTTCAACGATGATTGGTCTGACCCCCTCATAGTTTCATTTAATATTGGGGATTTTTTAGGTTTTTTTTTTTATGGAAGTTTGTGTATGGTTTTATAGGTGTGTTGATTCAATTTGTAGTAGTTTTTTTATTAGATAAAGATAATTTATACAATGTTTGAATTACAAAATATTTGGATTTACTATTACGGCTAATGTGTAGTTGATTAGTTTTGTTTGGTGATCATCATGTTGAATATGGGAGGGAATAAAGTATCAAAGTTGATCACCCAAAAATTTCTAAACAATTTTCCAAAATAAGTGTCTCAATTGGACCAATTGACGGTGGTAGGAAATCTAAGGTGAATCGACGTAGTGAAAATAAAAATATACAAGTTGAGAGGTATCCATCCTTTCAATACAAGGAATAAAAATTCATTCATCTTTTAGTATTAACATTTATTAGTATGATTGTCGAAGGAAATTAGCTGGAGTGGTATGGAACATGTTTTGTTTCCCTAGCTACATGGGTCCAAGTCTTCGAAGACACATTGTAAGTTAGTCCTTGTGGCATTTATGAATTTTTTTTCCACCTAGTGAAATAGTGGAAACCTATTGATGGTGCTGCAAATCCATCAACCAAGGGGTCTCCCCGATTTGAATTCCTAATTAGACCTCAAACCTTTTGGTGTAGGAGCTCCATACGGAATATCATCCTGGTTTCCATATATCTCAAATATATTCCTTGGCTCTAACTATAAACACGAGAGAGGGATGCAATGGTGTCTTCGAAAAGCAAGAAGGTGTGCCTGGTGAGTGTTTAGTTGCAACTATGTCAAGGTTCTTCTACTACATAGGGGGGAGAAGAGTGAGCCTCTAAGTGAGATGTAATAGTACCACCCAAGAAGAGACACACATGAGCCAGAAGGGACCATCTAACATCCAGTGGAATAGTCCACAGCAGATGCAACAATCATTACAACCAACAAATAAAGAAATATATTTTTAATATCCTGCGGAATAGTCCACGAGGATGGAACAATGAAAACAATCATTACAACACACTCTCAATAAGATAATTACTAAAATAACCTAAATAGTTCAATTATCTTAGCACATGTGAAAGAAAACATGAAATACAAATCGCAGAATAGTATTACAGACATTCACAGTCCATGCATGAAGAATGTGTTGCCCTTGAAGACTTATGTTATTAAGTAAACATTCCAAGAAACATTTAATGTACATCACTAGCCCCAGTAGTGGAGAATTGGAGCCACTCCTTGCTCCTCAAAGAACTAGTTGATCTCTCTAATGCCTTGCAAGGGGATCCAAGGTGAAAAATCCTTTGCTCATACAATGAGGGTGTATATATAACCAAGGGGTGATGGTTCACCCTCCTTGTGACTCTTTGACTACCCTCATGACTGTTTGACTTCCCTCATGACTGTTTGACTATGTGACTCTTCATATTCCATGTGTGTCCCTTGGACTTCCACTTTATAATACATTTTGAATATACATGATCCACAATGATGATGTGACCTATGACAACTCATGACATGACATGACATCGCTGACATGGTGTGGTGAAGTAATATTATAGTATGGACACGAACGAATTCCTCTAGCTTGATGATGGGTCTAGCCACAACAGATACATTCTATGGAAGATTTCTTTAGGTTAGAATCAAGAGCGACTACCTCTTAGTCATTTATTCTATTTGATGATGTCCTCACTTGCTCGCTCCAGCAATCTCTCACTTCCTTATTCAAGCTCTTGTAACAAGTAAACAATAATAGCATACAAATTGCAATTCAACCTACTTAACAAGTCAAGAAACATTAAGATATGGATATGTAATATTACAAAACATCTAGGAAATCAATCGATAGTTGCATTTATTAATATCAAAGAGAGATTACAACCGTTTGTCTTGACGTTGCAGTCTTCCTCTGACAAGACCAGGTTCCCACACACTTCTGCTATCATTCCACGAGGCTTCAAACAATAATAGTTTTAAAGCTCTTCCCTTTAGGCTTCACTCCAAAAACACACTTCTCCCTCACACAACTAGATAGCTACAACTAGTAATAGCTTACTTGTCTACTCCAAAATAGCATCAACACTTGCAACTATAACACTCACACTCGGCCAAAACTATCAACTGTGACTATTTTGTGCTTGGGAAGAAGGGAGGTTTATATAGGAAATATGGATGGGAGATGGATCCTCTTCTCATGAGAGAAGGACTTATCGCTTGGGGTAGTTCCATCATTATAGGGGAAAGGAACCCAAACTATCATCCTCAACCCAATCCGGCCAAACCATTTACCAGACTTTTGTTACGGAGCTTCTAAAGCTAGAAGCTTCAGCTCTAAATTTAAAAACTTTCCATAACAGAACTGGCGTGACTGAGACACAACCCAGTCGTTCCAGTTTGTGTGAGAAGTAGTTCTGATCTTTGCATATTCGTGCAGTGGAGACAAAGGCCATTAGCGCCGATCTTGTAAACTAGGAAAAACAGAAATTTTAGGGGAAATGGTGCAAAATGGAAATGATCTGCTCATGAAGAGGGACACAATGGGAGTTTATTCATGAAGGAAAAGCATGTGGGGTTCACTGTAGAGGTCCTTTAGGATCAAGGAACGGGGAGTACAAGGACAGTGACAAAATGTTGTGTAGCAGATGCCCCCTAAAGCATGAAGGCCGAACTAGAGTGAGGGATGAAATGCTTTATAAATTAGTGCAGGGAACCGGTTTCCCATCAGAAAACCTACAAGCAAGTACAAATACATATACATAGACTGAGATATCTGTCAAATGATACATGAATCCTGGCATGAACGCAGCCATCCAGAGAATGATCATGTAAATAGATCTAGGTATGGGCGTAGTCATCTATCAAGGAGGATCATAATGAAACCAAGGTATGGTTGTAGCCATCCAATAATGAGAAGGATCACATTGTTGGGTTGTGTTATATTCTTTCCACGACTAGCCCACGTAGTTAACTAGGGGGTTAGAAGGGGGCCGGAGCCCCCCTTTCGTTGCGCCGATTGCGTAGTGGGGGGAGTCACAGGGGGTTTGAGGGGTGTAGGTAACCCCACTCTATGGGGTTCAGGGCAGCACCCTGGAAAATTTTGGTTTTGGACCCTATGTTAGGTTGGGTGGACCTACCTATGGTTTTGTGCGTGATTTTTCACACATGATTTTGGATGCAATGGTTTTTCATCCATGGTTTTGGATGCGATGGTTTTTTGTCCAAGGTATTGGATGCTTCGGCATGTATAAATATGTATTGTGACATTGAAAGGAAAATAATGAAAAATAAAGCTAGTAGTCCCGGTTTTGGGATCCAGGGGAAAATCTATGTGTATATGTGTTTTATGTGTTATGTTCTCACATTATTTATTTTCTGTGTTTTAGAATTCGTATGCAGGTAATTTCTGCATGGGGTTAAAACCTACATTTGGTATCAGAGCTGTTTTGGCTTCAAGGGGACGCCATTGTTGTTGAGGGGTTTCACTCGGGCCTTTGGTAGACCCTGTCCAGTGGGAGATTTGTGGGATCGATTCTGGTGGTGAAAGAAGATGGCGAGTAGTGGAAAGATAGAGATCGAAAAATTTAATGGTCAAAGTTTTGAGTTATGGAAACTCAAGATGGAGGATCTATTGGTGGATAAAGATCAGTGGATCGTGGTAGATCCAAGTACTAAACCAACGGGAGTGTCCAATGAAGAATGGAAGAAGTTAGATTGGAAGGCAAAGATCACAATACAATTGTGTTTCTCAGATTCAATGTTGTTGAACGTATCATGGGAAGCTACGGCGAAGACTTTGTGGGACAAGTTAGGGACTTTATACCAATCTAAGTCTCTGGTGAATAAATTGTTCCTATGAAAAAAGTTGTATAACCTGAGGATGAAAGATGGAGACTCGATGACAGAGCATCTGAATGCATTTAATATTGTGGTAAGTCAGTTATCATCTCTTGATATCAAAATTTCATATCAAGATAAGTGCATCAGTTTGTTATGTTCTCTACCAAATTCGTGGGATAGTCTAGTTATTGCAATAGGTAGCAATACAACTGCCTTGCAATTTGATGAAATAGTCTCATCCTTGCTGACGGAGGAGATGAGATGGAAAAATGCGGAGAGCCAAAATGGTGATGCCTTGTTTGTACGAGGGCGGTCCCAGAACAAAAACAAAAATAATTCATCGAGTGGGAGATCTAAATCTAGAGGGAGATCTAAATCTCCAAGAAAACCTGTAAAGGTGGTGTGCTAGAAATGTAAAAGGGAAGGGCACTACAAAAGGGACTGTAAATATAAAGCTCCTGATAAAGGAAAGGGATCTGATGATGCTCCTTATGCAGAGGTGAAAACCACCTGAGATGGAGGTGGGGATGTGTACTTGTCTTCTTCAAGTACACATGTAGATCACGAGGCATGGTTGATTGACTCAGGTGCATCCTTTCACTTCACTCCCCATAGAGAGTGGTTCTGCGAGTATGAGAAATATGATGGTGGTGATATCTTCTCGAGGGATGATAGGAAGGCTAGAATCGTTGGTCGCGGAAAATTAAAGTTGAAGTTGCAAGGTGGAAGGGTTAGAACACTTCCAGGTGTTCTGCATATTCCTGCATTAGCCAGAAATCTGATTTCTGTAAGCAAGCTCGATGATGCGGGTGTAAAAACAATGTTCGAGAAGGATACCTACAAGATGGTTCAGGGGCGCTAGTATTGATGCAGGGAGTTCGAATTGGAACTCTGTACAAGCTGCAAGGTAGCACTGTTGTTGATGGGTGCAACATTTCTATGGTTCCTAAAAGTCGAGTAGAAAATCTAGTGGTCTCTGGAGAGAAGACCATGCTGTGGCATCAAAGGCTTGGACATATTGGAGAGAAGGGCCTTCGAATACTTCATGTTAAAGGTATGGTAGAAGGTATGAGTAATAGCTCTCTGGATTTTGATTTCTGTGAAAATTATGTATACGAAAAGCAAAATCGGGTGAGTTTCCCCTCTGGTAGTAAGAGGGCGAAACATATATTAGAGCTTGTGCACAGTGATGTGTTTGGACCTGTGAAGGTTCCATCACTGGGTAAGTCTGTGTACTATGTATCCTTTATAGATGACTTCTCAAGGAATACATGGATATATTTCCTTAAGAAGAAATCTAAAATATTTGATAGGTTTAAAGAATTTAAGGCTCTGGTGGAAAACCAAACAGAGAAGAAGATAAAGGTGTTGAGGAAAAATAACGGTGGAGAGTTTTGTAGTAAGAAATTTGAAGAATTCTATAAGAAGTGTGATATAACACGGAAGAAGACTACTCCATACACACCTGAGAAAAATGGAGTTGTAGAAAGAATGAACAAGATGTTGATGGAAAGGGCAAGAAGCATGCTCAGTGGTGTCGGGTTAGGATAGGAATTCCGGGCAGAGGCGGTGGAGACAGCATGTTACCTGGTCAACAGATCAACTTCATCAGCGTTGGAGGATAAGACTCCACAAGAGGTATGGACTGGTAAGAAACCCTCTCTTTCACATCTGAGGGTATTTGGATGTGATGCATATGTACATGTTCTAAAGGAGAAATGAACCAAGTTGAATTGTAAATCTGAAAAGTACATCTTTATTGGGTATAAGGATGGTTTAAAGGGTTATAAGCTTTGGAACCCAGTAATAAGGAAGGTTGTGTACAGCGGAGATGTGGTGTTCAGAGATGTAAAAGATGATATTAAACATGAAGTCCAACCAAAGGAACCTGATAAGATAGAGTTTGAGCTAAAGAAGGAAGAATCAGACTCTACAGCAGAGGAGGAATCAAAATATGAAGAGCCACAAACTCCAGGTGTGAGAAGATCAGTTCGAGAAAGAAGGCGGCTAGAAAGGTATAGTCCATCTGCTTTCTGTTCAAATTTTTCCTTATCTATTACTGATGATGATCCTAGAACTGTGAAGGAAGTAGTAGATCCAGAGGATGGAAAACTCTGGAAAGAGGCCATGATTGATGAAATGGCATCTTTGCACAAAAATGAGGCTTGGGATCTGGTGGAGTTGCCGGCTGGAAGGAAACCCATTGGCAACAAATGGGTGTTCAAGAAGAAGACAAATGTAGAAGGAAAGGTGGAGAAATACAAAGCTCAGTTGGTAGCAAAAGGTTATTCCTAGGTGCCAGGAATTGATTTTGATGATATTTTTTCTCTTGTTGCTAAGGTAACTTCTATTAGATTACTTTTATCTGTTGCTTCTACTTTTGATTTTGAGATAGAACAGATGGATGTGAAGACAACATTTCTTCACGGGGATCTGGAAGAGGAGATCTACATGAAGCAACCTGAAGGCTTTGCGGTGAAGGGTAAGAAAGAACTGGTATGCAAGTTAAAGAAGTCTCTATATGGGTTAAAACAGTCACCAAGGATGTGGTATTAGAATTTTGATACATTTATACGAAGACTTGGCTTCACTAGAAGCAAAGCAGATCACTGTGTGTATTTTAAATTAATTGGTGACCGTGTTATTTATCTGGTCTTGTATGTGGATGATATGTTGCTGGTTGGAAAGGACAAAGAAATTATCCAGGATTTGAAGACCCATTTGCCTGCCAAATTCGACATGAAAGATATTGGTGCTGCAAACTATATTTTGGGCATGGAAATAAAAAGAGATTGGACAAATATGAAGCTCTGGTTAAACTAGAGGAAGTATGTCAAGACAATATTGCAGAGGTTTAATATGCAGGATAGTAAACTGGTGAAGTTCCTATTCTTGTAGGTGTAAAGTTATCTGTTGAATAGTGTCCCAAGACACAAGAAGAGGAAGAGGACATGTCCCGTGTTCCATATGCAAGTGTAATCGGTAGCCTGATGTATGCGATGGTATGTACTAGACCAAACATTGCACATGCAGTGGGAGTATTGAGCAGGTTTATGTCAAAACCAGGGAAGCAGCACTGGATAGCAGTGAAGCGGGTTTTTAGGTATTTGCATGGCACTAGTGATTATGGTTTGTGCTACCAAGGAAGACTAGGATTGGATAGAGTGTTGGATATTCGTGGCTTTGTTGATGCAGACTGGGCTGGAGATCTGGATTAGAGAAGATCTACAAGTGGGTATGTGTTTAACCTATTTGGAGGTGCAGCCAGTTGGATGAGTAAGAAACAATCTGTAGTGGCACTATCAACTACAGAGGCAGAATACATGGTAGCCACTCATGTAAGTAAGGAAGTAGTTTGGTTGCAGAGATTGTGTTCAAGTATGGGGTTAGTACAGGGAGCTATAAGGATAGACTGTGACAGCCAAAGTGCAATTTTCTTGGTAAAGAACCCTGCATATCATTCAAAGACAAAGCACATTGATGTTCAGTATCACTTTGTGAGGGATATGATAGAAGACAAAAAGGTGTTGCTGGTAAAGGTGGACACTTTGAAGAATACTACAGATGCACTGACAAAATCTGTGAGTTCTAAGAAGTTCTCTTGGTGTAGAGAAACAATGGGTGTTGCAGGATTGGATAAATGACTAAGCTCTCTTGTGGCTCCCTGTGGAAAGAAAACAACAACTGGGAGAATGTTGGGTTGTGTTATATTCTTTCCATGACTAGCCCACGTAGTTAACCGGGGGGTTAGAAGGGGGCCGAAGCCCCCCCTTCGTTGCCCTAATTGTGTAGTGGGGGGAGTCACACGGGGTTTGAGGGGTGCAGGTAACCCCACTCTATGGGGTTCGGGGCAACGCCCTGGAAAATTTTGGTTTTGGACCCTATGTTAGGTTGGACAGACCTACCTATGGTTTTGTTCATGATTTTCTGCCCATGGTTTTGGATGTGATGGTTTTCGGTCCATGGTTTTGGACGCGATGGTTTTCGGTCCATGGTATTGGATGCTTTGGCATGTATAAATATGTAATGTAACATTGAAAGGAACATAATGAAAAATCAAGCTGGTAGTCCCGGTTTTGGGATCCAGGGGAAAATCTCTATGTATATGTGTTTTATGTGTTATGCTCTCGCATTGTTTATTTTCTGTGTTTTAGAATTTGTATGTAGGTAATTTATGTACGAGGTTAAAACCTACACACATATGATAACTCATGGTCTAGTCACAGCCATCCATCTGATAGAGACATCTATATCATCATAACCATGTCACACCACTTCGTAACCTAGACTTTTTGTGATATGAGTCCAAGGTCTTATGCTCCAACACAACCCAATCAAAGTACAGATCCTAGCATGCGAATGGATGTGTTGACGTTGAACATGCTAGAAATTTTCTTGATTACCAGTCAATGATGTAAACTACTAACAAGCGTGAGAGAAACCACCAATAATGACAATGGTCCTCAAGGTACTATCAAAACAATCCACAGAATGTGAATACAAGAACTGAAGTCGAACACCCGTGAAATCACTCGATCAAAAGCCAATGATGTGAACTTGTCATCGAGTGCGAAGAACTTACCATTAGGGAATGCAAGCTCTAAGGTACTGGAAGGGGGTCCCTCGGTCAACTTCTCGGATAATGAGCTGAAGTCGATGGAAATGGACCATGTCAAGGGAGGGCCATAATGAATCCCATATCATTGACGTGAGATGAGAGGATGCAAAATGATTTTGGATGATACAGAGAATCAGAGGTAAGTGTAACTGTAGAAGGAAAACTCTTAAACATATCGACGACACAACTGGAAGTTAGGTAGCTTTTGGATCCATAGGATCGATGGTCATGATAACGTAGCAGAGATCAAATGGAAGGAAAAAATGAATGGCCCAACCCTGGAAGGTCAACGATACAGAGGAGGATGTCCCAACCCGACACGAAGCGAAGAGTGTCATGTTCAAGAGTGAGCTACCAACACGACTGATAGATTTCCAAATTTTCCCCCACCATTTTTGGTGAGTACCCCAATTATTTTTTAATCACAAGCTTGAAGGGGATAACATATGCTTGCACTATAAGTTCATCCTTAGGACAAATCCGACCTAGTAAGTTTAATGAGCCCTAGGAAGGAGAAGCTCATGTTCGTCATGGTGACGAATCCGATGTCATTTAATAGTTTAACGAGTCTGACAAAGGTGTAACTCAGTATCTTTTTCACGTTTAGAGAGTTTGAAAAGTGCACGTAAAAGAAAACTCCACATGGTCCCTTTTCATACATTTGTGTCTCTCGAGCTTGAAAAGGTAGAAAACAATACTTGAGAGAACCACTTGACCATTCCAGTCAAGGAGTACCTTTTTCGTAAATAGTGCCTCCCAACCCGAAAAAGGGGTAAAATTAAACTGGGCACACTACATTTCACATCCATTAACGATTTTGAAATGACAAGGGCTCGGCCATCTTTTCACTTTTAAAGGGTCGGAAAAGAGCTAAAAGCGGACCCCCCATTTTTATTCTCTTTAACGAGTCAAAAAGGGAAAAAATACTCGGCAATATTTTCATATGAGTTTAACAAGTTGAGAAAAGAGCTGAAACGTGACTCATCATCATCGTTGAACATCCATCACCTATTGTTGCACAAGTAAGGCAAAGTGTATTATCGAGTCCTTGAGGCAAAATAGGTCAAAAATATTTACAAAACCTGATATTTTCATGAAAAAATGAATAAAAAGGGAAAAAGTAAATATATTTTTACCATTTACCATTTTACCTTTGTTGTGAAGACTTTTTACCCACTTTTTCCCTAATTGTTCCTAAGGAGATTTCAGGAGATCCAGGAGGTCAATCGACGAGCCATCAGTTCCAGGTAATAGTCGAAGCCCTGAGCTCCATTTTCATGCTATTTATTTCTGTTTTTAGCCTTTTTCTTTTAATTTTTAGGGAGGTTTTTGAAAATATCTTTTGCCCTCGGTCGGCACGATTTCTGGGCATGGAATCACACTGGCCGAGGGTGATTTGCAAAGCCATCCGCACTGATCGGTGCAACTGTTTTTAAAACAGGCACGTTAGCACCGTGGATAGGGAAAAACCTTATGTTCTCAAAAACTGACCGTTTAACATTGAATTTTATGTGTCAAGGATGACTATTGACTTAGATTAATGGCTCTTGTAGGAGAGAATCGCCGAAAATGGTGGATTTGAAGGAAAGGGAACATGAAGATGTTGACACCCAAGTAATGAATGATCCAAATTGCCTAGAGGCTTTGAGGGCTTGCGAGATCCTCAAATTCTTCCTTACACTAGGGATGCGGGCCCAGCCCAAGTTGCTTCGATACCTGATAAGCCTTTGGGACATTAATCGAGAGATTTTTGTCATTGGGGACTAGGAGCTAGAGTTGACAACTTCAGATATCTACTTCATTATTGGACTATCTCACAGAGGTGAGCCAATGAACTTGTATGGGTCACGTCCAATCAGGGCAAGCATATCTTCCCTGCTTGCCAAACACTGCCCTGAGGCCTTGAAATCCAAGAGTGGGAAGATAGAAATTTCCAGTGTGTGGGATTTGACACTGACGGTGCTTCTGTTGACCATCAACAGAGTGGTAGGGTCCTAGGCGAAACATGAGACTAACAAGTAGAATTTCCTTTACGCTATTGACTGCACAGCTCCTATGATCTTCAACTGGGCAAAGGCCATGAAGATGAACATTAAGCGCCAGTTTTCCAAGGCCAAGGCATGGAATATGAAGCAATTTGGTTTCGGATTTGTACTTGTGACCTTGTTTTTGGAATGAGTGCCATTGTTCCAATATCAGTTGACTAAGGTAGATCCTCCTGCGCCACGCGATCCGCGGATGGCCAGCTGGAGTCGTTTGATGCCTAGGATCATTGGGGGTTAGCACATGTCATACCGAACTGCATTCTTCTCATGGCTACGACGATAAAAGATCGTTGTGGAGGATTGGCCATACAGCAGCACTAATTTTTGTGGAGATCTAGATATGCCCTTACCAGACGGAGAGGACTTCGATGACGAAGGTAAAAAGTCAAATTTTTAATTTTGAGGTTTTTTAATTATTTTTGGTATATGCATGCTTATAACATTTCTCTTGTTTATGAAAATGTTGGACTAGAGCGGCTAGCCAAGATGTCCCCGATAGCCAGGTGCATCCCCCGCCCTATTGATGTTGTTGCCCCTTATCAGGAATGGAGTGACAATGAGGAGGAGATCACGAGGAACCTTGAGGGGTTAACTCATGGTATCCCGGAGTATGCTCGAATAGGAGACATGCCCCGTCGGTACCAGAGGCACACGATGGGAGTCTCATATTAGATCTACCGAGTGCAGAGTCGCGTTGCATGAGCTGTCTTGTGCTATCATGACCACCATGCTGATTAGTTCCTAGGTCCAGCACTTACATGTTTTTTAGGCCTGCGTGCCACGGATGTATGAGGCCTGCGAGCCGCTGATGTTATTGTAGACACACATATTATTTTTTGGGGTTCTAATGTATCAAAAATTCTCATGATACCAGAGGCACACGATGGGGGTCTCAGATTAGATCTACCAAGTGCAGAGTCGCGTTGCATGAGCTGTCTTGTGCTATCATGACCAGCATGCTGATTAGTTCCTAGGTCCATCACTTACATGTTTTTTAGGCCTGCGTGCCACGGATGTATGAGGTCTACGAGCCACTGATGTTATTGTAGACACACATATTATTTTTTGGGGTTCTGATGTATCAAAAATTCTCATGATATATATATATATATATATATATATATATATATATATATGTTTTATTTTCCTGTCTATTATGGTACAAATGGTTTGCCTTATCTTTTACATGTTTCATATATGTCTATCCCACACGTAATTAGCTAATGCATCTGTCAATGTATTCATGCATCTAGGAATATGATGATATGTAATATAATCAAAATGTCTTTCCATTAGATGGATATGGAGATACATTTGTAATATTTGAGGGTTCCTTACGAAATATTGCTCGTTTATTTGAAGGACGACAAGCTGTGAATCCATGTTCACAACCAATTCTCTGATGCCCAGAGCAATGGCTTCTGACAACAGTTCGATGACCACAATGTATTTGGAAATGTTGTTGGTTGTATGACTTAGGCAGATACCTTGAAGGTCAATCAACTCAGCGTTAGGGTCATATATAGCCCATGCCACGGATGATAGGTTCTGAGTACTACGGCAAGCACCATCAGCAAAACCAACATGAGGAGTTGCAGACATCTGCAAAGCAAAAAAGCATAGTAAATAGGAAATTTGTTTGAAAACTATCACACAGAAACCACGCTGTACAAAAATGAATCACACACTAATGTACATAAGTAACCATGCAAAATGACCTAAGCATAGTACTTTTTGAGGTATGAATCCATGCTGGGACTCGGGTAATCAATCAACACAGAAGGACACCGGAGTGTTACCGGAGTGCAGGTATGACCCAAGGATCAAATTTGACCAAGACCATGTTAACAAAGGCAACATGAGGAGGTGGGAGTGAAAAAGTTCCCATTAAGGAAAAATCTTTGAAGAGACCTACCCCCAAACTCTCATAGGGAGCACCAGAGTGCTTAACCTATGGAACATTGCCATCTGAGGAGGAAGAGGTAAAGAAAGACAGCTAATCGATAGTGACAATTTTCCCTTGATGGGGAAAATAGATCATGCAAAACAAGGAGGAGGCCACGGCATGCATGCCATAAGTCCAACTTTAGTGGAGTAGAATATTATAATTGAGATTGAGGTCAACAATTTCTACTTTGACCTACATTGTCTTGCCTTCCAGGTGATGGCAAGGTTAGGTAAGACACTGAAGGGTCACGAATCGCGCCCATTGAAAGCTTCCAAAGTGTTCAGACACTGGTTCAGTGTAGGGAAACCAATAGCCTTCCAACATGCAGTTGACATGATGCAGGTGGAAGCACCTTCATCGATGACAGTGTCGTGGATGGTCTTCTCATTAATGACTACCTGAATAAGGAAGACAATCTGATGAGGGAGTTGTGGAACAAGGTTCTCCAGATAGAAACATATCAAATTAGAATCAGTGGGATTGATGCCCTTGATAGTCGACAGCAAATATTTTCACTGCGATTGGTAGCTTTAGAGTACCTAGAGAGCCGACATGGCTGACGGTGCCTGAGCCAAGTCCTCAACAATATTGTAGTGTTGAGCGGCTCAGACGTTAGGATTATACAAGGATTTCTGCATCACACCTTGAGAGGATGGCCGCGTAGCGAAATCAGGGTTAGGGCACTCAATTTGCAAAGGGCCAGAACTCAGGGTAGAAGAAGAAGGTGCAACTTCTTTTTCTTTCCCAGTTGTTGGAGCTGAAGTTTGATAATCTTTTGACTAGGTAGCCACATTAATAGGTGTGCTCATCATGAACACTTGAGATCCAGAGGAAGAAGATCAGGGTTGGTCTACCATTTGGGTCTGTTGAGATGGAAATGGCTCTTTAAGGACAGCAGGGGTCCCTTTGAGTAGGCAACTAACTTCAGATCGTCAAGGACAATCCTTGGTGTAGTGATCCTCCTTGCAAATGAGGCGGGGATACTTAGGTTTCCGTTGCGAAGATTCACCAGTAGATGATTTGGGAGGACCCTATTTTGGGGCATCAGCTTTAGCTTTGCCTTTGGACGTAGGGGTTTTGTACCTAGTGCCCTTGGCTGACAGGATTCTGGACTTGTTTACCTAGGATAAGAGGGTTTCGGGCCTGCTGTTGCAGGACTTGACCTTGACCCTACCCCTGCAAAGGTTGACCTTGTTGGTATGTATACAAGGGTTTTTGTTGCTCTGGTTGGTTTTGTTGTTGCAAGGGTTGACCTTGCGGTTGCAAAATTTGTCCCTGGGGTTGCAAAGGTTGGCCCTGCGAGGATATGGGTTGAGAGGTGTGTGGGGCATATTGCATCTGCTATTGTGCGGCTTGCTGCAACTGTTGTAAGGATTGACCTTGTAGTTGTTGCAGGTGACCTTGTTGCGGGATAATTTGCCCTTGCTGTTGTGCAGAGAGCCCTTGCTGCAACAAAGGTTTCCCTTGAGGGAACAAGGGTTGTTTTGGTTGTTGTAAAGGTTGTCCTTGTTGTTTCAAGAGTACTTGAATAGTGCCCAGGAAATTACCAAACTGAATCTGGCCATAGCCAGGCTAGATGTACTGCCAAGATTGGGGGGTGTAAGGTTGATTAACCAATCCTTGAGAACCATATGGAATGTAAGGATTTTGGTATTAGACCTGAGCCCCATAGGGTCGCTGATACTGAACATTGCTCGATCTAGATAGGCCAGTGGATTCTGAACCTGTTGGTACTGGACATTGCTTGACCCAGTGAGATCAACAGGGTTATAAATAATACAAGAAGAAGGCCATTAGCATCGATCTTGTAAACTGGGAAAAACAGAAGTTTCAAGGGAAATGGTGTAAAATGGAAGTGATCTGCTCATGAAGAGGGACACAATGGGAGTTTCTTCATGAAGGCAAAGCATGCGGGGTTCACTGTAGGGGTCCTCCAAGATCAAGGAATGGGGAGTATAGGGACAGTGACAAAATGTTGTGTAACACATGGACGGCTTGACGATGTGGCAATGTCACACCACTATTGTTTATGTGTCTTTGATATCTACTTGAGAATGTGTTTTCCTTCCACATCCTCATGGCTTGGTGATAAGGAGTCTTTTATGATCTCAAGTCTTGGATTGTGTTCGCAAATTTGTGTCCCTTTAATTTGTCTCGATTGATCAACTTGCATTTCCAGCTGCAGATATGTCTTTTAGCATATTTCCTTTCTACTTATCCTTCTTCATCATCCTATCATGGTGTGAGAGAGTACCTACATCTACAATTCACTCATGGGGAGATGAAATCAGTCTTAAAACCCCCTAGTCTAAGATAGTGTATTTGGATCCATTAACTGAGCCAAGATCGGGTGACAAGTCAGGAGAGAGGGATCAGTGACTGTACAATTGTGCAGTTCAAGTAGCTAGGGGTGAGGCTTGATCACTGAGACTACGTAGTGCATATTTTAGGCCAGACCGAGGGAAAAATTTGTGTAGTCCTAGGTGTCAGTGAGGTAGGTTGAGGGGATGGACAGTGAGAGGTCATAATGCATAGTTTCAGGAGGCAAGGGAGACTGAGATACTACACAATTATGTAATTCATAGGCTTGGGGGATGAGCTTGAAGCTTGTGATTGCGCAGTGCACAATGAATGTTGAGCTGGGAGGAATGATTGTGCAATCCTAGAGGTCAAGGACAGAGCTTAAGAACAGAAACTACACAGTGCAGCAGTCCTAGGAGACAGGAACTAAAAATTACGTTGTGTCAAGGGGAAAGGTATCAGCTAGAGGACCGGAGCTGTGTAATGCGCAGTTCAAGGAAGTCGGGTGAACCCATGTTGCTTGGTCGAGAAACCTTTTAAGATATGACTAAGTGTAAGACTGGTTAGACTAATGTGAATAGTGATAAGACTTTGAATGTGATATCACACTTAGAATACTTGATGACATAGCAACATAGATCATCCATAACACATGAAAAACACATTTCCCTTCGTGTGACCACATTATGACCAACTATGACAAGTGAGACACGTAAGGTACACTTTACGAGGACTATGATGACACTTGTGGGATAGTCCTCAAAACTTTGTGAATGAGTGTGATCAGTATTTACATGGTTAGGAAAATACAGATACACCAAGGTAGACTCTTGAAACCATCATAATAGGATTTTTACACGTTGTGCAACAACCAGAATATCATAAGACGGCACTTTTCCTACATTGGAGACGGGACCAAAACACTTAAAGAAAATACATGAAATGAGTTTCAATGTTTGCGACAATACATGACATTGAAGACATAATGATGTGGCAATGATAATTTGTTCTTATTACTTAAACTTCATCAGATATTCTCTTTTCTTCTCATATCTATCCTCCAAAATGTTGTAAATTAGATGGGGTCTTCATGTGGCCTTGATCATATTCTAGTGTTCCTTCGTCTTGTTTCCTGATGATCATCCTTTGTTCTTGGCTCCTTAGTTGTCATCTAACATGTCTTTCTTTTCCATCTCCTTATTTATCATCTTGCCATAACATGGTAGAGTTCCTGTGTTTGCAATCAACTCATGACAAGGCGACATCAATTTGATAAACTCCTATCAAAGATGTTGCATGAAGATCCTCTAACTGAGACAGAACTAGTGGTGGGCCAAGGGAAAGGCCCAGTGACTACACAGTTTTGCAACTTAGGAATTCATGGGTAGATCTTGGTCTCTAAGATTGCACAATGCGTAGTTCAAACTAGGTTGAGGAAGAATATTGCGTAGTTTGAGAGTTAAGTGAGCTAGGCTGAGGGGTTGGGCACTAGTTCAGCCATCTGCACAGTTCTGGAAGATAGAGGGGACTGGATGGTTGCACAGTTCTAGGATTTAGGCTTGCAGATTGCATAGTTCCAAGAGACAAGGTTGTTTCTTAAGGGTTGAGACTGCACAATGTGCGGTTCAGGAGGGCTAGATGAGGCTAAGTCGTTGGAAACTTTCCGAAATTTGGCTAAGTGCGGCATTAGTGAAACCAATGTGAACAGTGATACAAATTGATAGTTATCACACACTTAGATACTTGGCAACACAATATATATCATAGAGAACATATGAACACATACTTCCCTTAGTATGACAACCTTTGCGGCAACTTACGACAAGTGTGACACTGAAGATAGACTTTGCGATGATAATGACGACACTTGTGTGACAGTACATGAATCTTTGGAAATGAGTGTGAAACATTCCTACATGATAATAAAAACTCATTCTCACAAATATTACATCTTGAAACAAACCAAAACTCCACTTTGCATGATAAGGGGCAATTCCCATGCCAAAAGATGACATTTACTATATGAAGATAAAATATGTGAATGACACTTGCTATACATGAACAACGGTGAAAAAACACATGTCAGAGAAAATATAACATGAAAATGACACTAGTTAGAGAGAAAGCAAGCAAAAGTGAAAACTGAAAAAAAAGAAAGAAACACTCGCAAAAACAAAAGTGCATGGGAGTGTGTGAAAAAATCACTGAAATAGAAGTATAAATGCAGTTACAATGTGAGAAATTTTTGTTGTCATTGTGCACTAACTATTGACATGGATTGGACATCGCATAGGTACAATCTTGATAAGAGAGTGCTATGCATTTCCATGCTTGCATAAAAGAATGTGCTCATGCACTTGTTACAGACTAAGCATGTGTGAGTAAGCGACTTCAACACTTTCAGTCCAAGAAGGGATCTCAAAAGCATCTGCTAACCAAGAAGTGACTATGGAATGACTGATTGTAAGATCCACGAAAAGCTCCAAAATTCGAGTGCACAAAAATTTTTGAAGGGTTTTGTAGCAGCTACAACAAAACTATATGTACAAAGTTACAGATTCCACTAAGCGGAATGCACTCATTCATATATATATATATATATATATATCGAGAGAGCGAGAAAGAGAGAGAGAGAGAGAGAGAGAGATAAATATATATAATTTATCCCAAGATGGGGTGACCATTATAGCAAAGGCGGGGAGCATTTTTCCACTGCCCCACTAGGACAAGAACCAAGGGGATGTGGAAATATGCCCCCCTCCCCACCCCGAGAGACATTTTAATTCTTGCATGAAATTCTTATGGATGCCACAATGCACCACCCGGTGTACCTACTCTACATCCATTACCGAGTCTAGTTATTTTTGCAAAGGGTATTTAAAGAGATTTGTAGAGGCTTTCCATGACCAATAGTATAACTCTTATTAATTGGCATGATAAACACAATATTTCCAATCATCTATACATCAATGGCTATCTCAAGGGGACTCTACACACTACACAAGGACTTTCATTGCATTCATGGGTATGAATGACATCGACAATGGGTCTCCTTGGAAATTCAAATTTATACTTCTTCATGGGGCCTCCCCTCTTGCTCGGCTAGCTACAACTCATCATAGGATCCCTATTTAGTGTCATATTTTAGGTATTTTTCAGTGGCTTAGCTTTTCTTCTTGCCTCGCGTCTAGATGAGAAAGGATAGCCCAACCAAGTTTTTTCTTCTTCCCATACTGACATTAGTGGTCATTTTCTTGGCACTATGATTTTCTGGGAATTCGTACCTTTTCACAGACATGAGAATTATTCCTCACATCAAGCCAATCCAATAACATAATGTCACCCTCAAGGTGATCCCACTTTTGAAGCCTAGTAGTCCTCTTAGGCATAGGTATCTTAGGATTCCTTGGTTTTGTAGTTTTAATGTTAATCCTCAATCAACAATTGAAGTTTCATGTATGGTCAAGTTTCTGAGTTGTACACCAACATGGAAATGTTATGCCTAGAATGGAAATCTTTGATATTGGGCAATACAAATATTTAACTCACAAAAAATATCTATTATTTTAATATATATATATATATATATATATATATACAATATTTAATTATATTTTAAAAATATTGTATTAACTTTTATTATAATTAATAAATTAATTATATCAATAGTTTATATTAACTTATAATATTTTTGGTCGAATAATTTAAGGAATTTGAATCGATGACCTATAATACAGAGTACCTTAAAGTAAATCTATTTGTTGTTAACAGAAAGACCCATTAACAATATCATAAATACTTCTTAATATCTTAATATGTTAATTTAATTATTAATATGTTATTAAAACCTTATTTTAATTTCAAATTCTATAACTTATATTTTATAAACTATTTATTCTTCTTATATTATATAGTATTTTTGTTCCATTTTTAAATTAAAGTATCAATGTTTATTATTGTTAGTTTGTTTAATAACTTGATATGGCATTAATATTTATATATTTAATATTTTATTATTAATCATCATTTTTTTCTTCAGTAAACAATTTATGTTGCCTAAAATTAAGGAGTACATTCTAAGCCACGTTCAAACTTAGTTGGTCATTGGGAAGACCATAGCAGACAAAAAAAATCATTATTTTCAAAATTGTAGAAGACAAGTTGTTGCCTATAACATCAAAAATAATAAAATATATGTTAGAACTAGAACCTCCCAAGTGCTTTTTAGACTAAGAAACACAAAACTAAAACATAGAGAGATAAGGACAAGAAACAAAGAGACAATTAAGAGGATATATTTGAATGTGTGGCTTTAACTAGAATGGGTTTCTTTTTGTTTCCTTAGAATAGTATGATTCATGAGGGATACCCATATATTTCTTGATGCATCCTAAACTATGATCTAGAACTATCATTTATCATTGCATGTGATCCAAAGAGAGGATAATTCCCCCATGCTCTCTTTTTTTCCAACAAGACCCTACCAAGAAGGAACTTGAGGTGCTAATAATTTTCATATCTATATATATATATATATATATATATATAGATATATTCCCACGAGTGTGCCTAACATTAGGAACCCAGTCAACAACTTCTACTACTACTTTGGTGTCTTTGAGGGCGCGTCTTTGGTTTTCCATTTCTTTCTCAACTTGATGATTTCATCTTGAATAAGTTGAGCAATGAGTTATAAAAACCATGCAAAATAACTTTCAACCATCACTTGCACATGAGTGTGCCATCATTCTTGGTAACATTCCACCCCATGGAAAAACTAAGCCCTCAAATGTGGCATAGTAATAGAATTTAATGAGATAAGAACCAGTGGTGGATAGGGGTTCCCCCAACCTGGGGAAAAACAATGAGAGAATGATAGACTTGTGTGAAGTGCGGTCCCTAGGGGCAAATTTATCAACCGCAAGAATCCAAGGAACCATCTCTAAAGATGATAAACAAATATTTTAGTGCCCCACTTTGGTTGACTCACCTTGATATATCCTTATACATTATTCTTTGAGGACCTTAGGTCGAGGATATGATTATTTTACTTTCATTCTTAGTGGATGTGATGATAATTGAGATGTACCAATTTGATGTTATTTGGTTTTGATGATGGATTTGATTGATCTATGTGATGACTATGTTTAATCACGTTGATGAATTCATTATATCTGATCTTGTTTACATATTTTGAGGACTAGCTTCTTGGTTAAAATTAGTGATTATGTTGATGATTATGGAATAATGTTAATTAAGCATGTGCAATTATCAATAATTAACATTATGAGTATATGTTAGTGATGATTATTGAGTGTAGAAAGGGTCACACAGATGGACCTCTATGTGATGATTCAATGACATTTGGTTTGATTGATTGCATAATGTTATGTGAAATCTATGATTACAAACAAAAGTATCTTCCATAGACCTGGTGGACTGACCTAGAAAAATATAAAGGAAAAGGCACTAATGTTTTCCTTAAAGTAAATAGATAACGGGATGAAGCCTACCTAGTATTTGTAGCATGCTTCGCTCCTTGTTTGGCTTGAATGCTCCAATCTTAGCTCCAATCACTATTATTAGAACCTTTATAGTCCAATAACACAAGCCAACGATTCACAGAATCTATGTAGCATCATCTAATCACTTTACTCAATAGATCAACATGGTATTTAAATATATGAAACCATAACATCATATATAGGAAAACAAAGAACTCTTTGCATTAATAGAAATGGAGTGAGTTACAACCAAAAATAGGTGTTGATCCTATAAAAGAGCTCCTCCAAGTTGACTTGTCCTTTCCTTTTCACAAAGTGCACCTCTAATCGCCCTAATGCATGGGAAGATGTCTCTCACATCAACAGCATAAGGGTAGAATCACTCTCCAAAATCCAACCCATTTCCCATCGATGGCAGTAAATATATAGGTGAAGGAGGTAGTTAATGAATTCTTATCCTCTTACCAATTAGGGCTTGAGATCCACTCTTGATGGGAGGATGAGATGAGGGGGTAAGGGATGAAAAATCCAAGGTAGAATAGGATAGGATTCGAGACTTTTATTTGAGGTAAATGGTTACAACAGATCTTGGAAGCTTCTAAATAAGAGGCATCTGGATTCTCTCTCTTTTCCCAAATTTCTAGAACCAACACAGGTGCATAGTGGAGAAACCTATAGGTGATCAACGCAGTCCATAGTGGAGCAACATGGTTGTCAACGTTTTCGAGTAGGAGGCTAGGGAGTGTTGGTACTTAAAATGACTGAACAAGGTGTCTTTAGGAAAAAAGTTAGGGATAAGAATGAGTCATGCTTAGATGATGAGAAGGAGTTCAAAGGATGTTGATTGATCTAGTTTAAGCCCTATTGACCAGATGTGAAAAAATGACCTATAACAAATTGCCCCTTAAAGCGTAGATTCAGAAATAATAGTTGATGATTGAAGTGCTTTACCTTGTGACAAGTTGAGATCAAGAACAATCGGCAAGATAATTATCTATTACAATGCATTTATATCATGATATCTTTGCTGAGGGAGGCATACCCATGCTCAACACATAAGCTAAAGTTACATGTACAATGATCAAAATACATGTCCACATATGACTGATGGTGGACCCATGACTGGATGACTGCTTGTATGATTATAGCCATCATACATTATGATCTTGTATTACTCCTTAAATCACGGCTAAAATGGATGAAACTAGATCTAGGGTCTCCTATCTCGTTCACATGACCAACCAATGTATGAGTGTAACCATGTGAATGAATGATCTGAATTCAAATGTGGTAGATACCATCTTATTACTATCCAATGATGTGAGTTGTTAACAGATGCAAGAGAAACCACCAATGATGTTAATGGCTCTAAAGGTACTCTACAATCTGCATGGTGTGAATAAATGAGTTGATATCGAATAGCACACAGAATCTTTCAGTCAAAGGCCAATGATGTAAACATGTTACCGAGAATGAGGAAACTTTCCATTGATGTATGCAATAACCAAGGTACCAAGGGGTGTTTTTAAGTCAACTTCCTAGATAATGAGCTGATGTCGACAAGAAGCAACCTGTCACAAGAGGGCCTTAATGTATCCCCCATCAATGACATGAAACAAGTATGATGATTTGAGACAGAATGATCAGAATGATGTTGATACGAAACTGGATCAGGAAAGGCATACATGGAATAAAGTCTTAAGAGTATTATAGAATATATTAACTTAATGACTTCTTTTTAACGCAGTGGTGACACTAAATAGAGTTGGAAGCATTGACCCAAAACCAAAAGCAGAGGCTTTTAAATGATATGATAAACCAAAAGACAAGAATATTTCCCAACCCAACAGCCATGGAAATGAGGTGGAAGAGTGTCGTGTTCAAGAGAGACTCACTACCATTAGCAAAATGCAGTACTCTATTTTCCCAATTTCCCCAACCATACTGGTCAGTACCTCTTTATTTTTTAACAAGCTTGAGGAAGATAGCATATTCTTGATCTATAAGTTCATCCTTCGAATGAATCCCTCTGAGAATACTTAACAAAACCAAAGAAGAAGTGGTTCAGTCCGATCACGAATGACAAATCCATAGTTGTTTCAGGTTTTAACAAGTCTAGCAAAGGTATAACTCATCATCTTTTTCATGTTTAGATAGTTTGAAAAAGGAGGCGAAAAATAAAACTCCAGATGTTCCTTTTCGTAGATAGTCCCTCAGGTCTGAAAAGGTAGAAAATAATACCCAAGAGAACCTCTCAGCCATGTTCAACTAAGGTATTCCTTTTTCGTATTTAGACTATCTCAGTCCCGAAAAGGGTTAAACTTATACTGAGTAGATGTCTTTTCATTTACTTTTACAAGTTCGAAACGACAAGTTCTCAACAATATTTTCATATTTTGGGAGTCTAAAAAGAGCTAAAAGAAGACTCTAGGGGGTTCCTTTTTCGTAATTTTACGGAGTCGGAAAAGTTATAAAAGTATACTCCTTGGTCAAAATGATCTGTTCAAAACATGGAAAAATTCATAAAATAGTTATCGACTTGCTCAAAACATCATAAAAGTATTAAACATACATGTTTCATGGTAAAAATAGCTTGTTACTAAGTCAAAACATTAAATGTGAATAAAATAATGGAATAAACATCCATAAATATCCAAAATGACTATTCATATCTACCATTTAACATTTACCTTCAATAGTGAGAGTTATGGATACTATTTTCCCTCGATCTTCTGTAGATGATTGCACTCAATCTGGTGGATTGTTTTAGGTGTCGTCACTTCCATGTAGTGTCTAAGATCTTTTTCTTTCAATTCATGGTCTCATTTTATGATTTCATGTAAATTTTTGGTATTTTTGAGGGCCCTGAGGTTCTAAAATTTCTCCCTAGGACCAACGCAGGCTGAGGGAATCGAAAACTGCTTTGCACCTAAGTTAAGATAAACTTTAGGCATGGGTACAATCCTCTGTCTCCTTCCTTGGGGGTATGTTGGGTGCAAATCCCAAATTTTTTTGCTAGTTTCCCTTCAAATTTTATGAGTTTTTTTGCATAGAAAGGATCCTAATGAGTCTCCCTTTTATGTTTTAGGTCTTCATTAGCATAAAATGGATTTCATTTGGAGAGAAAGAGAACATGAAGAACATGATTTAAATGCATCTAATGATCCTGCTACCATCTAGGCACTAAAGGATTGTGGATTGTTGAAATTATTTTGGCTTCCTGGTATGAGGCAACAGATGGAGCTACTAGAATATATTGTTCATGCATGGGATGTGAAAGCACGACCATTCATATTTGGAGAACATCTTATCGAGATCATAGTAGATGACATATATTTTTTGACCAGTTTATCCAGGAGAGGTGCCTCCATATCTCTCGTAGGTGGAAGAAGGGGTGGAGAAACAGTGAAAGACTATATCATTACTTATTATAGACCTCAATCCAAACCAACTAGAGATGGGAAGATCAGTATAAAATATGTAACCAGATTTCCCTTAATAACGATCTTGTTCATTATTTCTAGATTGGCGAGTAGCTCAACACTACACGTGGCCAACAGATCATACATGCAGTACCATGGGGAGTGCTTAGAGCCAACTGTGTTCAACTGGAGTGACGGAGTATTGGTCAATATGGAAGGACAACTTACTAAATAAAGAGAGGAAAAGTTGAAAAATTTTGGATACAGCTCTATCTTAGTCGCTTTTTCCCTAGAACAGATTCTACTACTTCAGCCTTAGCAGATTACGCTTGATCCCATTGATCCGAGGGCACCACGGATGAGGAGGTAGATAGATCGTATGTTCCAACATGCAGGATTGTTGACAATCAACTTCTCACTAGCCTCTTTGGGTGGTTGCACAGATAGTTCATTATGGTCAATGATTATCCATACACAAGGATAGATTTTCGTGATGATCCTGAGCTCATGCTTACTGAGGGTGAGAAATGGGATTTTATAGGTAAGATGTTTTGACCATTTGAATTTTTTAAATTTTTACAATTTTTTTGTGTCTTTTTATGTTTCTGAGACTTAAACTATTGATTTTTCATGCATATATTATGCATGTTCGACTGATAGGTGCTTCATATATTTTTCATGTAGGATAAAATCCATATGCAGTAGTAGAACCAAAAGAGGTTGTTGCAGTAGGATGGGATGCGCTATGGGATCTAAATGTAGCCAAGATCCTAACTGAGGTGGAGCGTCACATAGAGGGGTTGACTCACAAGATAGATGAGACTGGGATAGACTAGCTTCCCTTATGAATTCAACAACAGACCATTAGAGTGCCTAGCCATATTGGTCGGCTACTACGCAACATATCTCATGAAGTGGCTTGTTATCATGAGAAATTTTATTAGTATACTTAGATATTTGCATGTAGTTTTGTATATGGGCCGTGTGGCCATATGTGTCTCAGGCACAAATTTTGTCAAACAAAACTTTATATATATATTTTTTCCGTGTTCCTATAATAGTTTCAATTATGTGATGTGTATTGAAATTTATATACATTCATTGCAATTTCTATCTAAAACATGATTAGCAAGAACATCTGTCAATATATTCATATGTCTAGAAATGTGTTCATATTATATGAAATCAATGAAGGAAAACCCTTAAAAACATACGCAATATGGTAGGACTTCTAACTAAATAAATATTAGCGATTTGTAGTACCACAAGTTGTGAGTCAACTCTCACGACTAAACGACGGATACCATGTGAAATAACATCAGACAGTAGCTCGACCACTGCGCTATACTCAGCAACTAATACAAATATAAATCCCTTGTAGACTCACTAACTTTCCACTTGGAGCAAAGATATCCCATGTTGCGGAGGATAGTTTCTAATTACTATGACTAGCACCATCAGCATAACCAAAGTATGGTTCAAGGGGTGCCAACATCTGTGAACCAAACATAAAATGAATCAACATAAAATTTAGGAAACTCTAAAGTGACACACCGCAAACACACTCAACAAACCTATAGACAATATGTATATAGTTTTACTACACATGAGATCAAGAATAGTATTTCTTATAGTACAACCCATTCTTAGGTTGCGCTAGTGGAATCCCATCGAAATCGACTAACTCATAGACCCCATTTGCAAGGACACACTTGAAAACATATGGATCTGGCCACATAGGTTTGAACTTTCTTTAGCCTAACTTATTAGATTCTTGGTCATATAAAAGAACAAGGTCTCCTTCTAAGAATACATGAGCCTTGATACTATTGTCGTATTATGCATTGATACGTCATTTATGAGCTTTATTAGCTATAGCAGCATCACACCACGTCTCATATAATCAAGTCAAGTGTAAAAGACGTTACTCTTCTACAAAAGTGACAGGAAGAAGTTTGACATCTAGGTTCAACAATGGAATCTTGCATTCGATTAGAAGGATTACTTCCAGACAATCAACCAACTGAATGGCTGTAAATCTAGTAGTAGTCCTTATTGAGGTTTAGTATGCCCACAAGGAAGCATAAAGGAGCAGATTCCATTTTTTTTATGGACCCCTACAATACATTGAAGCATAGTTTTAAGAACTTTATTGATAGCCTCAACTTTTCCATTAGTCTGAGGATAGTAGGGAGTGGAACTTTCATGGGAAATTCTCATCTTAACAGTTAGTTTAGTTATCATATGATTCTAGAAATAATTTCCATGATCCATAACTATGTCTTGTGGAACACCAAACTATGTGATGATGTGATTGAAAAATAAGTATGCAGCCATTTCACCATTATTGTTAAATGTAGGCATCGCTTCTACCCACTTAGTAAAATAATCTACTACGATAATTATATAACCATGTCCCCTAGTTGAGTGAGGATAACATGTCATGAAGTTGATACCCCATTTTGTAGATGGACTAACGGTGATAACGGGATGCAATGGAGGGGGCAAAGCACAAGTCTTACGATCATAAATTTGGCATGCATAACACTTTTGTACAGCAAGAATACAATCTCAAAAAATGGTATGCCAAAAGTAACCAACGCATAAGATCTTTTGCACAATAGTGTAGCCAGTTAATGACACCCACATTCCACCAAGTGGGATTCATTCAGGTCTTTTTCAACCTCCTCATGCGTGAGGCACCTTTGTAAAATCGTATCAATACCCTGTCTATAAAGAGTGCCACCAATGATGATGTAATTCTTGGCTTCGTATCCAATATGTCATTGCTCGGAGCACGAGGTATCAAACCGGAAATTTTGGGTCTGGAGATAAATCACAATGTCTCCATACCATGGGTCAGATGATGAAATCATAAATAATGACTCGTCAAGGATAGAATCACCAGATATCGATTCAGAATCAGGGGAAGGAAGGTCACATATAAGCTCAACAAAAACTAAGGATTTCTTCAACTTGGAATTTATGAATTCCATGTTAAACTCTTACAGTATGACGATCCATTTAGATTATTCCTCCCCCCAAGAAATTGACGTGACAAAATTTATCTCATAGGGTTTCAATATGAAACTATCGTAGTTTTCTGGAGAAAAATGTAATGGTGGAACCTTTGAACGACTTGAATGACCACCAAAGCTAACTTTTCTACATGGGTATACATGATCTCGCTATCATTGAGATTCTACATCAGATAATAAATGGACTTTTTTGTCCCTACGTCGTCTTCTTGGACCAATAACATAGCTATAGTAGAAATGGAAGTAGCAGGATACAAGAAATGATCACTTTGGTACTCCCGGGGATATAATAAAGACACCCGAATTAGAACACCTTTTAGGGCATCAAACGCTTTTTGAGCTACATTATCCCAATGGAAGGGAACCCCTTTCTTAAGCAGGTGAGTAAATCCTTTGGTTAACTTAGTGTAATTTGGGACAAAACGTCGCAGGAACTTAGCTTTCCCTTGAAGTCGTTGTAACTGAACAAGTGAAGAAGGTACAGGAAATTCAATGATTTCCTGTTCTTTCAAAGGATCGATATGGATTCCATGTTTCAAAACAAAAAAACCAAGAATCTGACCAGAAATAACGTAGAACACACATCTGTGTGGATTTAGTTGAATATTATAGTGTCTACATTGTACGAAAATATCCCTGAGATGCATCGGGTGATGTGTTTGATACTTGGAATGAGCAAGGAGATCATCAAAATACGGTTGCATGATATGTTTAATATCATGAAAAGTGCAATCCATTTCCCATTGAAATGTGGCCCCAGTAGTCTTCAGACCACATCGGAGTTTCTGGTAGGTGAATGTACCCCAGGGACAAATAAATGAAGTCTTAGGTTCATTGGCTAGGAGAATGTTGATTTGATTATATCCGAAGAAACCATCCATGAACGAATAGATTTCACAACTGGCACAATCATCAACAATATGTTTGTTGAATGAGGTTGAGTAATTGTCCTTTGGACAAGCACGATTCACATCCCAATAATGGACACATACATGGATTGTCCCCTATTTCTTGATGACAGGGGCAATATTTGACACCCAATCAATGAGAGGAATGGGGTTGATGAAACCAGCACGAAGGAGTTTTTCAACTTCACTCTTTATCTCGGAAACATTCTTTGGATGGACTAGATGGAGGTACTACTAGAATGGTTTAGCATCGAGATACGTTTTAATCTCGTGCACCACGATGTTTGGGTTGATACCTGGAATTTCTTCATAATTCCAGGCAAATACATCACGAAACTCCTGAAATAGGGCTTTATAAGTCTCGATCTCGGATGGAGAGCAAGATGCACCAATGTGTAGATTTTTTACAATACCCAATTTAACATAGATATCAAGAGGTATCATCTCTTCGATATTTGAGAGGTCCTTCTCTAAATCGACTTCATGGATAGAAACATAAATCATAAAGGATTCGATGAAATTGGGTAGATACACATCATTGAGATTATCCTCGATGGAATCTGGTAAGGAGGAATGATTGTGATGTTCTTCCCATGACACATCATCTAGAATCATGAACTCCGTGATTCTCTCATTGGTAGAGAATACATAGTAGAATGGGTCAGAAGATACAGGAAATGATCACTTTGGTACTCCCGGGGATATAATAAAGATGCCCGAATTAGAACACCTTTTAGGGCATCAAACGCTTTTTGAGCTACAAAATCCCAATGGAAGGGAACCCCTTTCTTAAGCAGGTGAGTAAATCCTTTGGTTAACTTAGTGTAATTTGGGACGAAACGTTGCAAGAACTTAGCTTTCCCTTGAAGTTGTTGTAACTGAACAAGTGAAGAAGTTACAGGAAATTCAATGATTTCCTATTCTTTCAAAGGATTGATATGGATTCCATGTTTCAAAACAAAAAAACCAAGAATCTGACCAGAAATAACATAGAACACACATTTTTGTGGATTTAGTCGAATATTATAGTGTCTACATTGTACGAAAATAGCCCTGAGATGCATCGGGTGATGTGTCTGATACTTGGAATGAGCAAGGAGATCATCAAAATACGGTTGCATGATATGTTTAATATCATGAAAAGTGCAATTCATTTCCCATTGAAATGTGGCCCTAGTAGTCTTCAGACCACATTGGAGTTTCTGGTAGGCGAATGTACCCCAGGGACAAATAAATGAAGTCTTAGGTTCATGCGCTAGGAGAATGTTGATTTGATTATATCCGGAGAAACCATCCATGAACGAATAGATTTCACAACTGGCACAATCATCAACAATATGTTTGATGAATGAGGTTGAGTAATTGTCCTTTGGACAAGCACGATTCACATCCCAATAATCGACACATACATGGATTTTCCCCTATTTCTTCATGACAGGGACAATATTTGACACCCAATCAGTGAGAGGAATGGGGTAGATGAAACCAGCACGAAGGAGTTTTTCAACTTCACTCTTTATCTCGGAAACATTCTTTGGATGGACTAGATGGAGGTACTACCAGACTGGTTTAGCATCGGGATACATTTTAATCTCGTGCACCACGATATTTGGGTTGATACCTGGAATTTCTTCATAATTCCAGGCAAAGACATCACAAAACTCCTGAAATAGGGCTTTATAAGTCTCAATCTCGGATGGAGAGAAAGATGCACCAATGTGTAGATTTTTTACAATACCCAGTTTAACATAGATATCAAGAGGTATCATCTCTTCGATATTTGAGAGATTCTTCTCTAAATCAACTTCATGGATAGAAACATAAATCATAAAGGATTCGACGAAATTGGGTAGATACACATCATTGAGATTATCCTCGATGGAATCTGGTAAGGAGGAACGATTGTGATGTTCTTCCCATGACACATCATCTAGAATCATGAACTCCATGATTCTCTCATTGGTAGAGAATACATAGTAGAATGGGTCAGAAGACGTTCCATAATCCAATGATCAATCAACCTAATTGATCAAGGAAAAGTTATGAGCCACACAACCTGAATTGATAGCTTTGTAATCTAGTTCAATAGGGCTAAGCGACATTCGGTCGCCAAAACTATGGATGCTAGTTTCATCTGCGACGATCCATGGATCGACCTGGAAAGTAGAAGATGATATCATATTGATGTAAGAAACCGTAGATGAGCTGTCAGGAAGAGGATGAGGAGGAAGAAAAAAGGTTCACATGAGTGGGGAATCCCTCAACAATCCAACCCCTATATGCTGATAGAATGTAGAGTTTCTCCTACAAGCAGGACACTTCCTGTAACATGAGAATTAAAGGAAAAAAAGGTGAGTTGGTCAATGGCCAAAATCTCGCCCTTATGAGGAAGGTGATCATACAGAAATAAGTTGAAACAACTACGGCCATGGTATAAACCCATGTATGACACAATAGAAGATTATAATCAAGAGGTTTACAGCCATGGTATAAACCCATGTATGACACAATAGAAGATTATAATCAAGAGACTCGTCAACAAAATTCCACTTCTATGGATACAGTTTTTCCCCCTAATTCAACTCGTAAGGAATTCAGAATACCACAAGGCTTATATGTTCTCCCGTCAAAAGCCTTCAATGTGGTAAGTGACTGACTCAGTTGAGGTGAACAAATTTCTTTCCAACAAGGCATAAATATAATGTAGGTCAAGGATCCCTCTTCCACAATAGAGTGATGAATGTTCTTACCATGGATGATAACTTTAATGATAAAAGCCAATTGAGATGGAAGGCGAGGAGTATAGTTTTCATGACTGAAAACAACTAGGTTGGAATTCAATGGATCTACACATCTAATAGATGAAGAAAAAGAAACCTTTTTCTAGGTAGGGGAGTTTTGCAACACCTCGAGGGTCGACATAGCTAATGGAGATTGAGCCAAGTCCTCAACTACATTATAATTTTGAGCATTCCTAGCACGATGGTTGAAAGAAAACTTATCAACAATGCCCTTTGGAGGCTTAATAGTCAACTCCATAGGAATCACGGGTGGAGGAGGATCGGATGGGGTGATACCGAATTGCCAAGTTGATCAGTAGCCTGACCATTTGAAGAATTCACATTACCATAGTCCTTGTTCCAAGTAGCCACCATAACATTGGATTTATGCTTCGTGGAGCAGAGCGTTAAAACCATGTTAGAGGAAGATGGGTCCCAAGCAACCATATGGGTCTCCTGATTTGGAAATGGGTCAGTCAACACAGTGGGAGAAGTGGAAGATTTCAAGAACTGATTCACTTCAGCGTGGTGAGGATAGTCATGAGTAAAGTGCTCCTCGTTGTAGATAAAGCATGGGTAAAGAGGCTTTCATTTCTCATCAGATGACTGCTTTTTTTGTTTATCCTATGGTGAATAATCTTTATTCTTTTTACTATTTCTTTTCTTCTTGCTTCCTGGTTGTTGTTGAGATTTTCCTTTTTTAGATGAAACGAAATTTATCTCAGAAGAAGAAGTTGCAGGAGGATTGGACGAAGATTTTTGGGCAGAAACAAAAAGAGCATTACTAAATGGTTTTCTCACTCTCCGTGAATTGGCAAAACCAATGATGCCATCAACAACATGAGATTATTTACTAAGAGTGCAAGGAATAACATTAAAATCTCTCGGAGTATCTAGTATATTTTCATAGAGCGTTCCAGTTTGGGTATAGATGAGGTCCAAATACTGGCATGAGCAATTACTTTCTCTTTAGTCATGACTCTGCCTTTAGCTACATCCTTTGTGATATATGGAAACACGGATTTAATAAACCATTCCACTAGAAATTGATCTGGAAGATAGTTCTTAACCAATCGGCGATGACACCGCCACCCATGAATGTGATCTGAAATGTGAGTGGCTTTATTTTGTTTGAAAATGGTCAGGAGTTTTGTTCCAGTTTCGTATTGGATGGATAACTAGAAATGTGTAAGGAAGGTGGCAGCCAAGGAACTAAAATCATGAAACGAAGCTCTAGGTAACTCATTGTACCATTTAGTTGTGGCATCTGTAAGAGTACATTGAAAAATATGTAATCGTATGGAATCATCATTAAGGGAGTTCAAACAACACCACAGATGATACATCATGACATGGGTCAATTGGTTTTCTCCAGGATTCCCATTGAATTTTGGGATATCGGATGGCAAGTTGGTGGGAATTATCAGCCACCAAGGTGAATGAGAAATGGGATTGTTGGTAAGCTGATTCAAATATGGAAATTTGAGATTTTCCACGAAGGGTAATTACCAATTAAAATCCAGTGGAGGATAGCCTAGATAAGAAGGAATAGCGTGAGAAATAGGTACTTGCATTCTCGAATAAGGAGGGTTCTAGTAAAGAGGCGCTTGGGTAACAAAATAAGGAGGATTATATTAACCAACATATGTGTAACCTTGTTGACCAGCACAAGGATAACCTTGCAAAGGTTGGAATGGTTGAGTTTGGATATGTTTGCCTTGAAAAGGCACTTGAGGAACACCTTGATAAGGTTTTTATTGTTGCCCTGCAGGATTCTGCACCATCCTGACATAAGGTGGGTTCGATTGGGATTGTGCCATACTATACACATTATGTCTTTTCGAAATTTGAGGAGTACCTTACCCAAGTTGTTGAGACTCTAAGCTACCTTGTAAAGGCTGGGTAAGTGGAACTTGAGGGGTACTAGATAGCGATAGAATAGGTTGAGATGCAATGACAACTTGTGAAGGTTGAATTACATGTATTTGAACTTGTTGAGGTACAAATGGATGGGTAGGAATTTGAGATGAAGGTGGAACAGGTTGAGGATTCAAAAATTGGTCCCAAAACGAACTAGGTTGGATGGGAAAAGTAGGTTTCCAAACACTAGTAATCATTCCAGGATGAGGATTATAACCAACTTGAGGTATACCAACAATAGGTTTCCCTCCCTACCATAAGAGGAGGGGATGATGGAGGCAACTGTGATCCAGATGGAGGGTACCCAACATAAGGAGAGTTAGGTTGTTGAAGATAACATTTCCCACTAACATAAGGGCCAACCTTCTCTCCAATCATAGGTGTAGGCAGACGAGGACCAGGTTGTGTAGCGTTCACAAGAGAAGTACCAGATGGAATTACCAAAGTGGATGACATGGGAGAAGTCCAAGGACTAGAGGCTACACCAGAGAAGGTACCATATAAAGACTAATAGCCAGGTGGGATAGACAGGCCACCATACGGATGTGCCTCTAATTATGTTGCAAACATAGATTAGGAATCAACATTTGATGTCTCAACCATAGTGGTGGACATGGGTTGGGAGATCAAATTAGATCTAGTCATGGTTAACAATCCCAGTGAATATTTCCAAGAGAAATATGTAGGTAAGTCAAAAAAATCAGGTAAAGTATTTTGTATCGGAGTCTGAAGAGGAGGAAGAGGATCATTTTGATAAAAATGAAGTCCACTCCAATGAATAGGAGTAGACAAACGAGGCTTTTCTTGGGTAATCTCTTCAATACTCACAAGTACATACGAAAGAAGTTCATTTCCGGGTACAAGATATATAGTTGGAGGTTCTTCCTAAGACAAATGAAGAGAAGGAGAAGGACCTGAAGTAACAGGTGAAGATGGTTGAGGTTCATCAGATTCAACAACCTTAGGAAGTAAAGTATCTAACTCAGGGGCTTTAGTTTCGATTGTGTCAGATTCACCAGCAAGAGTAGAGGTGATCTCGGGTTTAGTACTCAAAGGGAAAGATGATCCTAATTGATTAGATTCAGAAAGATGACTAGAAGCAGTGTCTGAGTTTCCCGATTCAGTAGTTCACATCTTCTTATGCTTCTGACCACGACCAGGGGTACCATTTGGTGGAAGTGGAGGCTTATTTTGGATTCTACGTGAATGATGGAGTGAGGGATTTTTTCTTCCATGTTGGATAGTCAATTTTAGAAATTAACACAAAAATAAATCAAAAAGAGGGTAATCTAGGCATAAAAGATTACCAAGCAACCGTCAACTACAATATACACCTTAGTGAACCAAGGACTTAACGTAAAACAACAAATCTCTCTGAATGTTGTGTTTGGTGTATTACGATATACAAAATTATTGACTTAGTTACCTATGGAAAGGATAGCAACCTATAGGGGACTCCCAAAATATACTTGACGGTACCTAGGAGTACAGTCTGTAGTAGTGTTGTCTAATGCATAACTGTTTGATGAGATCATTCCCATATACTTTATGTGCATGGAGCATTGAATAATATACCCAAAGGTACGTGGAGAATGATCATATACACTCACGTACATGGAATGAGATTTCACCCCCGGGATACAACATTAGAAAACAATGACATCTCCTACATTTAACAATGTCGAAGCACGTCTCTAGCCTAGACCTCTAAATGTTTGCGTTAATGTTACAAATGCTCCTTAGGTTGACTCAATAAATTTTACTGTTTATCTTCAATTAAGTTTCAGTTTTATGGCTCACCACAAATGTCACCTGAATATTCTAAAATGCAAACTAGCAAGAGGAAATGGAATATTTCTCGTTCAATGAAAATCTATTTAAGGGAAGAGACAAGGAGTATGCAACAAACAATATGAAAAATGCAATTCCCTTTTCAATCCAACTGTTCCAATTTGAATGCACATACACAACTCTAAATTCCAATGCAAAGATTTTCCTTTTCAAGTCTCTTATTTCTCAAAAATGAATAAAACTAAGATGAAAAGTTTAATCACTTATTCAAATAAGCTTTTTAGAATGATGACTAGAACACCAATTCATCTAAGCACTCAATGACCAAACACAATCAGTTTGCAAACAACCTTATTATAAGAAAAAAGGAAAATATTCAAAAGAATCCTTACCAAAGGTATCAAGACAAAACAAAACCAAATGGAGGCTTTAGAGCAACCACAAGACACACAAAGACTCAAGGAAGAGCAGTAAGAATCAAGGTTGGATCAGAGAGACAATCAGAGAAAAGAAAAACTTTTGAATGAACAAGGGCCAACCCAGGTGCAGAGAAGGTGCCAATGCTATGCAGCACAAGCACAGAGAAAGATAGACTAAGGTGCAATGCTTTGTCATAGGACCAGAGGTTGGATTAGTCTAGGTTTGTTCTTGACTAGATAAGACAATGACGGTAGTGAAAAGAGGTAAGACAAACACAATGGACAAAGAAACCACCAAGGGAATACATCATTCCCATGTATGGTCGTGAATGTTTTATGCGGAATCTACAACTGCAGGAAAAAGTATCTTCCCTAGGCCTGGTGGATTGACCTAGAACAATAGAAAGACAAAGGAACCAATGTTTTCCTTAAAATAAATAGATAGCAAGATGAATCCTACCTAGAATCTGTAGTATGTTTCGCTCCTTCTTTGGCTTGAATGTTCGAATCCTAGCTCCAATCATTATTATTAGAACCTACACAGTCAGATAACACAAGCCAACGATCCACAAAATCTATGTAGAATTAACTAATCACTTTATTCAATAGATCAACATGGTATTGAAATATATGAAACCATAACATCATATATAGGAAAAAAAGAACTCTTTGCATTAATATAAATGGAGTGAGTTACAACAAAAAATAGGTGTTGATCCTATAAAAGAGCTCCTCCAAGTTGACTTGGCCTTTCCTTGTCACAAAGTGAACCTCTAATCACCCTAATACATGGGAAGATATCTATCACATCATCATCATAAGGGTAGAGTCACTCTCGAAAATCCAACCCCTTACCTATAGATGGTCGTAAATATATAGGTGAAGGAGATAGTTCATGAATTCTTATCCTTTTAACCATTAGGGCTTGAGATCCACTCTTGATAGGAGGATGAGATCAAGGGATAAGGGATGAAAACTCCAAGGTAGGATAGGATAGGATTCGAGACTTATATCTGAGGTAAATGGTTACAATAGATCCTGGAAGCTTCTAGAAAAAGAGGCTTCGTGATTCTCTGTCTTTTTCCTAAATTTCTAGAACCAACGTAGGTGCATAGTGGAGCAACCTGTAGATGATCAACGCAATCCATAATGGAGCAACCTGGTTGTCAACGCTATCCAGTAGGAGGCTAGGGAGCGTTGGTCCTTAAAATGACTAAAGAAAGGTGTTTTCAGGAAGAAACTCAAGGATAAGAATGAGTCATTCTTAGGGATTTGTGCTATGATGATGAGAAGGAGGTCAAAGGATGCTGATTGATCCAGTTGAATGCCTATTGTCCAGATGTGAAAAAATGACATATAACACATAATATTGACATTTTTATTTAATTTTTTACTAAAATTATATTATGATTACTAATGTCATGATAGTGGTTGTAGGCGCAAGTTAGTTTCTTGTTTAAATGAATCACACATGGGTGATGGGGCTATACAAGATAGATGTAACTTTACGGGAGGGGTGGGATAATGTCCCTAATTCCACCTGCTATAACTCCCACCACGAATTTGGCTAGAAGGTATTGGGATTCCTTCACCCTAAATCTCATGATGCCATGAGGGTAGTCCCCAGATTGAGTTTCTCAGAAGTATTTACTATGGGGTGCACATAAAGGTGGATTCCTTGATCCCGAACACCATTAGTCTTGTCATAGAGGGTGATAAAAGAGATGAAAGTTGTCCCCATCATTGTGCCTAGTTTCCCCTCTAGTGACAAATGCCTGAAGGGAAAGCAACATGGCACCCTTGGAAATTTGAAAGGAATTTCTTGATGGGAACAACTTATTTGGCACCCTTAGCATGAGGGAAAGTGGAATGTAAATAATGTTTCATGCACGTGTAATTATAAGAACTAATACACTCAATGTAAGAAATAGGCATAGAAAATTTTAGGGGCTAAAATTTGTAGATGGGATAATTTTTCATGTTTTTTTCCAAAACAAAAATTGCCAATCTATTTTTTCCTGGAATGATTCACCCAAGTTTTATAGGATAAAATTATCTTACCTTAAGAATCATCAAAATTTTAGAGATTCCATATTAAATCATTAGAAACTTGAATATATTTACAAAATTGTTTCCAAATATCTTATAGTTTCCAAATTAAGGACTATTAATAGTCACCAATTTTTCTAAACGTTAAGATAAATTTATATCCTTCAAATTTTCCCTAGCAAGTGGATTTGAAAACTAAAATAAAAAGCAAACTTTGGGGAAATGGAGAATAAGTATAATTATAAAATTTGAACTAAATAAGTAACCCTATCCTCCCCACTCTTGGAAAATCTTAAATATATAATGTATAGTTAAATAAATCCTAATTAACTAAATTATTCTAATAGCTAAGGGAAAAGGGGGCATAGATTTAAATAAGAAACATTAATCCAATGGGAATTTACTCTCATTAAGAAAAGAAGGTTGTGCATGAAATTAAAGAAAAATAATTTAAAATTTGAGAAATGGAATTCCATGAGAGAACCTCCATGTGGCAAGAGAATAACAGTAAAAAATATCCAAATATGATTTTAACTTGAGAAAAATTAGGGGGTAGTTGGGGGAAAATATCTAAGACCTGCCTATTGACTTAAGTTAATGAAAAAAATGGGGAGTATAAATTGGGATTCAGGGAAAGCTAGGAGAAGAAATATGGAGACATGTGGGGGCGACAAAAATAACATTTTTAATAAGAAGTTCAAAAAATAAATTTATAATAGCTTGGATGAGGTGCTAACTCATGGATAGATTAATAATCATAATATTGGATTAATAAAAACAATTATTTTTGGATGAAGTGACAAGTTTCATCACTAAAACCTTCTATAAAAGAAGGATGAAGCTATGAGAAATAAATCCTCTTTAACCCCACTATTGGATAACTATTGTAATGTTAATGTGTACTTAGAGTTACTATTGAGATCTATGGTGAGTTTGATACAAGTGGAGACTCCGTGAGTGTGAAATATTGAGATAAAGTGCTCTCCTCTACTTGCTAGTGTTTGCTTCTTCTTCCATATATCCCCATCGCAACTTGGGGGTCTACAAAGAAGAAGATTACTTATGGAAATGCTGGGAAGTCAACTGGTGAGTCAATAACATTTAGTCAGGACATAGAATTTTCACATGTATACAAGGACTACATCAAAAGAGTGCAAGGAATCAACAGATTTGACTTGTTCCATCTGCTTGGTGCATGGCATTAATGGTTTTAGAAAATGTTCTCCTATATGTATTATTATTGGTTGTAATAAATTACTGGATTGTAGTGGTTAAAGAAATGTTGTGTAGTTGCAAAATCCTTGGCTATTGGTATATGTACACTTATTTATTTATATGTAATCCATTATTTTGGTTATTATTATTGAATGAATGAATTAAATTTCAAAGAAAATTTACTACTACTTATTATTTTTTTTATAATTTTGTGACCTTGGTATGCATAAATTATTTTGCTGATAAAAAAATGGGCATGGAATTATGTGTATCAATAATATGTTTATTATTTAAAAAAAATAAAAATAAAGTGCATATTTAGGAAAGTTACTACACTTGGTATTAGAGTGTCAATTCAAATTCTAGGACATGTAGGCCCTTTGAAGTTTAATCTCCATGAGTGACATGATAAGCTTCTAATTAAACTTTTTTGTGTTGAATTTCTATTGCAAATTTAAGTACATAATCCACAATTGTTAGTGTATATCACAACAAATCCTTTAGAAGGGGGCATTTATTCCATGGTCAAACAAATCTAGAAAATAGCTAGATCAATTGATAGGCACATTCTAATTTAGCCTCGAATATTCATTGATTTGATGTTGTTAAATTATGAATAAAACTCATTGTAGTGTATTCTTGAGTTTACTTTATAAGTACAAAGGGGATCTGCTAATTATCCATGATATACAAATCAATCTATAAATAACCTTTTTGATATGCAAATCAATCTATAAATAACCTTTGTGATATGCTTTATGTTATTTTGTTCCTTATAGGATTGTTACTTTGCAATGAAACCATGGCTCTACCTTTTTAGTTTTTCTCTTAAATTCCCTTCTCTCATGGTACTAATGAATAAGCTTTGCCTTTATCAAGGTGCCACACACATAACCTTTACCAAAGGATGAGACTAGCCCTTGTTAGTTCCAGGTGAAAAGCTTAGAAAACATGAACACAAAACACTTTAATTGGGCCACTCTAATGAAAAGGTTAAAATACAACATTGTCTATTGAAAATCATTACACCGAGTGGTTAACACAACTCGATAAATAATAAACTTCATATTATCACCAAGTGGGTAACACAACTCGAGAAATAATAAACTTCATATTATCAACTATGATTTGTAGTGTCATTAGTCTTCCCTCCAAAAAAATATATAAATAGATGGATACACGATTGTTAGGTGTTAATACCCTGGTGAGGAGAAGGTGTTTTTTTCAACATATTATGACATCTTATACAAACTAGTTGTAAATGTGCCCCTTTATTGTGGCGCTATCTTATTTATCCTTAAAATTTACTCTGTAAAGTAATTTAGAGTGCAGAATGGTGATTATACAACAATAAAATGTTATTGATTGTATTCCCACCAAGAGATTGAATCCTAAATCCCTGATTCATTGTTAATAAATTTCGATATCTTAAGTAACTTCACAATAAATATCTATCAAAGGGTAAATTTGGGCCTGAAGATTCATGTCTAATAGCTTGTATAACTCCAATTCCTAAATCAAAACTTTCTTTGTTGTCACTACTAAAAATTGCACCAGTAAGAAGTTATATGTACAATCAAGGTTTTTATAAATTGATTTGTCTAATTTGTTGACAAAATGAGTCATAATGGATTCCAAACATCACTAATATTAATGATGTACAAATAAAAATAAGCTAACCATTAGAATAAAGAAAATTGATGAATTTGTTCCTAGTTCTCGTTTGAATCCTTGTATCAAATCCACCATTATAAACATGATTAAATTTTACAACTTAAATCTTATTACCCAAATCCATAGTGCAAAATCATAGCATCAAACCAATGAGTGAAATGTCCCATAAAGGTTAGTATGTAAAATTTTCCCATAAGTTGGATCTTATTGTAAAATTTCCCGTGGTAGTAAAATATGCCATCGATCTCACCTAATTGATTATTCACCTAAATTCCAATCAAAAATAGTAATTATAGATCAGAGCCTATAAGTCCACTTCATATTTTGATCACATAAAAGGAATATAACACACTTTCTTTGAGTGAGTCTCTCTTCCAAACTCCTGTCAAGAGTTGCACAGGGAAGACATGAAATGGCAAACCAACACAAGAGGAGCTCACAGGTGCGGATCACCAGGAGCTCCTTTAAGAAAAATGCCACACACACTTCACATTAATCTCCAATAATAAATAGATACAATTTGTTAGGGACAACAAATCATATCCCTGAATAATAGGAACTGAATAACTAAGAAAAGGAAAATCACAACTACGTAACCATAAGAGCCTATTCTCCATTAATTCTAACACTCCCCCTTAATGGAGAAAGGGTTCTTAAACACACCTAATATGTCCCTAAACAACTTAAACTTCAATATTCCCAGAGGCTTAGTAAATATATCAGCCATATTATCACAAGAATTACAATATTCAACACAAATCTTTTTGGACTACACCTTTTCCCTAACAAAATGAAATTGAGTGTCTATATTCTTAGTTTTTTTATGAAACACAGGATTGTAAGCCGGTTTGATAGAACTTTGATTATCACAATTGATAACTGTAGCTTCTATCTGTTCTTCCCCTACATCTTGGAGAAGTCTGCGCAACCAAACTGCCTCACATGCTGCTGCACACATAGCTTGATATCCTGCTTCTGCTGAGGATAAGGATATAGTATGCTACTTCTTGCTACACCAAGAGATGACCCCGGACCCAATGCTAAAGGCGTACCCTGTAATTGATTTTCTATCATTTAAATTTCACGCCCAATTGGAGTCTCTATAACCTGTCAAGCTAACATCAAATGAGTCGGAATACAAAATACCAAAGTTTGAAGTTCCTTGCAGATACCTCAGTACTCCTTTCACTACAAGCCAATGGTTCTCATAAGGTTGAGTCGTGAACTGACTCAAAACACTCATTGCATAAGCTAGATCTGTTCTCATTGTAGTCAAATAGATAAGACTACCAACTAACTGTCTGTACAATGTTGCATCTGCATATTTCGAACCATCATTCACCTGAAGTTTGTTTTTCTGTTGTAAAGGCACAAATGCAACCTTGCACTCATCCATTTTGAATTTATCAACAAACTCATAGCATACTTACCCTGGGACAAGAAAGTTTGGCTTGAATCTCTCCAAACTTCTAGACCCAAACAGTAATGCATTTCTCCAAGGTCCTTCATCTCAAACTTATGTGATAATTACTGCTTGATTTATTCAATGAGATTGTCTACACTCCCTGTCATGATCAGATCATCTACATATAAATAAATCAACACTATCTGCCCCTCATCATTAAACACAGTATACAAATTAGGATCATTTTTGCTCCGTTTATAACCATGCATGAGGAAAAATGAATCAATTTTGTTGTACCAGGATCTAGGAGCCTGTTTTAAACCATATAAAGCTTTCTTTAATCTACATACTAAATGCTCTTCTCCCTTCTTAACAAACCCCTTAGGCTACACTAAGTATACTTCTTCTTTTAAATCACCATTTAAGAAAGAAGATTTAACATCTAATTGATGTATTTTCCAATGATGCTTAGTGGCTAAAGCAATAATCAATCTAATAGTATTTAATTTTGCAACAGGGGCAAATGTTTCCTCAAAGTCAATACCTTCTTTCTGGGAATACCCCTTTGCAACCAACCTTGCTTTATACTTATCAATAGACCCATCTGCTTTAAATTTCAACTTAAATAGCCATCTACAACCTATGGGTTGTTTACCATGAGGAAGCTTTACTAGATCCCAAGTATTATTCTTAATAATAGATTCATATTCCTCCTTCATTGCTTCCTTCCATTCACAACTCTTACTAGCTTCATGAAAATTAGAAGGTTCTGCAATGTTTAACATACCAGTCATGAGTGCACAATCCCTATACTGAGCTAGTAATTGTTTTGGCTTGCTAGATCTCCTGAGTGGTAGGGTGTCAACTATTCTACTCTATTCTTCTCTTTGTGGACTGAACTCAATTTCCTCCTCTTTATCCTCCTGCTACTACTGCTGCTGTTGTTGTTGACTGATCCCTGTTTCAACATCCTCATCTGAAAGTAAGGGTACATGCCATTCTTCATTGTTTTGAATAGGATTTCCATCATCAACCTGTTCATGGAATACTATGTCTCTACTAACAAACACCTTGTGAGTAGAAGGATCAAACAATTTATAAGCCTTATACTCACTGCAGTATCTAATGAAGGTACATTTAATGGCCTTTGAATCTAACTTCTTCCTGTTCTCTTTGGGAACATGCGCAAAAGCTTTACAACCAAATACTCTAAGGTGACTTATTGCAGGCTTGAAGCCAAACAACGCTTCAAAAGGAGTTTTATAATCAAGACTTTTAGTGGGACTCCTATTCTTTAAATATATTGTAGTATTGACAGCTTCTGCCCAAAAGCCATTAGTTAGATTCTTACCTTTCAACATACTGCGAGCACACTCCACCAATGTTATATTTTTCTCTCAACTACTCCATTCTATTGAGGAGTGTAAGGTGTTGTAAACTGCTGTTGTATCCCATGCTCTTTGCAGTATTTGTTGAAATTCCCTTTCTTGAGTTCACCACCTTGATCTGATCGAAGAATCCTGATGAACCTTCCTGTCTGCTTCTCAATTATGTTCCTGAACTGCTTGAAATACTCAAAGGCATGACTTTTCTGTCTAAGAAAATACACACATGTGAATCTTGTACAATCATCAACAAAGATTAGAAAACAGTAGGCCCCACCTAACGATCTTGTCTACATAGGCCCACATAAATCAGTGTGTACAAGTTCGAGTGTATCCCTCTGTTTCCTATCTTTAACAGTAGGAAATTCATCTCTATGTTGTTTACCGAATGCACATGCTTCACAATCAATATGCAACTTTTTCAAAATAGGAAGACCATCTAGCATACCTTTGTTCTGCAACAGAAGAAGGTCACTGAAATTGATGTGCCACAAATTTTCAGCAGACTTATCCGATGACATCAATGCTTGTTGTGGTGTACTCTTCACATCATGTTTGTAGAGTCCTCCTATACGAATACCTGTAGCAATAGGCTTCATCCGGCCCAACAAGTCTTTAATAATACAATAAGATTTAAATAATTCTACCTTGAGATCCTGATCTGCAATTTTTGGTACAGAAATCAGGTTCTTCTTAATACCAGGTACATACCACACATCAGATATATTCCTGATCTTTCCATCAGGCAGAGTGACAAGGACATCTCCATTTCCCTTGATCCCGTACCCTCTATTATCTCTAAGGTATACTTTTACTCTAGTGTTGGATTCTCTAAAATTTCTGAGCCATTGCTATTAACCTGTCATATGTGAGGAGGCTCCAGAATCTATGAACCAAATATCTGATTCATCCTCCTTAGTGGCTAGTGCAGCTTCAACCATAAATAATCTGACATCCTGGTTCTAATCTGCATCAGCCAAATGACCTGCATGTCTTCTCTACTTGTACCTCTTCCCATCTGCCTTTTTCTTATGGAAAAATTTAGCAATATGGCCTGTCTTACCATAATAAAAGAATTTAGAAGCAGAGTCATGTTTATGCAAGGTCATACCTTGTGGTGTCCCTTTTTGTGATATGTTGTCTTTCCTGTGATCAACCACTTCTTTCCCTTTTGGCTTGAACTTTGTCATCAATGCAAGATCTGGATTTTGAGGTTTGAGAGACAACCTCCTTTCTTCTTCTTGTAGCAAGATCCCAGTGAGCTCTTCAAAGCCTGGAGGCTTTTCTCTTGCATTCAATCCCATTATAAACATCTGATAATCATCTGTCATGCTGTTCATGGTAATTGTCACCAGATCATCATTCGCCACAGTGTGACTGATATCAATTAGTTTATCTTTAACCTCCTTTATCCGGGATATGAATGAAGAAACAGACTCATTCTCCTCCATCTTGGCAGAGAGAATCTTCTTCTTGAGCTACAAAGTTCAGTTGGTGTTCTTGATCTTGTACATTTCTTTTAGAATCGTTCATATATCATTCATTGTCTTGCACTCCCGAATGTGAGGGATAATGCAATCTTTGACTGATAACTTGAGGAGAACCTTTGCCTTCATCTCCCTTTTTACCCAGTCTTTAATTGTTGTATTTGATCCACTAGTGACAGCAGTCGGCTTGACCTCATCACCGGTGGCAATGCCATAAGCATTATGTCCCTCAAGCAGAGTCTGGAGCTTAAACTTCCAATTAGTGTAATTGGAACCATCAAGCTTATTACTCTCATTGAAATAAGCTTCAACAATTTGATTATTCATCTTGAATGAATAAAATCTTCAATAATTTAAACGAACCCCAGATCTCCAAAAAAAATGTTGACCCCAAATTCCTCTTCTTCTTTTTCTAAAGGAAAATGCCCCCTTAATATCAAATAATAATCCCTTCAAAAAAAATAATACAGAGCTCTTCAATTTAAAGAAACTCCATTTTTTTTAATTAAAGATTTAGGGACAAAAAAACTTTAATTAAGTTAAAGGGGCCACCACAGCCAGTATTAAAAAAAATGGCACATTCAGTTTTCACACCCTCTGCACACCTCTACGGAATTCACGCTCACTGAATCTCCTGTGTAGCTTCATGTTGTAGGTCACCTCTCGATTTCCACGATCTCCACACTCTCACCTCTGCGTAGTTCAGGGCTTCACTGTGCGCTTTCAAACAATCTCCACGGTGCCTCGTCTCCAATTATGAAACATGCTACTCCTTATCAAATTTCAATTATAAAACGGGGGTGTGTTTACCACAGCTTCAAAAAGCCACACTTACGCTACCTTTGTGCTCTTCAGTTCTTCCGTCTTCACACCAGTGAACAACTCACTGCAGGTACACGTAGATAAATTGACATCCTCACTTGCAACAGGTAACAATAGATTGCTCAACGCACAGTCAAACGCTAACCATGCTCCATGCTGACCACAATAGCCACACCTCGGGCAAGTCCAGCCTCCTCGGCTTCCACGCAGGCCTCCATGCAGCCTTTTGTGCAGTGCACAGTCGGTGTTTTTATCCACAGGGAAGTCGCAAAGCTAGTTGCAGCTTTATAGCTCGGACTTGCAATGCTCCATCCAAAGCTCGCATCGAGCTTCCAAAATACGAACGGTTGAAGTGTTAGAGTGTGGTCATTGCACTTGTCCACCCAAATCTCGCGACGACTCCGCTACAGTCGTGCCCTCACTCAATTTACAAGATTAACAGTCCTGCAACTCTGATACCATGTCAAGAGTTGCACAGGGAAGACATGAAATGGCAAACCAACACAAGAGGAGCTCATAGGTGCGGATCACCAGGAGCTCCTTCAAGCAAAACGCCACACAAACTTCACATTAATCTCCAATAATAAATAGATACAATTTGTTAGGGACAGCAAATCATATCCCTGAATAATAGGAACTGAATAACTAAGAAAAGGAAAATCACAACTACGTAACCATAAGAGCCTATTCTCCATTAATTCTATCAACTCTTATTCTCATTGATTTAGGAGGGACTTAACAATGAAATTTTAAAAAATTATTCAATCAATGATAATTTAAAATTAGTATTATTATTATCTAATTTTAAGGTCACAACCAAGCCAAACACCAAATTGGTGTATGAGACCCCCTTGTTTGTGGGACAAAGGACCCACCTCCGCGCAACGTTTAACTGCGAAATTTACGAAAACATACATACTCTACCCCTTCATGTGACCTCTTAAGAGGAAACACACGCTCTTAACCATTAAGCGCACTCAAAAATGAATTTAGATTTGTACAATTATAATATTAGAACCCTTCTCCAAAACCATTCCAGCAATTGACCTCTTTCGATTGACGAAAATATCTGATCGAATTCCTATCAATTTATAATAGTCATATGAAGGTCAATAGACCTATGACCAGGCACATTCGAAGGATGATAGGGAAATGACCTGCATAGCTGAAGACGATATCCTGGTCACTCGGGAGTCGGGCGTAGCCCAAAGGCAAATAGGCCAATGTCATTTCAAGTTGATACTCCCCGGGCGATATCATATTGGGCCGACATCACCCTAGCTGATATCAATTCAGGCCAACGTCAACCCAATCAATATCAATTCAGGCTGGAATCACGTCAGGACCGATCAATACCATTTCGAGTCGATACAGTTGCGGGTCGATAGGACTCAGTTGATATCATCTCCGGATGATACATCTCAGCTGATACCATAACTCTGAGTCTCCTCAACATGGTAAGATCCTGATATCAGGATATGTCAATTTTCTGTGATGTATCCCGTCCCGTCACTTACAGTAAGATTCGAGGTTAAGATCCCATCTCAGGATTGGGGTGTCAATGCAACGGTCGACTATCTCGGTTGTTCGCGAAAAAGTGAGGAGGCTGAAATCCGAGAAGTTCTCATGACAAGACAACCGGAAAAATCCCAAGACCTATAGGCCAACGACCACTAAAGCCTGAAGGCCAATGGGAAGGCACACATCTAAACAGTTGAATGTGACATGGTTTTCAAATTCTGAAGGCCAAAACTTGAGGACGAGGACTTCTTGGGCATATACAAAGTCTTCGTGTTGCAAGAGAGGTCGCTCAAATTTTGCTGTGGTGATAGGTATGGTTGGGGGGAAATAAGAACCATAATTTAGTGTAACACCCATCAGCTTGATCCTAGTTCCATTTATTAAAAACGATATGATTTCCCTTATACGGGTTGCAAAATACACTTTTAGACATGATCAAATATAACTTATTTCACAATTATTATGCAATATAGCTATATTTTGCAGCTTAATCTAAGTTGAGTTAAATATTTAAAGATGAGCTCCCCATTCTGGTAAGCTTCTTAAAAGGAATATATATCTAACTCAAGATTATGTATATAAGTAACTACACATTTTCCTTACCACTACACCGTAGGCTGCAAATGTGGGGAAACTTAACAAAAGGATTGGACATTACTATCATCTATCCAGACCCAAAAAGGATGAGTGGGAAAGTTGAATTAGGGTCAAATCGAAAATATATGTGGGCTTCACTAGGGGAGAAATATAGTACCACGTGTGTTCATATTAGAGGATATATATTGAGGAAAAAATGACATAATATATTGAGCATATAATAGGGGTAAGGGGTCTTTATATTAGTAGGTATAAAAAAATGCAACTCAAAGTTAATGAAAAAATATAAAGAGGTAAAAAAAATTAATGAAAAAATGGATACCTATAATATTTAATGAAAGTAAGGGTTTTTTAAATTAGGAAGTTGTATTGGATTCTATTATAATTTTGACAATGACCCTCCAAAATTTTGGCCTAAGTCAATTTTGGAGCTTACATGTACTGTTGTTTCAAGCCCCTTAGTGTCATCATGTTGTTTGTTTTGTTATTCTTATGTTTTCTCCTAGTGTCATATCCTCTTAATTCAATGATTCCTAAGTGTCGTCACCTAACCCCTATAAGTGCTTGTGTTATCTAGCCCATGGTTAGGTGGACTCGTGATTTTTCTTGACTTATAAACTAACCTTTTAACCATATACACACTCGAAAAGCACTCAAAATCACACAAAAATAAAGAAAAATGCCCTTGAAGGCAAAAGTGCACTTCAAGTTGATGAAGACATGCTCTTGTGTTGAGCACACTCCTTTGGGCTAAAGAAGTGTGCCTTCCTTGAGTGCACTCCTTCATGCTTAACAAGTGTGCCCTCCTTGAGCACATTCCTTCGTGCTAAAGACGTGTCATTCTTGAATGCAAGCATGAGCTTCCTTGTTGCATATGGATACACTACTAGGAAATAGGAGCCCACTAAACTAACTCACTCACTCATCGACAAGTAGCGAGCATGCATGAGACAGTTTTACATGTAATCTCTTTTAAATTAACCTAGATAATCATTCATTCTCATAATCATTCTCATCTGGGTTGGGTGCACATCTGTGGATCAAGAAACTCTTCATCGATCTGCATTACAAGTAAGTTTTGCATGTTGAATCTATTGATTTCCTTTCATGATTTCACAGTCAATATTTCTTTCCTTACTATATTTTCTTTGTTTTTCAATTTATTTACTAGCATTTTTATTCAATATTGCCTTTACGAGTATCATTTTGTTGCCATAGGTTTAAACTTTGCATGTTCCTTGACCCTTCATATTCTAATCATCATTGTGAAAGCATCCATAAAAGCTTGTAGATCCTTCTTCTTCTCATTTCTATCATAAAATCTTATTGTTCGACTTGTCCTTAAGCCATTCTTTGGTAGAGCCCACTTATGGAACTAGAAACTTGATCAACTCTGAAAATTGTGCCCAGAAAAGACAAGTTTACCTCTTCAGTGCACTCCTTCATCACGAAGAACTACGCCCTCCTTGAGTGTATGACTGCACCATGAAGGCTTGAATGTTTTCCCTTCATTCCTTTGGCATGCACTAGTGCACCCTCCTTATCTTTGAGCACAATAGCGAACCCTAAAGGCTGGAAGCTTCGACCCTTCATCTCTTCGAAGTGCGCCAGTGCACCCTCTCTATCTCTTTGAGCACATGAGTACACCTTGAAGGCTTGAAGGCCCAAAGACTCATTCCTTCATCTCTTTGAAATGCGCTAGTGCGCCCTTGAGGTTTTCCTTCTCTTGCTTGAGCACATGACCGAACTACAAAGCTTCGAATGACCCTTGAACCCCTTCGTGCTTTGAAAGTGCACCCTCCTTGTTTTCATGTGGATTTTTTTTCCCATGCATGTAGCTATGTGTTGTCATTGATATATTTACATTCTCAGTTACATCTAATGGCTCTTTGAATATGATTTGCTAAGATATTGCTACATAGTTATTATTTCATAAAGCTAATCTTGTTGTCATGAGTGTGCTACCACAAACAGGTGTTTGAGATATTAGTATTATCACTCTTTTCTCATATGTTGGAGCCATGCCTCCTGCTACGTGTAAAGTCGCCTCCAAAGAAGCCTCAAAAGCAAGCACTAAGGAAGTTTTTGAAGTGACAAAGCAAACCATTCCCATATATGCAAACACACAGTGCTTCATTGATAAGTTTACTAAAGTCACATGGGGTGGCATAAGTGACACATTCATGCAGAAAAATTTTCCTGGGAACTTGGAGAAATTGCAAGTATACATCAATATCAAAAAGTCCAAGATGCATAGGATCACATGTAGATTCCCAGTCACCCCTTGTGCGGAAGTGATTGAGTGGATTATCACACACATAAATGACTCTCATCTTGTGTTTTGTAGTGAAATTGTTGGTTAGCTCATCACCTATTATGGAGAAGATACGAAAACCTAATATAAGATGCTTAGGCCCACAAAATATGCAAATAATGACTTCTACACAAGATGGGTCAATCTTGATGCAAGTGATGTCATTAATTCATGGTGTTGAGAGCCGACTAAGTTTCATCACCATCCACCCATAGTGTACTTGACCAGGATTCTCATATATGTATATGAGTACTTTATTTCCATGTGCTGACGGTTGCATGGGCACAAGAATGCTAAGATGTTTGAGGAAAATTGGATATATATATGCTCAATATGGTGGTTACCCATGATAAATTCTTCAATTGGGCAGATATATTGTCATTACATCATGTGGGTCTAACAAAATCATCTTTCAAGGCGAATTAGGCACCAGAATTCTACATTTTTGCATTTCTTTTAAATGGAATTTGTGCACAATATGTGTTCCCAACAATGTATTGGAATTGGACCCCTTAGAACAAGCTCCCAATTTACTTTCACTACAAAGTGTTGCTAGAAACAAGCATTAGAGGTGCATACGACAGATTGGCTAAACACTTATTTTCAATTATATTCCATATGATATTCGAGATCAATCCTCCTTGCATGACCGATCACGTGAAGGAGTCACAATAAGATATCGTGGATTGGTTTGCAGCAGCTGAGGGCACATACATTCAATGTTTTGGATTTCAGATATTCCCTCATCTCATGTCACTATATGTAACCAATAAGGTGGTCATGCATGAAGTAGCATATCAATTGGACAAGGGATTGTTAGGAGTCCTTCATGGAAGGAAGAAAGCCCCTTGGCCCATCTTCCCTTTGAGGATCAGATTGTATGAGTTGAAAATCCAAAAGGCAACAACATTAGAAATACAAGAGCTGGATCACTTTCACTTCACAACTAAATACTTTCATGGATATGATCCCAAGAGAGTGTGCAAGAAGCATTGCCAAAGGATCGATTTCAATTGGGGATATTCATCAATGTCTATGGTAGAAGATGTGAAGGTGAAGAACTGGTATAATGCAGTTAGGAAGACACGTCCATGGATGGAGACTAGTTCACCCCATGATCCACCAGAGCAAGATATACAGGTGCACGGGGGGGAACAGATAACCCCTCACGCAAAGAGTGTATCTCCTTGGAAGAGGATCAGTTATGATTCGACAGGAGAAAGCAGTTGAAAATCGAAAGTTGATCCTTTGAACACAGGAGTTTCTCAAGCTTAACAAGAAAGGAGAGAAGCAAAAGAAGAGGAGAAGAGGAAGCAAGATTAGTTTTTCAGGAAGAAATAGGAAGAAGAAGAGGAAAGGAGAAGAATAGAAGAGGAACAACAAAGGCAGTCCCGGGAGGAAGAAACAACAGAAAGACTGGAAGACAAATAGTTAAAAATGGAGGTTGTTTACCCTTACATTAGATGGTCATGCAAAGCAATCGTGTTATTCTTTATGCATTGCTTCTATCTCATCATTTAAATAATTAGTTAATGAGCTTCGTCACATTTTTGACAAATATGAATATCAAGATGTTCTTAATGAAATTGATCACCTTATAATGAAATCAAATGAATTTCTTGAGCATTTTGCTGACCAGTTCCTTCATCTGTCTTATGCATTTCCGAATGAGGATGTGGACTTGCAATTTTTGGATGAAAAGTTTCATTTCCTAGTTATGATCTCAAGGAAATATTTTGAATCGGATTCATCATTTCCTCTCGATCCAAATTAATTTCAGCATCCTGAGGAACAATCATATTTGCCTTTTATTCTGTGTCCCCCTCCTTTTGATGTTATGTGTTTTGAACCTCAAACGATTAGAAAATTGGAAGATCCATTTTCTAATGAAGAATTGATTTTTCTTTCAAATCTTTATCCTGATGATTATTTCTCTCGTCTTATCAATCATTCATCTTTGAATCTTGATACTCCTCTCGTAGACCCTCAACCCATTAATCATGTTGAATCCTTGGATAACAATGACCCTGATGATTTCCTTTTTTCTGAACTGTATGGTGATGATTGTTTAAGTATCATAATGGAATCTATGTTCCCGCAAGAAGATTTGGATTCACAAAAGTTTCAAATCGAGTCTAATGCAATCGTTGAAGATTTTTTTTCAGGTATGACACCTTTTGATCAAGAATATGACATGCTTATCATTGAATATTTTTGTGTTAATCTCAAAAATTTGTCTCGTCAATCTCAATTTCCTTTTGAATCTCATGATTTGAATCATGACCCTTGTTTCAATAAGAAGTTGACCGTGTTTTCTTAGAATTCAAAGTCAAGTTAGGTGAGTAGGGCATGTCAGCCTACATTAATGGTTATGTCAGGTTCCTAATGCCTTGACGACATTTTTTATTTCAGTCAGTTTAAGATTCTCTCACAAGACCTCGTTGTTAATGGAATCTCATGGGATGTCAACTCTCTCTTGACGGATGCTCGTTTTCTTCACATAAAATTTTTAAACCCTCAAGGAAGAAATTTTAATGTGACTCTGGAACTCCAATATATACAACCCACCTCAAGCAAATATTTAATTTGTGATTTGAAAAAAAGAGTGATCTTGATGAATGTAAGATCATTCAATTTGACCTACCTTCTGTATCATCCATCGAAGATTTCAACTCGCATGACAACATGGTTTGTGGTTAACCTATTAATGTCACTTACAATATGGATCTATCTTTGATCAATATTTCTTATCAAAGTTTCCCTAAAGGTTTTTTCCATGATCCTATTGCAGATTCCCTCGAGGAATCTTACCAATCAAGACCGTCTCATGGCATGTACTTGCATGCGCTTTATCAAGTCTTTTATGGTGATGGACCTAGTAATTACTGCTATTCTATAGTCTCTTGTTTGATAGAGCATTCAAGTGTGATACAACATTTTGATTGCATGTCCTATTTCTATGTGTCAATTTGTGTGTTTCTAATGTTTATACTATTCACTATACTACATTTTATTTGGGTTTTACACAATCACATCTTTCGACCCAAAGGTCAAGAGAAACTTTTATGGCTACATTGGAAGTTCCATTTCATATGATTTGACCATGTACTATTTAGTTTAGGATAGGATAGGTTTCATTTAGTTAGATGCATTACATTCATGTTTTGTTTTTTTTTCCTCGCTCCATTTTTTCGGTTTCAATTGTCCTTGAATAAAGTTGGTTTTGACATTCAAGATGATGTGGCTAATATTTTTGGAAAGGCAAGTTGTCATAACACACAACCCTTGGCTTATCTGTACTCTCTTCCTTTTTTGGTTAACATCTTTTAATTCAATGATTTTCAGATGGAAAATATGATCCTTCAACTAGGAAGCTATAACCAAACCATGATGCCCATATCCATTTAGGATTATCATTCCTACACTCGGTCCTATTTATGAATAGTGTGGTCTTGCCCATCTATCTGAGTAGAGTAATATAAGGGGAAAACTTTTAGCGAAAAACGCATCAAAAGTATTAAACTTGTCTCTAAAGGAGCAACCTCTTTTGTTCTCTCAACAAGTTAGGATCCCTCTTCCGCCCATTGAAAATAATAAGTGCCGATGCATAGGCATATGAAAATAAAGAAAAATAATAAAGGGTGAAAGAAGAGAAAGGCTTCTTGCATAGGGAGGTGAAGCAAGCGACTTCACTGAGGTAGTGTCCATGCTAATTGGTAGGGAAGCAATGTTTTTGTTTCTGAAGCAACTTCGTCAGGGTACTATCTAGGAATGATGGCAGCAAAGCAATGTTAGAGATTTAAAACTCATACTTTGATTGTTTTAACTTGTCACTCTATATTACTCTTACTTACTTACTTTATGTTGTGCTATGCCGAGTAATGGAACAGGGAAAACTACATCTTTAACAGGGTAAAATGGGGAGCCAAGGTAACTTGCCGATTGAATCAATACTTCTTCGAGAATTGAGACTTTGTGCCTAAATGAAATGATTTCATAGAAGTTATGGTTCTCCCAGTGTGTCTCCAAGTGTTGTCACTACGAGAGACACCCTCCAAATTTTTTTCCTAAGTCAATTTTGGAGCCTACATGAGTTGTCGTTTCAATCCCCTTAGTGTTGTCATGTTTCTTGTTTTGTTATTATTATTTTTTCTCCTACTATTGCTTCCTCCTAACTCAATGTTTCCTAAGTTTTGTCACCTAACCCCTAGAAGTGCTTTTGTTTTCTAGCCCATGGTTAGGTGGAATCATGAATTTTCTTGACTGAGAAACTAGCCTTTTCACCATGCACACACTCGAAAAGCAAAACAAAAAGCACACAAAGGAAAGAAAATTGCCTTCTAAGGAAAAACACACTTCAAGTTAACGAAGACATGCTCTTGTGTTGAGTACACTCCTTCAGGCTAAAGAGGTGCACCCTTCTTGAGTGCACTACTTCATTCTTAACAAGTGGACCCTCCTTGAGTGCATTCCTTCATGTTGAAGACATGCACCCTTCTTGAATGCGTGCATGAACTTCCTTGTTGCATGTGGGTGCACTCCTAGGAAATAGGAGACCACTAAACTAACTCATTCAATCATAAAAAATTGGTGAGCATGCATGAGATAGTTTTGCATGTAATCTCTTTTAAATTAACCTAGCTAATCATTCATTCTCATAATCATTCTCGTCTAGGTTGGGCACACATCTGTGGATCAAGAAACTCTTTGTCGATCTGTGTTATAAATAATTTTTTCATGTTTAATCTAGTGATTTCCTTTCATGATTTCACTATTGATCTTTCCTTCCTTACATGTGTTTCTTTGTTTTCCAATTTATTTACTAGCATTGTTATTCAATATTACCTCTACAAGTGTTAATTTGTTGTCGCATGTTGAAACTTTGCATGTTCCTTGACCCTTCATATTCTAATCATGATTGCGACAACATCCATAAAATCTTGTAGATCTTTCTTCTTCTCATTTCTATCATAAAATCTTGCTGCTAGACTTGTCCTTAAGCCATTCTCTAGAAGAACGTACTTCTGGAACCCGAAGCCCGATTAGCTCTGAAAATTGCACCTAGAAAATTCAATTTTTCCTCTTGAGTGCACTCATTCATCACAAAGAATTGCACCCTCCTTGAGCAAATGAGTACACCCTGAAGACTTGATTGTTTTCCCTTCATCCCTTTAGCATGCGCCAGTGCTCCCTCATTTCCCTTGAGCACATGAGCGTACCTTGAAGGCCTAAATGCCCGAAGCTTTGACCCTTTGTCTCTACAGAGTGCCTCAATGCACCATATCTTTCTCTTTGAGCACGTGAGTGTACCTTAAAGGCCCAAGGACTCATTCCTTCAGCTCTTCAGAGTGCACTAGTGTTCCCTTGAGGTTTTCCTTCTCTTGCGTGAGTGCATGAGAACACTACAAAGCCCCAAATGACCCTTGAACCCCCTTCATGCTTTAAAAGTGTTCCCTCCTTGTTTGCATGTATATTTTTTACCCATGCATGTAGCTATGTCTTGTCATTGATAGATTTACATTTTTAGTTACATCTAATGGATTTTTGAATATGAATTGCTAAGATATTGTTTCATAGTTAGGATTTCATAAAGCTAATATTGTCGTCATGTGTGCTACCATAAATAGGTTTTCGTGATACAAGTATTGTCACTCTTTCATCATCTCTTGGAGCCATGCCTCCCGCTACACATAAAGTGGCCTCCAAAGAAGCCTCAAAAGAAAACACTGAGGAATTTATTGAAGTGACAAAGCCAACCATTCCCATATATGAAGACACATAGTGCTTCATTGATAAGTCTAATGAGGTCACATGGGGCGGGATTAGAGACACATTCATGTAGAAAATTTTGTTGATAATTTGGAGGACTTTCTAGTATACATCAATATCAAGAGGTCTAGGATGCATATGATCTCATGCAGATTCCCAGTCATCCCTTGCGTTGAAGTGATTGAGTGGATTATCACACACATGGATGACTCGCATCTTGTGCTTCATAGTGAAATCGGTGGTCAGCTTGCCATTTATTATGGAGAAGATATGTAGACTTATTATAAGATTCTTAGGCCCACATAATACGCAAATAATGACTTCTATATAATTTGGGCCAACCTCAACACAAGCGATGTCATTAAATCATGGTTTTGAGAGATTGCTAAGTTTCATCCCCACCCATCCGTAGTGTACTTGAACATGATTCTTAGAGTGTTCTAGAATCAAGCTTCATAGGTGCATACAATAGATTGGTTGAAGACTTCTTTGCAGTTATATTTTATATGATATTCGAGATTGGTCCTCCTTGAATGACTGATTTGGTGAAGGAGTAAATACAAGATATCGTGGATTGGTTTGCAATGCCTTAGGGCACATACATTCAATGTTTTAGATGTCAGATATCTCCTTATCTCATGCAGCAATATGTGACCAATAAGGTGGTCACACAAGAAGTAGCATATCAGTTGGACAAGGGATTGTCATGAGTCCTTCATAGGAGGAGGAAACCCCTTGGCCTATCTTCCCTTTGAGGATCAAATTGTATGAGTTGAAGAGCCACAAGGCAACAACAATATAAATACAAGAGTTGGATCACTTGCACTTCACAACTAAATACTTTCATGGATATTATCCCAAGAGAGTGTGTAGGAAGAATTTTTAAAGGATCAGTTTCAATTGGGAATATTCATCAATGTCTACCATAGAAATGATAAGGTGAAGAACTAGTACAATGCGGTTAGGAAGACGCATCCAGGTATGGAGACTAGTTCATCCAAGGATCAATCAGCTCAAGATATGCAGGTGAAGGAGAGAGAACATATAACCCCTCAAGAAAAGAGTGTAGCTCCTAGGAAGAGGATCAAGTATGATTCGAAAGGAGAAAGTAGCCAAAAATGGAAAGCTTATCCTTTGAACATAGGAGTTGCTCAAGCTGAACAGGAAAGGAGAGAAGCAGAAGAAGAGGAGAAGAGGAAGCAAGATAAATTTCTCTAGAATAAATAAGAAGAAGAGGAGGAAAGGAGAAGAATAGACGAAGAAAAACAAAAGCAGTGTCAGGAGGAAGAAGAAGCATAGAGACTAGAAGAAGAGAAGTTGATTCAGGAGATAGAAGAAGAGTTGGAGGAAGAAGATACCATCCAATCCATGGATGATGAACCATGTGTTGGGTGAAATATTTAAGGATATTCCAGACATCCTTTTCCCCATTTTTTGCAATTTTTCCTCATTGAATGTATAATTTCCCTAGTACAATGTTACTCTCTCTCATAAAGAAGCAATATTTCTCTTTGACATATTATTATGTTATTTTTTGCTAAGTATTGAATGAAATGGTGCTTTCTTTGGGATAACTAACTAGGGTATTTTCTAAGAGTTCTTTTGAATGTTTTTCTTTCAGGTGTTGCCATAACCACTGATAGCCATGTCTGAAGAGCTTTTGTTGTTACACGGTGTGAGTTGATGTTACACCCTGGGTTTTCCATTTTCTATTGTAACACCACAAAGTTGTTGTTACACTGTGAATTTTCAAGACTGTAGCCACCATTTTCAAGGACAGTTGTCAAGGGATGCATAAAGTAATTCATGCGGGAATGTAAGAAGATCTGAGTGGTTAGAATTGTGTCTAAACAAGAGTTGTGTAACCACAACAAATATTTATTAAAACCAAATTATAACAATTTATATCTTTCTATTATTTATGTTACCTTAATTAGCATGATAATCTTAGATTCTCATGACTGATTCATTTTCCTAATTTTGGGGCTTTGTAAAGACTTTATAAAAGAGCTTAGTCTCATGTGAAGGGGGATAAAACAGAGGTAACACCGACATTTTGGTCTTGTACTCTTGAACTATTTTTAATACAAGCATATATTTGGTGATGTTACTGCAAAATTTGTGTTGAATTCTTAACTAAGTTTTTGTATTACTCCTGCACCCTGCTAGGGAGGAAGGGCCCTCTTCTTTAGCAAGGATCGAAAATTTGATAGGATATTTGTTTCTTTCATGTGTTAAGTGTGGATTTATTATTTTTGTTGTACATGTTCATTGTGGGATAGATACACTTCTGATTTAATATTTATTGTGCGTTGTTACACATGTTAATCAATTCCATGTTATTTAATTCTTGTTATATCTTTAGCTGATAGTGTATGGCACGCCTATATTTATTCTAAAATTTTTATGAAGTGTGGATTCTTTCCTTGCTGAATGTGTTTCATTTCTGCAGTGTGTCTTTTATTTCCTGCAAGTGTATATTTCCATTCTGCAAGAGTTGTAATTTCTTCAAGCGTGTTCAACAATGTTTCTTCTAATTTACCTAGTTGTTACATCTATCATCACAGATAGTGCAGACGCCTTTGAAATAAAAGTACTTACCCTGGTTGATAATTAATGATTGTGATTTAGTTGCTTTAGGAAGTGATAAAATTGACCAAACACCAGGTTCTCCAAAAGAAACTCTTCTCATAGTTCGTCATCTTCCATTTGGAGAAATGGGAACCACACCTCCACCTGTAGAAACAGTCATGGATGTGTGCAGTGTCATGTTTGATCAGCTCAAGAAGAGAATCATGTAGCAGAGGCATAGATGCTCTCAAAATAATCCTCATAATCCAATCTTGGTGTCTACAGAGAGGGTGATAACTGCCAATACCATAAGGAATCCTAGGGAAATCATCGTGCCAAATGTTGTTTTCGCTACAACAACACAAGATAACTTTGAATATATGTTGAATGAGAATGCTAAATTAAGGAGAGAACTATTTATGGTGAAGCAATAGGCGAAACATCTTCTGGTAGAGAAGCAAATGTTATCTTCATAAAGCTTCAACACCGCAGAATGGTAGTAAGCCATGAAGAAGGAACTAGAGCCAACAGAAGACACCATGGCACTGTTATATGATGAGATGACCCTTATATAAAAATTGGTGGATCCTCTCACTGGAATTCAAAAGAAAGAACAAGAATTGGTAAAATCCTGAAAGTGGAAAACAAAGCAATTGACCAGCTTCAGGAATGGGCTACCAAGTATTTGGATGGTCTGCAACATTTGGAAAGAAAAGGTAGGATTGTCTCTTATATAGACAAATTTCAGTTGAAAAACACCATTATAAATACATGCCTCTTGGAGAATAGTCAATTAACACTATTACGACTTATAATCGACTGCACAATGGTTTCGAGTCTCTAGCACATAAACATGGCATGCCCTCAATAGGATCACTTGAAGAAATCAGAGGCAGGGAAATAATATTCTAGGAGATCAAGCAGTACATTGAATAGATCAAGCAAGCATCGGAATAGGAAGGCTTGGAGATCACCAAAGACATTATTCTGCAATATGCCATCGCACTAGTCAAAGCTTATATGAAACTCAATTGGCTATGGAATAATGTACAGTCAAACTCTAAGACCTATTGATAGAAGCACTAGAGGTGAAGATGTGTTATGTAGGGAACTTTCCAGTTTAGATTAAAGTCATCTCAATGGAGTTCAGCACATAGCACACTTACATCACCAATGAGCTCCATACTTTGTTCTATTATATGTTTTGTCTTATATATCCATTGTCTCGTATGTAGTTTATCTTTTGTAATAAATGGTATGTAATGAAGTTGAAGGGACACATGTGGAATGTGAATGGCCACATATGTAATTTAGAGATTCATGTATAGAATATGAAAAGTTGGATGAGTTGAAGAGTCATGGGGAATCTCAAAGGTCATTGTCATTAGTTATAAATAGCTCCTCATAACTCAAGATAATGGCTTGGATTATGGGATTCTTGTTTTGCTTCTCTTGCAGTGCATAGGAGATAGATCACTCTTTAGAGAAGCAAGTTGTGGCTCCATGTTCCATTGCTGGATATAGTGTTTCATCTATGTAACCTTGTACTTGGGATCTTTCTATGAGTTGTCACTTCTGCATACATGTATTGTAGATATTGTAGGATTATTCTTTTTATATTTGCGGTATATGTTGTCTTATTTACATACTAAGTTTAATGATCTAATTCACTTCTTGGCTATGGTTATCATTGAATAAGTGTGGTTATGCATTCATTATTGTTATTTATTATGTCGACTAATCTGCAGGTAATCAACAAGCCTTTCACTTCCTTTCCGGGTCCCCCTTTAGGATAGTACTATTAGTTCTCTAACCAAAGGCTTGTTTTCCTTTACCAGTTGTCGAATTTCCCTTGTGCACCTTACAATGGGTGTATCACAAAGCTTACATACTTTCTCCCCAAAGAGGTGTTGTGATCTCTTGTGTGTGATTGTAATCAAGGCATATCCTTGAAACCTTTCCAATGGTGGCCGGACTATATAGCCAGATGGGATTTGTACATCAAACGATGTGAGGTCTAGTTGGGACCTTACATTGGGGAGATCCCCTTACATTTTGGTAGAATAGATCATTGTCAATAGGTTTGTATTGGTATGGGGTTAAATAATGTGATTTTTAGAGTTTTTTTCCATTATGTAATCAAATTAAGGGTATTGTTTAGTATACCATAAACACACATGATATGTCATAGGTTCATTTAGTGAAGCCCCCATGTAAAACTACAAAAGTAAAATTTTAGATGCATGAGCATCATTCTTAGGGGCCTAAGAGTCTTATGAATCCTCATTTTCCAAAACCAAATTAAGGCTTCTAGAAGTGAACTATTAAGGATTTTAGTAAAATTCTAGAAGTAGACATGATTTTACCACAAATTAAATTTGCATTTTCTCAATATTGTTAAGATTTTAAACTCAAATTAGGAAAAGAATTAAATCGTGGTTCTATATTAATGAAAACCAATTCAATATATAATTGGGTGTAACAAATATAAACTAGTCAATTAAGGAACGAAGAATTCTTATTGATGTGGAAATTAAGTTAGTGTTGTAATTTTACACTTCATTCATCGTGTTCATTGGTTTTCCTCTTATATTTTCCATAGTGATGTCTAGGATTTATTTATTTTGTTTATTAGATTTATATGCCCTTACTTTCCATTAATTGCCATCTAAATTTTAGATTTATGCTTATTATTATTCTTCTATCTCAAGTGAAAAAATTTTATAACTACCTCTGAATTTTACATGTATTGAGGTAATTTGGGTTCATATGAACATGATATGGTGTTGTATTGGAATTTTTTCGTGCATTCAAATTTAAATTTATATTAATATATTGTTATTTCACCTCTTTTGTGTGTAACAAGGTATACTGCATTGGATAAATATATAAATTTTCACAATTGTTCAATTCTAGGAATATTCTTTTAAATAGGTACCTTGCACGAGACAATTCAATAGACCATCATTATTTAGGAAGATATATTGAATAGTAGACCAAGTAGGCCATCAAAACCCATAGGGTAAGGAGTGTCTAGTGGGAACAATATGGACCACAAAAATTTTCAAAAATGACTGGTACACATTCATCAAAACTAGTCAATAGTAAATCGAATAACACCATAGTAGTATCTAGCTTAATAGCCACACATTGTATCTCAACAGGATCATCAACCATCACAGTGTCTTCCTATGCAATAGCACAATTGTCTATATCTTACTAAAAAAGGTTCCAGACTAGCCCCCAATTCAACCGGTAATAGGAGCTAAGGTCTTAAGAAGGGGTGTTGGACTTGTGAAGGTCAAAATTTTGGGAGGGATTTCCCTTAGAAAACAAGTAATTCGAACACATTTTAAACAAAATCCATAGGGGATATCTGGGGAAGGCTCATTAGATCCATGTAGAAATGAACAATCACCAAACTAAGCATTAGTCCATTGTACTTGAGTGAAGCAGGAAACAGGCGAATACACATCAATCCAATATCCTCTGGAATTTTAACTCAGAAACCGAGTCAAATCTTCTTAATTGAATAATGGTTTTAAGGCCCCTCTATTATCCTTAAAGCCACACCTTAAAGCTCCATTAAACCTTAAGCTCACATACATAACCAATCCCACACTTATCTATAGTTATATTCGACTCAACACATAAAAACCTTCTATCAGCGCTTTAATCCATTACAAACCCTTTATAATAGAAATTAATTATAAAACATACCTTTTCCACCCATCATACGACCTCTGCACAATTATTAATGTATGTCTTTATCGCAATCAGGTATCACTCTCCGCAGTCACACTACTCATGAACCCTTCCACTTCTGATTTGCGATAACACCAGACTTGTAAATTATGCCCATATAACACTATCGGAAACGTTATTTGCGTGCTTTCTTCTTTAAACCTAGAACATCATAACTTTATTGAAACACATGGAATACATGGGAAATCCCTCTCCAAACACTTAAGCTAGACCTCAAATATTATAAACCCGCATCTAGAACTTTTTCAAGTCTGCTTCCTTCGCATGTCACATTACTCCTCCGCTGATAAAACATCATTGAATGTTGTGATGCGATCACTCCACTGATCGCAATCGACAATCGCTTATGCCTAAGGTTAGTTCACCCATCAATGAAACATTCCAATGTGAATTAATCTCTGTCATTAATCAAGTATATGATCCAATGATCCACATTATATTGTAATGTCACAATCGAAGTTGGCAAGTGGTTAGGGTCCGGTCCATCTACACAAAATTCCGCCGATGTGATAGATCGGCTATCGCTCATCGCATAGGCTTAAGGCCTGAAGTCTGCCGCATACACATGAATTTCGCCGATGTGATAAAGTGGCTCTGCACAGCTCGATTAGATCTGGTCCATTTATCTTAGAGATCCAATGGCCATTGTGCCTTCCCTTTATCCTTTCATCCGCCTCTATACTTTCAGTTTTTTTCGTTGTTTCTTCAATGGTTCCTCTATTTACTCTTGGATCGATGATTGGTTTTAAAAGCGGCTCAAACATTTTTCTTTACACTAAGGACCTCAATTATACTTTGAACACTACGATTTATAACTTCAGGGCGTAAAAACAGAGAAGAATGCTTAGTTTGTTCTGCAGGCAAATGTGCAAAGAAAAGCAAAGAATTTCAATACAAACGACCCATTAACACACACACACTGAAACATTTATTCAATATAGTAATATTTACAGAGTCTCTCCCTCTGGCTTGACTACAGTAATAAAAGGACCATGTTCTATCTTGAATCCTTTCTTTCTCTTACTCGACTCTAACTTAGCGAACCTCTCTATCCTTTCTCTCGCTAGCTTCTGAATTATGAAAATAAATCATATTTTATACAAGAATCGATTCATGAACCAATTTTGGTTTAGATCCAGAAGTCTCTCACTCTCTCCTAAAGAATATCTTCAACTCCACTCTTTTCTAAACAAACACTAAATCAAGCTTTCAAATTCCTCATATCCTATTCAAACCAAATAAATCTAACTGTTTGGCCTGATCTCCACAGAGGGAGGACCACTCATCCACTATACCATTTTTCTCATATTCGATAATAAATAAACACTCTCACACATTTAAATAAATAAGATTAACTAAAATCTTGTTTTCCAACCCTTTGCTAGTCACAACATGTGATCATGCCATCACATTGCTGACTAGGCCTGAATTATCCTGCATCAGACTCCCAAAGTTGAAAGCTTTCATGACCTCTTGGTCATGTGTTTCTTCTGCTAATCATCCAATATCCCAAACTTTACTATGTAACTGGTCATCACTTTCATCATGCCACTGATTCAATTCTTCTGCCACTGTCACTTCTATTCCTCTAGGATTCCAAATCTTATTTTGATGCTGTCCTCTTTCCTTACTGATACAAATTTCTTTTGTTAATTTCTCTTTCTTGTTCTCCCTCTTCTTCACCGACTTCATCTTCCACAATTTCTCAATTTCCTCCTTACCATTTGTTCTTAACTAAACTCCTTTGACATCTGTCTACTGTACATTCTCCTTTACCATACAAATTATAAAAAATTTGTCCAATTCTTCTTCATCTCTATCATTTACAAACTGTTGTTTGTATTCTACAGCTTCCCTTCCATTATCATTAAAGATAATCCTTTCCTCTATGTTATCAGGTTCATCTAATAACCTTCCCAGAAAAATACAAATTCCTTCATATTCAATAAGCATGTCATTTGCATATGACTCCTCCTTCCTGTATAAAACAGAATTTCCATCATAATTGTCAGATTCAAAATAAATATGGTTTTTACTTTCCATAGGTAATTTTTCCATCAAATATTTATACTGTCCTTCTGCATAAGTTATGAAATTTTCATCAATTTTCATTTCCATACTTTCCTCTGTATTATACGGTGTTCCTTGTTCTAACACAAGACTATCATTCAACAATTCAATAGCTAGGATTTCTTGGAGCATATCATTGTGAAGTATCCTTTCATCTTCTATACTTATACCATTGCAACAAAATGATGTTGTTTTATCTTCTCCTACAACAGAAACAAAATTTTGGTTTTCTAAAGCTTCTTCATGGTTTATAGATTCATAAAAATAATCCACTTTAAAATCACAGAATTCTTGAACTTCTGCATCTGTCAACATCATCATATATTCCTTCACAATTTCTATAATACTTTCATTTTGATTCTCTACTAAAGATATTTCATTCTGGTTATCATCACAAACTTTCATTTTCTTATCTTCAGCTTCTTTAATCATGACAATTTCCCTGTCAATACCATCATTCTCAAGATTATTAAATACATGCTCAAAATATCTTTCTGTTTCAGCCATCTCTTCCAGTAATCTCACTTCTTCATCAACATGCATAAGCACATTGTCCAATTTCTGTTCATCACCTATCAAACCTGAAAACATACACAACATGTCACTTTCAAAAATACAAGGCCCTTCATTTAGAGCCTCAGTGATCAGCTCCTCATGCTTCTCTGAACTATTCTGATAGTTCACTAAGTTATTGACAAATTCTTCCTGAACATCTTTGACTTCTTCCTCATTAAAGAAAACTTCTGGGACTGCAACTTCCTGACTATGCTTGGCAACTTCATCATAATTTTGTAGAATACCTTTCTGTTCTACACAACTTCCTCCAACACTCAGTTTATCCAAATAAGACAACAATGTCTCCTCCTCTTCTATGATAAGACTTTGATCTTTCAAAGATTTCCTTGACTTAACTTCTTCAACTAAGTTCTCTGTGTCAGCTTTCCTTCTCTTCACTTCATAAATCTGCAATGCATTTGTTTCCTTTCCTGTTTCCATTTCCCATTGATCTTCTATCCATGCTAAAATTCCTTCAAATATGATCCAATAAGTTTTCACTAAGAGAAGACACAACCATTCAGCCATACCTTTTAATTTACTCCACCAATTGAAGTCTTGAAAGTCTTTATGCATCTCCTTTTGTGTTTTTCTTGCCTTTGCCTCTTTCACCAACACATTTCTCTCATTCTGATCTGCATAGATCAGTTCTTCATCACTATCATCACTGTCTTCACTGTCTCCTTCCCCAAGGAGAGATCCTTTCTCTGGTTCACAGATGTATTCTACTCCTTCATCCTCAACTGTTCGGAGTATTAATTTCTCAGCAAACAACTCTCTGACAGGCCATTTAACTCTTCTTCCCACATAAAATCCTTGTTTCCATTTTTCTCTAATTCCTTTCAATACCAGCTTCTTCAAACGACTGAGTTTTGCCTTCATCTCAGCCAACTCTATGTTCCTTTCTTCTTTACTCATTCCTTTGAGCCCAATTGCTTCAACACTCTTTTTCCTCTATCTTGTGACTTTCCTCTGTACCCCTATCATGACTATCAATAGTCAATTCCATTTCTTCCTCTGGTGAACTTTCCTTGTTCACTAGTGAGCTACAACTAGCCTTTTTCATTGGTAACAAGTCTCCTTCATGCCTCACCAAACTTTCCTGAGTTTAGCCTTTTGGCACCTATTGGTTCTTTCCTCGAACCTTTCACTGACTAACAATTCTACCCAGCGCTCCTCTTGCTGGAATTGTTATCCCCTATCCACAATCACAATTGTGGAGCTGCCTCAACAACTTCTACCAACCACAGTTGGAAGTTTTTCTCAGCTTCTCTAGAACACTCCTTGCTTTAGGCTCTGCATCTTCAATTTCTCACCTCCTTCTTTCATTCAGTAATTTCATTTACTATCGGGTACTATCACCTTTACTCATCTGAGAGTTCTTCTTGCTCTATCTTCTTTAACATAGCTCATATGCTATGATGCTGGTACAACTCATTTTCAGCAATTCCACTGCTTCCACTGACCTGCACAATCTTGTCTCAAGATACATCAAAGTACCTTTCAAACCTGCAATATTTCTTCAAAGATGTCTTAAAACTAATTCCCATTCCATCAGTTAAATCTTTGCCAAATGATTCATCTGTTCACTATTTCATTTAAAATTTCCATTCAAAAGCCTTCATACAGTCAACAACTATTTTTCCTCTTACTTTTCACAATGGACTCTTCAGCTTTCAAGATAAATTAAGATTAGATCTGAATTTCAATTATATTTACCAATTCATGATAGACACTACCAATTCCTTCTAATAACCTGTTTGTAAGCAAATCATGTCTTGCTTCTATAAATTCCAAAATTCATTCCTTGTAGTGGTTCTTCTTTCAATCCTATTAAACCCAATCTTTGTTCTTTCAATCATCGATATCATTGCCTTCAACAATAATTTGAGCAATCTTCATTCACTCTTCAATTTAACTTTAAATTCTAAACCTTTCACTCCAATTTACCTTTTAAATAAAATCAATCATGCAACCAACTTACACAGAAATTTCATTTTCCTGAAAGGAAAACATCTTCTCCTTTGAAATTTCAATTCCTTGTTGCTCTTTAGATGTTCAAAACACATCTCTGCAAAACCATCAAAATAAACATTCTTACCAGACCTTCATCAGAGATTCACTGCTTCCCCCATTCTGATATCAGTGTCCTTTGTAGTCTGATCCCCATCTGTATCAAATTCACTTCAGTGAAAATTATGCATATGCTGAGACTACAATTCAATTTCCAAACCATTCTTTACAGAGCATTGAGCTAGCTCTGATACCACAAATGACGCAGGAAACATGCGAATACACAGAATTCCAATATCCCCAGGAATTTTAACTCAGAAACCGAGTCAAATCTTCTTAATTGAATAATGGTTTTAAGGCCCCTCTATTATCCTTAATGCCACACCTTAAACCTCCATTAAACCTTAAGCCCGCATACATAACCAATCCCACACTTATCTATAGTTATATTCGACTCAACCCATAAAAACCTTCTATCAGCGCTTTAATCCATTACAAACCCTTTATAATAGAAATTCATTATAAAACATACCTTTTCCACCCATCATACGGCCTCTGCACAATTATCAATGTATGCCTTTATCGCAATCGGATATCGCTCTCTGTGGTCACACTACTCATGAACCCTTCCACTTTCGATTTGCAATAACGCTGGACTTGTAAACTGTGCCCATATAACACTATCGGAAGCGTTATTTGCGTGCTTTCTTCTTTAAACCCAGAACAACATAACTTTATCAAAACACATGGAATACATGGGAAAACCCGCTCCGAACACTTAAGCCGGACCTCAAATATTATAAACCTGCATCTATAACTTTGTCGGATCCGCTTCCTTCACATGTCGCATTATTCCTCCGCCGATAAAACATCATTGAATGTTGTGATGCGATCACTCCACTAATCACAATCGACGATCGCTTGTGCCCGAGGTTAGTTCACCCATCAATGAAACATTTCGATGCGAATTAATATCCGTCATTGATCAAGTATATGATCCAACGGTCCACGTTAAGACTTAAGACTAGTTTTACAGTGTCTGAGATAGAACTAGTTATATGGAAAGTTATCAAAGTTCTCCTTTTAACAATAAAAAATTCACTATCTTCGACACATTATATATGAGGGAGGTATCGTAGTAGACCTGGATGAGGCTGTCATGAAGTGGCTAACACGGACCAATGTTCACACATTACATAGCTTTATGGGCTTGGTTTCTTATTATCACAAATTGTTGAGGGGTTTTCAAAGATAGCAACCCCCATCACTGAACTCCAAAGAAAGATTAAGAAGTTTGTTTGGATTGAAAAATGTGAAGAAGCATTCAAAATATTAGAATGATCTCAACAATTTTGATCCAAAAATTGTCATGGATATTCCACTGGATATTTTTCATAACAAATATGATAAAATTATATTCAAAATCTAAAATTATACAATAATACAATTTTATTTCTTTTTAGATTTATGTTCTATATATTATTGTTAATAGTGTATGCATGTGATTAAAATTATGTAGAGCATAGAGAGCGGTGAAATAAAATGTCACACACATATTTGACATAAGATATGACCAAGGATAGGTGAGGTTTCTCTGCTCTCTTTCTCTAAAAAAAATGGTTGTGAGTATAAATAAGTATGGTCTATAGCCCATGGGCTAATACAATACAAAAATCCTCTTTGTGTGATCTATCTCCTACCCATCTCAACTATTTTTTCTCATCTATGCAACAAATACACTTAAAATAATGGAATCCCTTTTCCTCCTAGTAGTCTGATTATAACACAACCTGATAGCCTACTAGTGGTTAGGTTTAACTACCTCAACTCTTAACCAAAGTTACAAAATAAACTCTTCTAGAGTTTTCTTCATCATAATTACATGGCTAGCCCAGTTTTAATGCATATTGGGGTATGACATGGCATCCTCTCAAATTATGGTGGTGAGAACAGGAAGGTCAACTTCTAAGTGACATAGCTTTTGCATATGGACTCTGATTGACGTGATTTTTGTCTAGTTAGAAAGGTATTTGTTTGTAGAATAGGATAAAGAGGTTTCACACTAAAGATAAAAAAAATTACCCTTGAAAACCATTGTTTTATGCCTTCAAATTCTCCTGAAAGGTTTCAAACCTTGTTTTTCCAAACTAGGTTAAGTCAGTAAATATGGTCCTTATTAAACCTCTAAATTGTCCTCCTTTTGACAATTCATCATTCCTTTTTCCACCCATTTTTCTACACATTTTCACTACATCCCATCTCATACACGAATTAAAATTCATTCAAGTTATGCAAGTTACGTTGAAAAGGTAATCATCCATCATTAGCTCAAAATATATTTTTTCTTTACAAAACTATTTTAAACTATACTACAGCTACCGAAATGTGCACTTGCTACAACTATATTGAATTTCAGCAACCAATCCCAAATTTTATCAAGTTCCCACATGTTAGAGAACATAGAAGGACACATGAGAAGTTGTCAAATTTCATCAACATGGATGTCCACCTAATGGTTACAGATGGAAGCTCACAGGATAAGCATATCTCATTAGTCAAACTTATGGTCAACAGGGCAATGGAATACTTGTTTTTCACAGAGTATCAAGAGACTGACTCTACAATCAAGTGAGCATGGACAATAGCAAGCGATCAAGATCTAAAGACCATGATTTAAGTTGATGATGTGTCAATAACATTATTCTCATGATTTTCTCCTTCATTATTAAATCATGAGAAGAAAAATTCCTATTTTGATTTAGAAGCTTAGATGTTGATTCTAGTTCTAGTGTATATGCAGTATTTCCTCAAATTGTTAATTTTGAAGGAATTATAAAAACACTTCAGTATGAAAGTGAAAGACAACCAATTAAGTTCAGAATTATTGTTATTATCATTTCCTATTGTGAACTATTTTTTTAGACTTCAAGTATTACAAGATTTGTTCATGGCATATCTATGATTGTATTTGTGATTCAAGTCTCGTGATCTAAGGTTTTAACACCTTGCACTCATTAGGATGGCCCCCTGAGGACATGTGAGATTGGTATCAATGTATTGAATTTTCCTTCACTCTGCATTTAGATCAATTTCATTTAGATATTCACTGTTATTGGAATGCTCTATTTTAAAATTAGAACTTTACTCATTTCTTTTTGTTTTGTTACAGGTCAAGCACTTGACAATAAACCAAAAACATCAAAAAGGTATACCTTGAATTGAATTTTGAGCTTAGTCTCATATTTATGGTCAGATGCTTATGACTAGCTCTGTTCATGACATGCAAACTAGTAATCTCTTGTGCACTCAAATTTCTGTCGATATTTCCTTTCCCTTTGGTTACTGCTTTCTAGAATAGTTTCAATTCCAAGTTTGGTAGATTAGTTCTGCTTTCAGAAGTTTGATAGTTTAGACTTTATTTCAAGCCTCATAGATTAAATTTGCTTCAAGGTTTCATAGAATAGGTTTCTTTTCCAAAGTCAATAGTTTAGATTTATTTTCAAAGCATAGTAGAGTAATTTTGTCTTTCAAATTTCAATAGAATAATATTTCATTTCCTTGTTCCATAGAATAGATTTTGAAGCTTTCACATTAGCATATTTTACTTTGAATTCATTTAATTTTCAAGTTTTCAATTTAATTGTGGCCTCTAAGATAGAGCATGTGTGTCTGGTTACTGAGTTATCATCATAAATAGGTTTAACTTTCATCTTGAAATTAGAATAGTTTTATTTCAATTAAAAGTTGATAGTATGGCATATATAGTGCAAGTATAATTTACAAGATCACAAACTCTAGATTAATGGTTCAATGTAAGTAATTTAATCAAAAATTAAATTATCCAACATTTTTGGCACCGTTGTTGGGGAAGTATACAGAGGTGTTCACTTTTAATTTAGAATGCCTTTTTGTTTATACAACTTTTCTTAGAAAGAGTGGTAAGATAGGAGGTAAGAACCTACACATCACAATTGTGGGGTTATTTCTAAACTAAATTTGTCACAATTTTCATTTCATTGTAGTTGCATTCATTCTTTATATGCATGATTAATTCATATCAAAATCATTTAGGATGCATCTGTAAAGAACAAGATTATAGGGGTAGAATTGTAAGTAGAGGACACAGTGCCACACCACCAACCACCCCCACTAGACCACGTAGTGCCACACCATCTTTTGATACATGCATTACATCATTTATAGGTAGACCAAGACTTCCTGAAGTTCATAGGTCAAAAATTCAACCTAGGGAATCACTGACTTCATCTATTAAAGTTGTGGTAGAATAACCTACATTCCAAACTGAAGGATTCATATTCCTTTCTTCAACAAGTGAAAAACTCATTGGACAAGAGTTAGACATACCTAGTGAAGAGGAAGAAGAAGAAGAGGAAACCTCTCTAGAACAACCATTAGTAGAATAACTAGAGGAAGAGGAATTAGTTGAGGGAAACCCTCTCATTGAACCCTATATAAGCTATAAGGAATCTAAAATGGCAGATCAAGGAGAAGTACATAATGGAGAAGGACCATGAATTGGTGGAGGTAGAGGATAAGGACACGGAGGTGGTAGAGGTGGTGGTCGAGGTGGTGGAAGAGGAGGAAAAGGAAAATATGGAGGTTTTCTTGAAGATAAAAATCCTTTTGGGTCCCCTATTACAGATACATATACCATTTTCACCATGAAAAACATCTCTCCATCTATTATCCCTAAATTTCTTGGCATAGCAACTGGGGATCCATTTAAAAAAAAAATGAGTTTGAGGTATTATGTAGATCCTATGCCTATTTACTTATACTAAAAATTTGAAATTGTTTCCTACTATATTAAAATATGGGCCTCTTAAATGGTTCATGGGTCTAGGAACAAACTCTATAAGGACATGGGATGATATGAAAATAATATTTTTAGAAAAATACAAGGATTATTGTATACATCGTGACCTTAGGGATGAAGTGTTAAAAATGACCCAAAAAGAGGATGAAAGTCTTGAAGATTTAGTAGAGAGATTTTCTTATAACGTTAAAAGAGCTAAATTTCATAACTTAGGATTTCAAACATTATAAACTCTCTTACTAAAAGCTATAAGGGATGAACGTATTGATCTTATTAACTTTGTGGATAAAGGAGATGTTTCCCAATTGTCATTTCAAGATATTTATGAATTATGCAAACACATTTTAAGAAGAAAATCAAAATATGGCCGAAATCTGAGAGACCCAATTATATCAAGGGTAAGAAAATTTGCATATGGAATGGTAAGTAGAACAAAAATTGGTAATTTTCTTGATAATTTCAAAATTGGCATTCTTGGGAATCTTAGTGAACAAATAGATGTGCTAAGAGAGCAAAAAAAGCAAAAAGATAAAAATGTTGCTTTATCTATTTTCCATCCTAGATATAGGAAAAAAATGCATTATGAGAATGTCCTCTTAACAACGTGGAAAGTTATGTCATATGTGTAGAAAATTATGATACAAAGTAGTGACCTTCAATACCTAGACTTAAATTTGCTTTCCAAGAAGAAGTTGGGACAAGTCAAATAGAACCACTTTACTATGTTTCTCCTAGATAAACTTAGCAGACTCGAAAAGCAGGTATGGAACAAGATCCCAATGCGTAGTATCATTCTTATGAACAACCACAAAGTAATTGTAATAAACCCTTACCATGGAAAACTTGGCCACCTCAACCAACAAATCCATCTTGGTCACAAGTATGGCAAATGGTAGGAATCCCGAGTATCCGCAAGCTTTCTAACAATCATATCTCCAAGACCAACATCAGTATTACTCTCCACCCCAACCATCATAATCTATCCAACCACAATTCCAACCTCAATTTCCCTCGAGTCAACCACTTCTACTACCATCCAATTCATTTCCTCCGAAATCTAATCAACTACTTACATGACCATTCCCCAATCCCAATAATAAAACAACTCAACAACAACCAATCTATAATGTTGAGGCTCAAGCTTTTCAACCCTTTATGCTAGCTCCACTGGATTTAAATGATGTCCAACTTAGATTTGGTTGAGTTTTGCAAAAAAAACACCCCCAATTGTAATCCAAGAATATAAAGAGGAGAAAATTCTTGAACAGTCATCTCTTGATTAGGAAAAGATCACTCTAAAAGAAGATATTCCTACACAAATGGATGAAAACCAAATAAAATTAACTCTTATGGTTCCTCTAGCTAAAAGGCCCTTTGTTTCCTTTAAAAAACCTCCCTTTCCTGAGAGACTTCAAATCAATAAAGGAATAGAGAGGCAAATAATTATACCTGATTATAATATACTAGATGAGTTGAAAAATATTTGCATCAACATTTCATTCTTCAAGCTATAAAGGAAATACCTATCTTTGTAAACACAAGAAAGGAGTTTTGTATGAAGAAACCAAAAAGAAAAGAAAAATACATTAAAAAAATTCAATTGGTAGGAAAAATTGGAGATATTATGACAAGGAAACCAATAATTGAAAAATATTTAGATTCCAGGTAGGCTTCATCTCGTTGTCCTTTTGCTTTAAGGAAAACATTAGTTTCTTTGTATTCTGTTGTTTTATACTAGGCCACCCAGTCTAGGGAAGATACTTTTGTCTGCATTCGTAGATTCTTTCTAAAACATTGGTGACCATACTGGGGAGCGGTGTATTCCCTTAGTGGTTTCCTTGTCCCTAGTGCTTGTTTTATCTCTTCTTCAGGCCTTCATTGTCTTACTCAATTGAGAAAAGACCTAGGAAGACCTTTCATTGAGTTTCAATTACAATTTTTATGTCAGAACCTTGCATCTGCGTATCAGCGCTCCCTCTAGTCTTGTGATAGAGTATTGCAACACTCATGAACCTTCTTTATGCCTGCATTGTAGAGCACCAGTGCCCCTTTATGACTTGCATTGGTCCCTGTTCATCACAAATTTGATTTTTTCTGAATTTCTCTTTTTCCAACTTTGTTCCAGCTACTCTTCCTTGAGTCCCTGAGTGTCTTGTGGTCTCTCAGAAGCCTGCATTTGGTTTTCTTTTGGTTTCAAGTTCCAGTGATAAGGATTTGTTTATATTTTAATTTTTTCTTACCATTAGGTCATTAGAAAAATGATTTGTTTGATCATTGGGTGCTTGAATGAATTGGTGTTTTAGTCATCGTTCTGGAAAGTTTTATTTTATCAATGATTAGGCATGCATCTTAGTTTTCATCATATTTGAGAATTAAGTGGAATTGAAAAGAAAAATCTCTTTGCATTGGCATTGTAACAACCCCTGGTTAAAAGTTCATGTAATAAAATTTAATAAAGGCAAAAATAAGACCATGTTTAAGGGACACTTATTCCAAGTTGAATGTTCAAAAAAGATATCCTAGTGAGCATCACTAGATGTGTTTATGGATAAAGGAAATTGGCAAAGGCAATGGCTAAGGCATTAAAAAGGAAAAAAGACATTTTTTGGCACATTTATTGATGAAAATAAAGGAATATAGGAGAAAAGTAAGGTGAAAGGTCACATGTTGCATGTGAGGAGGAAATTGAAGGCAAAAAATGGAAAATGAAGAAAATGGAGGCCTAATTGATAAAAAGGCTTCTAAGGATCAGTTTGTAACCTTTTGTTACTTTAGGCTTGGAGCTCTCTCATTAATCTCTCTCTCTCTCTCTCACTTTTGGACACTTAGAGTTTTCTTGGAGCACTTTAGCTTTGGAGAAAGGAAAAAGCAAGTAAAGGAAAGGAAGGAAAGAAAAGATCAAGCAAGGAAGAGTAGGATCAAACATCTTCAATAGGAATACTTGCAGGTAACATATTGCATGTGTGATTTCCTAGCGGGCTTTGACATGCATGGCTTTGCACGTTGGGATATGGTTCTCTTGTTGCAGTGGCATGGTTTTGTCAGGTTATGGCAGTCGATTTTAGCCTAGCCTTTCCTTTTTTTAGGTAGCCATGTTGTTATGGGATTGTTGTCTCAGTGTTGAGATTTGGAATTTCCCAATGGTTTTGGAATCTGGGGCGGAGGTGGTCTTAAGAAAATTCCCAAAGGCCGATTTTGGTGAGATCACGGTTTGGTGAAGGTGGAGGTGGTTTAACTTATGCATTCCCTTGATTTTTTTTGGATTGGTTTATCCATGAGATCTGACATTCATGCTTAGAATATGGCACGGGGGTGACTAGCTAAAAGAAAGATTTGGTTCAATGATGTCTACGGTCGGGTGGTACGTTGAAGTCCCAAACCTGATTTACTTTTCCTATGATTAATAAAAGCTAAGTCCTATTGCTTTTTCACTTTTTAATATAAGGATTTAACGGTTAATATCTCATTTTTATTTTCATGGTTTAATGTTGGTTATAAGCATGGTTATATGATTGGTTATTATCATGGTTATTCCATGTATTTACTTGTAACTAAAACGATAATGGATGCAAGACCTAGTTGATGTCAAAATAGTTAAGGAAAGAGTGTGGTGTTCCTTCTTTTCAACTTCCATATGAGTTATTAGTCATTTATGCTCTGACTTGTATTCATTTCCTATAGATTACATTGATGCCAAGTGTTTGATAGAATGTCGGTCCCTGTTGGGGATGGTCAACCCTAGTCCTAGAGTTAGTTTTTTATTCGTAAGTCTTGTCATTATGTAATTTATGGATTCTGAAAGATACAGGGGTTTCTAGGCAGTGTCCTAGATCTGGGCTTTAAAAGTGGCACAAATATTGGAGTCACAGACACAAGTCTGAGTAGGAAAGTCCTGGGATGTTGGCATACCCATGTTGTGCATGCATCCAGATGTCCTCAGATGCACCCTTGTCCATCTCAAGGGAGCATCCAGGTGTTTAGTGATCTAAAATATCAGTGGGACCAAGGGGATGGCTACCTAATTGGTTGGGATGGTTCTTGGGAGTCTTGTTGCTGATGTGGAAGTTTTGTATGGTGTGTTTTTGTTGATTCCACTTCCTTAAGGTCACTTAGGAGGTTGAATCATATACTAGTAACTTCTCATTGCATGTTTACCCTGGCTAGCCAATTACTTGGATAGATGTGGGAGGAGGGTATTATAGATTGGTATCAGAGCATGGTTCACCCCTTGGGCTAGATGGGTCATGTGTTTGTCATGCATTCATGTCGGTTGCACATATGTTAATCATCCTTGTCGTCTATATGTTTTTTCATATTCATGGTGTTGGTCATGGTTGTAGTGATGTCGCCATGTGAAGCAGGATGTTATTGTTGTGAACTTTGTCTTCATGAGTGTATAATTGATTACATGTTGTTTATGCACGTTAGTGTTCACATGTGGTCAAGTGTACAGTGATGTGGTGGTTGTTGTCATGCATGAGGTCATGGTATGTGTAGTTGATATGGTCATGAATTGATGAATGGACTCTAGCTTGAATGATGGTTATATGGTTACATGCTTATTTGTTATATTTCTATATGTTTTCATGATTATGTTATACATGTATTACACTGACTGGTTGATCTTGCAGACGAGGTATCCTCCCCGAATTATGCTAAGGTCTATTGGTTTATTGTGATTTGGTTTAGCTGACGTGATATACCTTGTAGGAAGAATATCAAAGATGACTAGCAAGATGGTAGACTATAGTTTCTAAAACTCCCCTATGGATCAGATGAGCAGTGTGGTATTGGGAATTCTTCTGATTTGGCAAAGACACTGAGAAGCTTAAAGGCATAAATAAGGAGTTGCAAGGAAGACAATGACAGAATCATACAGGAACAAGAGAAACAAGCAAAGATTAATGCAGTCATACTTTAGAGTTTGTCAGAATTGCAGTGACAAGGACCACTTTGGATCAGCCATGAGCAAGTGGACATAACTAATGGGGCATATGATAGTAGGTCTCATGGTGAATACAAGTTGGATGGAGAGGAAACAATCAAAGATGGTAGGTCCTTGGATACTCTAGATAGGAGGGGTGATAGACACATGTAATATTCTAGTTATGGTTCTGACAAACATTATGACGTCATCGTTATCATCCTTACAAGAGGAGTGACAAGGGATATTTTTCAGTTGAATTTAATAAAGAAAAGACACCTACATTCGATGGAGAGATGAAGAAATCACAGGATGCAGAGGCACGGTTGCTTGGTCTGAGGAAGTTCTTTAGATTGCATGATTATTCAAAAATCATGAAAGCGAAGATAACCACTTTCAGTCTTAAAGGGAAGGAAGATATCTGGTGGGAGGATGTGAAGAATATTAAAGGTATTCGAGAATATGACTTGACTTGGAATGAATTTGAGAGGCTCTTAAAGAAGAATTATTTGTCAGCAATGTACTATGATGACAAAGATAAGGCATTTTCTGAGTTGCAGATGGGTTCCATGATAGATGATGAGTATACTAGCAGGTTCTTGGAGTTGTTAAGATATGTTCCTTACCTCAAGGAGGAGAAGGGTTAGGTTTAGAGATTCATCAGTGGACTTCCAGTTGCATACAGATTCCAGATTGAGTTTGATAAGCCTAGATCATTTGAGGAGGCCATCTAAAAGCTGAAACATTTTGTGGTCGAAGCGCAAAGTTGCGCATAAGCATGACTTGAAAGGAAATGATAAATTTAAAGGAAAATGGCCACCAAAGTGAGGAAGACCTCAAGATGCAAGTGAGAACGAAAATGTAATCCCTTATAAGAAGTTCAATATAGTTGAGAAGGGACATGGAGAGCAGCAAACTAGTGGCGATGGTAGATCACCATTGTAGTGATGGATATGTGGCAAGGATCATTGTAAGAGGGATTGTCCACAGTATCAAGGTGGTAGACCCCAGATCTATAGTGCTCAGGAGGTGCATACAGTTGGGGATGTTGGCCATATCATTCCTCGGATTTATGCAGATGTGGACAATAGGCAGGTGGATCATCATGCATTTATCATTGAAATGGATGGTAAGATTTGTGATCAAGTTGTATCTATTTTGATTAATCATGGATCTAATTATAGTTATATTAATCTTTACCTAGTGGATAAGTGTGGTTTGAGAAAAGAATTGCATGCAGAATCTTGGTCGGTGTAGTTGGCTATAGGTAAAAAGAAGAGAGTTTACCATTGGGTAAGATCTTGTGCATTTGATTTAAATGGTATGCCTATAGTAGCACATTTGAATGTACTACCATTGGGATCATTTAACATGATTTTGGGTATGGATTGGTTATACCTTCACAGGACCAGAGTGGATTGTTATGAAAAATCCATTGAGTGCTTGGATGATAATGGAGAGCAGAGAATTTTGCAGGGTAAGAAGAAGGCAACATCAGTAAGGATGGTTACCTCTATGCAAACTAAGAGTAGTTCCAGAAAAGGTTGTGTGATGTTTGTAGTACATATATCTAGTGACAAGGGTAAATATGTTGAGGATGCAAAAATCTTGAAGAGGTACCCTATATTGTAGTAGTATTAGGATGTGTTTCCAGCAGAGATTTCAGATTTACCTCCTCACAAGGAAGTATATTTCTCCATCGAGTTAGTACCAGGGGAAGCACTAGTATCGAAGGAACCTTACAAGATGAGTGCTCCAGAGCTAGAAGAGAGGAAAATGCAGTTAAAGGAGATGCTTAACAAGCGATACAGTAGGCCAATTGTATCGCCTTGGGGTGCACCAATGTTGTTCGTAAAGAAGAAAGATGGTACTCTCAAATTGTGCATTGATTACAGGCAGTTGAACAAGGTAACGATCAAGAACAAGTACCCATTATCGAGGATTGATGATTTATTTGATCAGTTGAAGGGAGCAATAGTGTTCTCTAATATTGACTTGAGATCAAGATACCATCAGGTATGCATCAAGGAAGAGGATATCTACAAGACCGCATTCAGGACCAGGTATGGGCATTATGAGTTTGTTGTAGTTCCATTCGGTTTGACTAATGCCCCAACTACATTTATGTGTTTGATGAATAGTGTGTTGCATCCTTATTTGGACAAGTTTGTTATTGTATTCATTGATGACATCTTGATATACTCCAAGAATGAAGAAGAGCATGCCGAGCATTTAGAAGTAGTATTGAGATTTCTAAGAGAGCATAAGTTGTATACCAATCTTAGCATGTGCAGCTTCTTTCAGATAGAGGTGCATTACTTGGGACATGTTGTTTCCACGGAAGGCATAACAGTAGATCCAGAATAGATAAGGGCCATCATGGAGTGGACAGCTCATAAGAATGTGCATGAGGTGAGATCATTCATGGGATTGGCGGGTTACTACAGGAGTTTCATCAAGAACTTCTCACGCACTCCATGTCCTATGAAATCCTTGCAAAGGAAAGGTAAGAAGTTTGAATGGATAGAAGAATGTGCAACTCGTTTTGAGTAGCTGAAGCAACTGTTGACCAAAGCTCCAGTCCTTGTAGATCTGGATAAGGAGTTTGTAGTGTGTACAAATGCATGTAAAAGAGGACTCAGTGGCATCCTCATGTAGGAGGGATAGGTAATGTGTTATGAGTCTAGGAAGTTTAACAAGCATGAGTAGAACTACGTGACTTTTGATCTTGAGTTGGCAGTTATTATTCACGCCTTGAAGATGTAGAAGCATTCTCTTCTTGGTAGGAGATTTGTATTGATGAGCGATCATAGTGGGTTGAGATATTTGTTCGACTAGTCGAATCTAAATGTCAGACAAGATAGATGGTTGGCTACCCTTAGTGAATTTGACTTCGATATTAAATACATTAAGGGAAAGGAGAATCGGGTTGCAGATTCTCTTAGCATGAAGGTACAGGTGAATCATATAGTAGTTATGAGCTATTATGGGACATAGTTACAGGATAGGATCTTTCATGTAGGATAGTGGGATGATAGGTATATGGAGATTATGCATAGGTTACAGCAAAGTATAGGCACAGGTGATCAACTTGCAGATTATCGTCCCACTGTAGATGGTTTGGTGAGATTCAGGGAAAAGATCTATGTGTTGAATTGCAGTGAGCTCAAGAAGCTTATCTTGAGGGAGTTTCATGTGAAGCCATACTCAGGTCACCCAGTATATCAAAAGACATTGACGGCGTGAAGAAATTCTACTATTGGCTTGATTTGAAGAAGGAAGTTGAAGATTTCGTGGCTAGATGTTTGGATTGTCAGTTGGTAAAGGTAGAATGTAAGCATCCAAGTTGTCTGATACAACCTATTTTGACTCCAGAATGGAAATGGGAGGTCATTTCCATGGATTTCATTACAGGTCTTCCAAAGACAGTGAGAAAACATGATTCTATTATGGTCGTGGTTGATAGGTTGAGCAAGGTAGCTCACTTCATTCCAGTGAAGACTACATATTCAACTAGTGAGGTGGCATATGTGTTTATCAAGGATATCCTCATATTACATGGTGTTCCGAAGAATATCATGTCAAATAATTATGCGAATTTCACTTCCAAGTTTTGGAAGCAACTATTTGTAGGTTTGGGCACAGAGTTGGTCTTCAATACAGCCTATCATCCATAGATAGATGGACAAATGGAGAGGGTCAACAGGATCTTGGAGGATATGCTGAGGATGTACGTGATGCACCAATGGAGAAAATGGGAGGAGTATCTTCTATTGATTGGGTTTGCATACAAAAATGGTTATGAGGAGTCGTTGAGGACGAGTCCTTTCAAGGCACTGTATGGGAGGAGTTGTAATACTCCCATCAGCTAGAGTGATTTAGTGAACATGGTACTTATTGGATCCGATATGCTGGCAAACATGGAGTAGGAAATGTAGGTTATAAAGAAGAACCTAAAGGAATCACATGATAGACAGAAGGGTTATGTGGACTAGCACAGAGAATTCAAGAATTTTTAGGTTGGGGAGGATGTTTATTTGCACATCAAGCCCATGAAGAGATCTTTGAGGATCAGATCATGTGCCAAGTTGGCACCACAGTATTGTGGGCCTTTTGAGATCCTTGAGAGGATTGGACTAGTGGCCTATTGACTTGCACTTCCAGCAAGAGTGGAATTCCATGATGTTTTCCATGTTTCATTGCTTAAGAGGTATATAAGGGATGTTGATTATGTAATTGATTGGTCTGTATTGCAGGTGGAGAAAGAAGGAGAATTCTAGTTGGAGCCTTAGTGCATATTGCAGTGGAAGCATCTCATTCTCAGAAACATAGCCATAGAGAAATTTAAAGTGTAGTGGAAGCACTTCGGGCCCAAAGTGCTTCCACTACACTTTCAATTTCTTTCTATGTTACAAATTACCTTTCTCTCTTTCTTTTCAATTTCTTTCTTTGTTCAATTTTATTTTTTATCTTTTGCACATAGTACATTGGCATCTTGAGCAACAAAGTTCCACACTCTTGTCAAATGCATTAATTAGTACATGCAATAATCAATTTCAAAATTTCAATCATCTATTTGAATTTCTTCTTAGGTTGAGGTTCTATCTTATGATTGGCCAGTTGATTTCAGATTTCCAAATCCATTTACATGAATGATAACACTCGAGAGTACATCTATACATTTTCACCAACCATGCATTCTTTTTAGAAATCTTCCTCATTTCTATCCACCCGATTCTTTTGAAAAGAAGATTTATGATTTTTCTTTTCCTTTACAGCTACCTTTCATTTGGAAAGATTTAACATTTAATATTGGTTTGTTTTTTCCTCCTTCTTTGAATTCTTTTCAAACATCTGAATCACATCCTTATCTTGATGATCCTATAGAAAAATATTTGGAAGAGTTTCAAGAGAAGTATTTTGTAAATATTTTTATTTTTATTTTTATTTTTTCAATTTTAAAAGTACGTAGTGTGTTTCATTTTTGTTTTAATGTTTCAACTACAGTTTTATTTTTGCTAACATTTGTTGTTTGCATGCATGCAGAAATAAAGTTGAGAGCATGGTTACACTAGAAGTTTGATTTCACCTAGTCTTAATCTACTTTTTAGATTAGGATTAGGGATAGATTAGATTTCTTTTTGTTAATGTTTTTTAGATTGAATAAAAGATGATTTTAAACATTCTTAAAAAATACATGGAAGAAGATGAAGATAAATGAGGTAAAATTATTACCAAATTCTTCCAAAGGTATGCATTATCTGATTTTTTTTTATTTCAGATTGTTCTTCCTTTCCTTTAGTTGTTTCTTCCTTATGTTTGTTTGTCTTCCAGCAGGTTTTCTTTGGAATAATTTGGAAGATCAATAAAGAAGTTGTGAAAAATTTAATGAGGACAATTGCCAAAACGCATTCAGGGCAATTTTCATTCTCATTTCTAAATCTTTCATTTATTATAAAAGATTAATTATGAAGAATTTATATTTTGTTTGGAAGCTAAACTTATAAATGGAAATTAACCTTGTTTAAAATTTTATAAGCAATTTTCTTTCACAACTGCCAATTAGATTAGAAACTTATTTAAATAATAACTAACTTACTAATAAAGACAACATCAACATGCTTGACATTCTTCTAAAAAAAAACATAATTTCTTATGTCAAGATCATTCTTCTACTTGTTTAAGTTGAGTATTGTTTATCTTATGATTTGATTTTTGTGGATGATTGTTTTTAGATTTTTCCAGTTTTTCTTGGCTCTTGACTTTGGATTTGAATTAATCTCACTTCTGCCCTCTGCAATCCCTTGAGTGCCAATTTGACATTTTCCTCAGATTGATTTAAGTAATATTACCAAGCCTTTTTAAAGAGTTCTTTTTAGCCCAACTTTGGTTATGTATATTTTTACTTGTAAATCCAATAGCTCATGTGATATACTAAAACATAACACAAGAATCTACTCTACTCTTCAGTGGAAGCCAAACTAGATTGATGAAAAACATAATCAGCAAGAGGAAGATAATCAATGACACATAACACAATATTTCTCTGGGGAAAGCAACTTCTCAAAACCCAGAATATCTATATTGCATTAATCAGAATTCCAAGATGAAAATGCTTGTTCTCACTAGAACAATCCCTACACAAGTATATTCAACTCTCTGCCTCACAAGCCCACTCTAGCCAACACTTAGCTAATTATGTTTCCTTCCAAGCCCCTATTTCCTTGTGAATTTCTTGAGAGCATCAGCTCATATTTAATTGGAAAATCCTTCTTCCAAAACAAAACAATCCAAATTTAGGTCCATAATTGATTGCATGCATGATCTGTGCAACTCGGAAAATCATATAATTGATAGTACATTGTCCCTACACTCTAGTCTCAACTAGGTATTTCTCTGGACTGACATGCATGAGTTTCTCTTAAGTGAATCTCCTGTTAGTTGGAGTATCATTGAGGATGCACTAGTGCACCAACTCACTACTATACCTCTACTAGTTCCTCCAAAAGTTAGAACTAGTTTAGCTGACTATAAATCATCAAACTGAGTTATCTAATTACAACTCAAATAAAACCATCCTGTACCCCTAAAATTTATAGATCACACATACATGACTACAAAAAGACTTCCAACTCGAAATTCCTAAGTTAATTAAGCCAATTAAACTTAACTAAATATTTACATGTTGCTATGAGAATAGAATTAGATTTTAATTCACAATTTAATTCAAGGACAAATTAAACTGGAATTTCTTATGAACGTTTCTCAACACTCCCTCTCAACAAGAAAGGGATTATTAGCTACCTCGATCATGTCTCTGTGAAACTAGTATTTACATTTTGACAATACCTTTGTCAAAATGTCAGCATCGTGCTCCTTTGTGGGAATGTACTCCAACAACATAATATGCCTCAATACACAATCTCAAAGATGATGATATCAGATATCAATATGCTTGGACCAATCATGAAAAACTATATTTTCAAAGAGTTTGATACAACTCTAATTATCACAGTGAATCACAATTGGATCCATCTGCTGACCAAACAAAACAACCAAAATATTCCTCATTCAAATGGACTCACGTGCTACTTGTCTTACAGCCATGTACGCTGCCTCTACCGAGCTGAGTGCAACCGATATCTATTTCTTGTTGTACCAAGAAACAGATGTTGACCCAATACTAAAGATCCCTCTTGATGTGATCTTCCTTTTCGATGGGCTCCCTACTCAATCAACATCGGTAGGCCTAACCAATACAGCTTGGTAGGCCTAACCATCTCTTGACTAAGTTGGTTAACTGCATAGCACATATCCAGTCACATGTTCACCAAATACATGAGTGAAACCACAAGCTTCCTGTAAATGGTAGCTTCCACTGCTGCACTCGAAGTAGCATCCTCCTTCCTCGAGTTACATGTTAGAGGAGTCTCCATGGGTTTACTTCTCTCCATGTGGAACCTTTTTAGTATCTCGTTGGCATACCTACCCTGAGAGAAAAAAATTCCCCATCACTTTGCCATACTTCCATGCCCTGAATGTAATGCATGAGCCCCAAGTCCTTCATCTCAAACTCTCTTGCAAGATCCTCCTTGCAATACTTGATCAGCTTATCATCACCAGTCAAAATCAAATTGTTGACACATAAAACAATGGTCAACAATTTACCTTCCACCACAATGTGGTACAGGTTCGCATCTCCTTCGTTTTTGGTGAAGCCCAACCCAGTGAAGTAGCTATCGATCTTGGTGTACCAATCACGAGGTGGTTGCTTTAGCCCATAAAATGCTCACTTGAGTCAACACACATGTGAATCACAGTCAAAGGTCTCAAAACCTTTAGGTTGCTCAATGTACACCTCTTCCTCAATCTTTCTATTAAGGAAGGTTTTTTTTACATCCATCTGATGTATCTTCCAACCCATCTGCACTAACAGTGCCAATATGGATCTGATCAATGAGTACCTTGCAACGGGATCAAAGGTCTCATTATATTCAATCCCCTCTACCTGTGAAAATCCTCGGGCCACAAATGTGCCCTTATGCTTCTCCACACTACCATCCACTGCTTTCTTTACCTCGTAAATCCATCAGGAGCTCACCGCTGACTTGTCTGTCAGTATTGGGACCACATCCTAAACATTGTTACGAACAATGGAGTCATACTCCTCCACCATGGCATCAACCCAAACCTATTTCTACATTGCCACCTCAAAGGAAGATGGCTCTATCTCAACACGTCTGCTCATAAGAGCCATGTATCCAGTGTACCTCTCAGGTGACCTCCTATACCTATGTTGTGATGTGGGTGCTCCCACATTTTCTCTCGCATCCTCCAATAACCTGTCAACCTCTCTGGTGCACTTTCTCCCATCTCTAGAAGACTCTCCCTGAGTGGATGTCTCAACTCCTCAATCCTATGCATATGAATGCTCCACATCAATCTAAGGCTCCTCAACCTTAGGAACTAAAAGCTCCTCAATCACATGTAGTTGAAGCTCCCTCTCAAGGGAACATCACATGGCCTTCTCTTCATCAAATATGACATCCCTGCAAACCATTGTCATCTTGCTGGTTGGAAGGTACACCCGATAGTTGTGACGTGTATCAGTGTACCCCACAAATATCCCCAACTTTGTTGTTGGCTCAAGCTTATTCCATGCATCTTTGGTCACATGGAAATATATCGATGACCCAAAAATCTTGAAGTGACCAACATGTGGTCTCTTCCCTGAGAAAGCCTCCTCTGGTGTACTCATCCCAAGAATCTAATGCGGGCTTTTGTTCCGCAAATAAACAATTGTGTTGCATGCCTCGGTACACAAGTGTAATGGTAGGCCCTAATCATGCAACATTTCCCTTTCTGCCCCTACAATGATTTTGTTCTTCCTTTCAGCCACCCTATTTTGTTGTGGGTTATGGGGTGTCGTCAACTCCCATTTAATTCCTTCTGCCGCATAGAAGTTCTTAAACTCATTTGAGACATACTCACCATCGTTATCACTCATTAGAGCTTTAACCTTATTTGCAGACTCTTTCTTGATCAATGCTTTGAATTCACAAAACTTTACGAAAGTTTGATCTTTCTTCTGCATGAAAAAGATCCAATTTTTATGAGAAAAATTGTCAACAAATATAATATAATACTTGTGCTTGGTCGTGGATGCTATTGAGAATGGTCCACACACATCTAAATGGACTCACTCTAGAATCACCTGTGCTCAACTATCTATGTCATGAAAGGAAGCTTTGGTGAATTTTCCCAAAGTACACCCCTTTCATGTATCAACTTGCTCTAGCGTACCTTTGGGAAGATCAATAGAAATATGTTGCATGATTTTCAAAGCCTCATGATGCAAGTGACCCAACCACCTATGCCACAACTCACTGATGTCTCATCTCTGCACCCTCTATGCTTTCATGCTCAAGGCAACACAATCTTCTACCTCCAACTTGTAGAGATTCTTCACTCGAATCCCTATCCTCTTTATCTGTCTTGTGGCTGTGTGACAAAGGAACACCTTTACATCACTATCACATCATAGCCTCTATCCTCTAGCATGGTGATGGATACCAAGTTCTTCTTCAACCCAGGAACATACATAATATCTCTCAAAGTGAGATGAGCACCTAAATCCCTCTAAAAGGTAACTGTACCGAATCCAGTAACACTATACCTCTCGTCGTCACCCATCTTGATATGCATCTAGAGATCTTTCTCCTCCAGGTCACTAAATATCTCCTTGTTGCCAGTCATGTGGAATGATGCTCCACTATCTAGGTACCACACACTACCCATCATTGATTACACCATGCATGCAATGAGGGTAAATTCCAATTTGAATTAAGAGGCAAGAGCCTCACCCTCTGCTCCTCCTAATGACTACTTGAGCGGACAATTTGTAGCAAAATGTCCAATCTCATGACAATGAAAGCACTTGACTTTCGACATATACTTCTCCTTGCTTCCATGACAAGAATCCGATTTGGAATGGGATGCCTTTCCCTTCACTTTATTTTCCTTACTTGATCTGTAGTTGAATGTTAGTTTTGTTTCTCTAATTTCATTTACAGATTTAAAAACACATGCTTGTTTATTGCTTCATGTGCAGGGTTCTCTTATGATGTTTGTTATTGGAAACAAGTAAATTTTATGTCAAGTTTTATGTGAAATCATGAGCATAATAGCACGAAAGTAAGTACTGAACAAAAGTAAGAAAATGAATAGAAAACCATCAAGAAAAACACTCAACATAGTGTTTTGATAAAGGATTTCACCCCTCTTGGGCTACATCTCCTTGGTCCGGCTTCCATGGATTGGGCCTCTGTATTTTCTCAAAATGGAAAAAAGTATAGTTTGCAATGCTCTATAGCTCCTGAAACCTACTTCAATGGACTCAAAGCATTCCAAAACCCCTAAGTTGACTCTCCAAACTCTGCAAATGGAGCATAGTTGTTCTGGGTATGACCTCCTCCCTGGTGGCCCTGAGCTTCATAAAAATTCAATGTGGAAAAATCACATACAAAAGTGTTCCATAGCCTCTGAAACCTGATCCATTGTGTTCATAAGGTCAAAATAATCTAAGAACGCCTTTTTATGAGCTCAATTTGGTCGAAAACAGAAGAAGTTATGACCTACCCTAGTTTCTCCACTATTCGCTCCACAAATTGCACCAAATCCGGCATGATCCTACAATTTCACCCCATTTTCCGCTAACGGAGCGAAAAAAAATCCCCTATTTTTGTGCAAATTTAAAGAACAGTTAGCTAGCCCAATAAATCCCTCTAGCGATTAACATTAAATGTTAATGGTTACAAAGTTTGTGTTCACATGCAGAGGGTTAAGGTGGCAGTTAACTCCCAAACCTTCAGTGCTTTGTCTTTAAATATAATGTGTGCACATGATTTATTAAGAAGCAATGGAATGGTGTATTGGTAAGGTGCATGGCTAGTGGAAGGGAGGTCACGGGGTTGAACCCTAGTGGCTCCACAATGTTTTGATCAAATGCACATTAGACATTTGACCTTTGGGAGGTGCCATGTGGCAACCTCTGGGCTTGCCACTTTGGATTCTCTCATTGGTCCCCCATTAACCACTAAAAATGTGCCATGTCACCAACCTATTAGCCAATCAAATCATGACACTTGGCAAGCCCTCATTGGGTGTTGACCGATGTTGACCCTTGCACAGTCACCTACCACGTCAACAATACAGACTACTAATTGGGAATTACCGCAATTTTTTTGTTGTTTGGTGAAACAGTCAGCGGGCTCTAACTTCCTAATATGAACTATGTTTTGAACGAAACAAGTTTCATTTGGATCGTATTGTCGAGATGGACGCATTCGTTCAAGGTTTGCATGATTTCGGGCACTTTGATGTTTGAGCTATTTCTTTCCCCTAATCTAGATTTCTATCACTCCTTCCCACTGATAGGATTTTGGACCCACAAAAGTTAGTTATCTGATGAGAGATTAATACTCTTCTCTTTCCCAAGTTTTATAAACTAATTCTACTTGAAGAAATCTCCATGAAAACCACTTGGGTACACTGACATGCCTTGCATTGCAAATGGCTATGTCCCTCAACCACTGTTCTCCTTTTGCTGCTGACCCAATCCAACACTTGCTAGACACTTTCTGGCTTCAAAATACCTTTTTTGTACCACATCGATCCCTTGATGCTTGGAAAATTGACACAATCTGATATCCTTCCCACTGAGAATCTTGGTGTCAACACATACAATGGTACACCATCGCTGCAAATTTTTGGCATCTCATCCACTTTCGCTTCTTGCCTCTATCATCCTCTAGTTCAACATGATTCTCATGTCATGATTTGAGAATGAAGGCTACGCATGAGCATCTTGCTCAAGAATGGAGCTTTCAAAATCCTGTGACATCTTGTCACAAGAAACACCATTAAATGGAAAAACACATTATGCAAGAAATCCAAATTGACGACCTCTTCTTTTGCTCCCTCAAGGCAACAATTGTCACATCATGTAACATAGCCATGTACTCTTTGATCTTGGTGTACAAACCATTTTGGTGTGTTAGTCGATGGTTTACTAAACAAGTCGACAAAACATCATTGACTAAACATAAGTCAACAAAACATTATTTTCAAGCAACTGACTTGACTTGAAAGCAAAACATAAGCATGTACACAACTTGAGGATTCTTTGCATAAACAAAAAGAATTTCACATCTCATGCAATAACACGTCAACAACTCCCTTTCATCTTTGGAGATAAAATCAACTCTTCCAAGTCGATATGACATACATGTGACAACAATTGACATAAGTCGACACTCATGCATGTATCCAAACATAATGAAACAAGAAATAATTCTAATGTTCACACACACATACTCTCATGTATGTGTACAATTATTCAACTCTCCCTCAAGTACAATTAGCCCAAAAACATATATCAGTAAATAAGAGTTGAATTGACAAATTTGTTGTAAATGAAATGAGTAACATACTCAACTTTCACACACCTTCATGGTGAGAATATGCAACATCAAGAATGACAAATTTGCTGCAAATGAACTAAGTAACATACTCAACTTTCACACACCTTCATGGCGAGAATATGCAACATCAAGAATGAAAAATTTGTTGCAAATGAACTGAGTAACATACTCAACTTCCACACACCTTCATGGTGAGAATATGCAACATAAATAATGACAAATTTTCTACAAATGAAGTGAGTAACTGATCCGGACTTAAACAGGAACGCAACAAATTACAGAGATAGCCATAAATACAGAGATGCAATGGAAATAATACTTCATTTCATTACTATAAAATACTGAAATGTGCTTACAAACAGAAATGGAAATAAATCAGCTAGGGCGATGGTAGCTTATCTCTGAGAAGAGATGTGGCGGCTACATGCCTCTGAACTGTTCTAAACTGTGTTACAATGAGGCTCGAAGGCCTATTTATTGTTGAGAAACAATGGAAAACCCTTCACATTCCAAAACCTAACCCTAGAAGATGAAACGCCAAATTGTGGGCCCCGTTTGGGTAAATTGGTACATCAATTTCCTGGGGTCGTAACTTTGGCATATGATCTCTGTTTGACGCGTACGATAGCTCGTTAGAAAGATCTATCCGAGTACTACCACTTTGAGAGGCCCCAGATTTCCCAAAAAACGTCGTTTAGGGCCTCAAAACGGCTCCGGAAGTTCAGGACTCGAAAAACTGCTAAAAATAGTAAACTATGCTACAATTTAGGAAACTGAAAAAGCTAAAAGAGACAGTTGTGGGGGTCCAAATGGGATAGGTGGGTGGCCACCAACATCCACCTGGATCATTCCTCCCCCCTTAGGAAGCAATGGTCCCCATTGCGTTGAGTTCATCCCTGAGATGAGGAAGCTTCTGCTGATCTGGGTCTCTGGTGAGCTGTTCTGCAATCTCTGATGTCTTCAGAAATGGTGGGAAGCATGGTCGACGACGGTCCACATTGATCACTTGGTGCAAGTGAAGGAATGGAGGAATGCTATGCTTCAAAGCATTGTTACCCGTAGCCTTGGTACTGGTGTAAGGACCATGTCGGAGTGATCTGAGTTTCTGATGGGTTCTGGTAAGGCGTTCTCTCTGCAGATGCAACCAAACTTTGTCGCCCACCTAAAACTTGTGTGGTACCCCTGTGGGTGAGGAGAAGTTGTTCCCGTATCTTGTCATGACTGTATCCCTTTGTTGCTGGTGCTGCATGGAGGAACCCTTCGCGGGGGTCATGGATGTGATGACAATCTTCCCCTTACTTTGGGAGTGAACCAGATAGATGAATTTCCTGGTCTGGGAGATGAGCTTGCTGCCTTTCTTAGCGGTGATCAAAGATGTGGCGGTAGGTGGGGCTACCTCTGGTATCCTGTATAATGAATTATTCAAAGAAATAATGACAGCACGAGGCCTGGAATCATACATAGCATGTCGCCTCCACAAGTATGGCTGGCCTAATAATACATCACAAACATCCAGAGGTGTAACATCACACAATACCTCGTCTGTGAAGGGTTTGATGTTGTAGGGAAGGCGGCACCGCTGGCGAACTTTCAGATCTCATCCTTCGTGAAGCCACCCGATACTGTACGGTTGCGGGTGCGGTGTAGTCGGTAGGCCCAACCGCTTCACGACCTCTGCTAAAATGAGGTTCTTTTGGCTGCCACTGTCGACAATGAATTGCAGCGGCGAACCCTTCACCCACATCTGTGAGTGGAAAAGACGCTCCCCCTCTTCTGGATCTGTAGGTTCATTCTTCTGGATCTTGGCAGCGGCAATAGTGGCGCTGGGATCCGCATCAATGATCTGCTTCCCTTTACCATTTCCCTTGTCAGGTTCTGGCTCAGGGTCAAAACATGCATCTGATTCGGAAGCCTTCAACTCGGCCACCAGTGACTGCTTGGTCCGACACTCACTTGTGTTATGAGTGGGACTCTTGTGGAACTCACACCACTTTCCTATGTCCTTCTTCGGCTTCGTCGTGTTGTTCTTTTCTTGCGGCTTCGACGAGTTGTCTTGGGTCACCCCGCCTTGGCTTTGTCCTTTGGGCTTCAGATTTGCAGATCCAAAGTCTCGCTTCTTCTGTTTGAACTTTTGCTCGATTTCGACAACGTATCGGTATGATGTGCCGAGTGAGGAGATGTTCAAGAACCCCATCTCTTCCTGGATGTATCTGTGTAGGCAGCCGCGGTACTTGAGTACCAGATGCAACTCAGAATCTTTGATACCCAACTGTGTGCGAAGGTTATGAAAAATGTTTGTGAACTCCGGCACATCTTGGTCTCGTCCCTGCCGCAGTGTGGTCCATTTGATGTATTTGTCCTCATAGCTTCCGACAGGGTAGTACTGCTCCTTGATGGCATCCCAGAAGTCATTCCAAGTGGGTGCATCTGAAAATAGTGAGCATGTACTTTCATCCTTCTGCTCGCAGTAGGTTTCCCACCAGTCCTTGACGTGGGGGGCTGCTTTGAGAAGAGCGAAAACAATCTTTTCCCGACTTGAAAATTCATGAACAGAAAAATACCCCTCCAACAGATTTAACCATTTATCTACGGCATCTGCGTCTATCTGACCCTCAAATATGGGGATTTGAAAATTAACTTGTACTTTAAAGGGCGTGGCATTTCCAGAGTAGCTGTTGGAAGCCGATGCGTCGCTTCTGGGTAGCCACTAAAGGATCTGGGCAAAGCTGTCCATCATCGCGTTCCATTGTCGCTCGAGGGCTTCTTCGAGCAAGATTTTGATAGGATCTCCTGCTCCCTCATCTTTCTTCTCATCCGCCATGGGAGGCCGTCAGGATTTTCGAGGCTGGTCTTGCAAAGGTTCGGCCAGTTCAAGCCCTAACTCCTTATATCCCGACCTTGTTGGGGACATGCAAAGAAAAACAGAGAAAAAGCAGACCGCTCTGATACCACTGATCCGGACATAAACAGGAACACAACAAATTACAGATATAACCATAAATATAGAGATGCAACGGAAATAATACTTCATTTCATTACTGTAAAATACTGAAATGTGCTTACAAACAGAAATGGAAATAAATCAGCTAGGGCGATGGTAGCTTATCTCTGAGAAGAGATGTGGCGGCTACATGCCTCTGAACTGTTTTGAACTGTGTTACAATGAGGCTCGAAGGCCTATTTATTGTTGAGAAACAATGGAAAACCCTTCACATTCCAAAACCTAACCCTAGAAGATGAAACGCCAAATTGTGGGCCCCGTTTGGGTAAATTGGTACATCAATTTCCCGGGGTCGTAACTTTGGCATACGATCTTCGTTTGACGCGTTCGATAGCTCGTTAGAAAGATCTATCTGAGTACTACCACTTTGGGAGGCAACATCGGTCCATGGACCCATGTTGCCCCAGATTTCCCAAAAGAACGTCGTTTAGGGCCTCAAAACGGCTCCGGAAGTTCAGGACCCGAAAAGCTGCTAAAAATAGTAAACTGTGCTACAATTTAGGAAACTGAAAAAGCTGAAAGAGACAGTTGTGGGGGTCCAAATGGGATAGGTGGGTGGCCACCAACATCCACCTGGATCAGTAACATACTCAACTTTCACACAACTTCATGGCGAAAATATGCAACATCAAGAATGCATTCAAAAGAAATACATTTACACAAACATTTGTAACTAAAAATTGCCTTCTTTATTGCATTAAAGTGAGTCAGACAGAACTCCACTTTCAACATCTTGCATCATACAAGTTGTAGCATACTTTCAACAGAAAAATAATGCATTCATAAGGAAAAGAAATGCATTTTTAAGGCAAAGAATTGCATCTATCAACAAACGAAATTCAAGCCTTTTTTGGATAATAAATCAATCCACCTCTTACCAAACCATTTCCATGGCGATTCTTGCAACTGCACATCATCTTGTGAATCATCTTGACCCACATCAATTATGGAATCTTCTTTTCTATATTTTTCAAAGTCTCTCTCCATCATCTTCAAATGTCGTGGATGAGTTGTTGGATACAAAGTCCAACAGTTGTCTACAATATGACCTTGCTTATGGCAATAAGTGCAAAATAGTTGCATCTTCTTTGCAACATGGTTTCCATTATCTAATGGATCTCTTGTTTTCTGTTGCTTTTTCTTCGAAAGTTTCCTGTATGTGTCCATTTTCTTCCAACATCTTGAAACATTATGGTTATTCAAACCACAAAAATAACATGTAAATTCTCTCCAATTCTTATGTGAAGATTTACCATGTTTATCATAATCAAAAGAAACTTGATTAAAGGAAGATTTATACCTTGCGAATTCACCTTTGTCACCTTCTTGAGGAGGTGAATTTGAAGAGGTAGTAGTTCTCTTTGGAATACCAGCAATGGTTTCAATGACCTTAGAGATTTCATCGTCCTCTTGTTTTCCCTTTCCACTAGTTGCATGCTTATGAGAATCTTCTTGCAAAGTGGGTACACAACTTTTGCATTCCTCATGAACACAACCTTCATAAGCTTGAGGGTATGAACATGTAAATAAATTCACTCTTGGAACACCTTCATGTGCCTCCTTGGATTTGGAGCATTCTCCATCATGTTGTCCATAACCAAGACCCAAATACCTAGGCCTTCCTTCAACAACAATTGGCTCAACTATGCCTTGTGCATGTTTGCCTAACCCTTTACCTTCATAACTCATTTTCATTAACAATTTGGACCCTATTCCTCTAGTGTCTTTCAAAAGAACCAAAACATTCATTTTGAGAGGAAACTAAATATAAACTTGAATTTCATACCTCATGTTCATGCACATACTTGGCTAGGGTTTCCTTGGCATCATAGAGTAAAATATCCATTTCATGCATCTTTTCAAGAATCTCTTGCTTCTCCTACTTCATGGACATTAACTGCTCTTGAATTATAGTGTTCTCCTTCCAATCTTCATACATTTTTTTCACCATATCTCTCATGATGATAAACTCTTGCAACATCTCTTCATCAAAGAATCTTGCTAAGGAAGAGAGATTAGAGACATCACTTGTTGAAGCTACCATCACATAAACTTGCACACTGGTAATTCTCCTTGCACAAATATCAAGAAATCAAGCAAATAAACCTTTGCTCCAATACCAACTTGATCTATAGTTGAATGTTAGTTTTTTTGTGCCAATTTCATTTATAGATTTAAAAACACATGTTTTTATATTGCTTCGTGTGTAGGATTCTCTTATGTTGTTTGTGATTGGAAATAGGTAAAATTTATGTCAAATTTTATGTGAAATCATGAGCATAATAGCATGAAAGCAAGTACTGAACAACAGTAAGAAAACGAATTGAAAATCATCAAGAAAAACACTCAACACAGTGTTTTGATAAAGGAGTTCACCCCTCCTGGGCTACATCTCCTTGGTCCAACTTCCATGGCTTAGACCTCTGTATTTGCTCCAAAATGGAAAAAAGTACAGTTTACAATTCTCGACAGCTCCTGAAACCTACTTCAGTGGACTAAGATCATTCCAAAACCCCAAGCTTACTTTCCAAACTCTGCAAATGGATCACTATTGTTCTGGGCATGACCTCTTCCATGGTGGCCCTAGGCTTCATAAAAATTCAATGTGGAAAAATCACATACATAAGTACTCCATAGCCTCTAAAACTTATTCCATTGTGTTCAGAAGGTTGAAATCATCTAAGACCACCTTTTTCTGAGCTCAATTTGGTCGAAAATTAAAGAAGTTATGACCTCCCCTAGTTTCTCCACTATTTTCGCCACAAATTGCACCAAATCTGGCATGACCCAACAATTTCACCCTATTTTCTGCTAACGAAGCAACAAATTTCCATATTTTCAGGCGAATTTGTAGGACAATTAGCTAGCCCAATAAATCCTGCCAGCGGTTAACATTAAATGTTAATTTTTATGAAGTTTGTGTTCACATGCGGAGGGTTAAGGTGGCAGTTAACTCCCAAACCTTTGGTGTTGTCTTTAAATATAATGTGCGCACATGATTTATTAAGAAGAAATTGAATGGTGTCTTGGTAAGTTGCATGGCTAGTGAAGGGGAGGTTGTGGGGTCGAACCCTAGTGTGTCCACAAAATTTTGATCAAACACACATTATACATTTGACCTTTGGGAGGTGCCACGTGGCAACCTATGGGCTTGCCACATGGCATTCTCTCATTGGTCCCCCATTAACCACTAAAAATGCACCACCTCACCAACTTGTTAGCCAATCAAACAATGACACTTGAAAATCCCTCATTGGGCGTTGATCGATGTTGACCCTTGCACATTCACCTACCCAGTCACCTGCCATGTCAACAGTAAGGATTGCTGACTGGGCAATACCTGCAAATTTTTTTGTTGTTTGGTGAAACGGTCAGGGGCTCTAACTTCCTCATACAAACTCCATTTTGAACGAAATGAGTTGCATTGGGATCGTATCGCTGAGACAGATATGTTTGTTCAAGTTTCGCATGATTCCAAGCACTTTGATTTTTGAGCTATTTCTTGCCCCTAATCTAGATTCTGATCAATACCCACTAAGGAAAAAAATTTCTCATCATCAATATTTGATGAGGAACCATCTCTGATGTTCCTTCTAATCTCTTCTTGCATCAAATCTGACTACAGTTGTTCCCAATCTAGAAGTTTCCCCCTCCCATTGGCAGAGTCCTGATAACTATGCCAACTCTTGGGGAGTCCTAGAAGAGCTAGGCTCACCATATCATCCTTGGAAATGGTAATCCCAACACTTCCAAGCTCATCTTGGCAATGAGTGAACTTGGTCAAGTATTTCTAAATTGATTCGCCCTTCTCCATCTTGATCTTTATGAATTTGTCCTTCAGTGCCAACTTCCTATGTTCACTGCTATTCTAAAACAGGTCCATCAATGTCTTCCACATTGAGTATGGAGTTTCCTTGCCATGGAGACTCGAGACAATGTTGTCTCGAACTCCTTCAAGAATAATTTTCCTTGCCTTTCCCACACACTTCTTCCATTTGGCTAGATCATTAGCATCTGATGATGGTGGCTTAGGAATGTCTTAATCAATTAATTCCTTGATGGAATTTTCCTCCAGTACTGCTTCCACGCTATGTAATTCGAGTTTCCTTCCAAGGCATACTCAAGCCTCAAACCATAGAAATCCATTTGTCGATCCTGAAGTATGCATTGCAAATTTGAATTTCACCTGCAACCCCAAACTTGAAATATCCTCTAGTATACTGTCTTCATCTCTGATACCATGTAGATTTTTACTTGTAGATTCAACAGCTCATGTAATATACTAAAACACAAGACAAGAATCTACTCTACTCGTTAGTGGAAGCTAAACTAGATCGATGAAAACAATAACCAGTAAGAGAAAGCTAATCAATGACACATAACACAATATTTCTCTAGGGAAATCAACTGCTCAAAACCCCGACTATCTATATTGCATTAATCAGAAATCGAAGATTAAAATACAATGCTTGTTCTCACTAGAACAATCCCTACACAAATATATTCAACTCTCTGCCTCACAAGTCTGCTCTGGCCAACACTTAGCCAATTCTACTACCTAACAAGCCCCTATTTCCTTGTCCAATTCCTGAAAGGATCAACCCATATTTAATTTGAAAATCCTTCTTCCAAAACTGCGTAATCCAAACTTAGGTCCATAACTGATTGCATGCATGATCTATACAACTCATAAAAGCATACAACTGATAGTACAATGTCCCTGCACTCTACTCTCAACTGGATCTTTCTCTGAACTGACATGCATGAGTCTCTCTTGAGTGAATCTCCCGTTAACTAGAGTAGGATTGAGGATGCACCAATGCACCAACTCAATACTATACCTCTACTAGTTCCTCCAACAGTTAAAACTAGTTTAACTAACTACAACTCAATCAAACTGAGTTATCTAATTACAACTCAAATAAACTCATCCTAGACCCCCAAAATTTAGGGATCACACATACATGACTACAAAAATACTTCCAACTCGAAATTCCTAAGTTAATTAAGTCAATTAAACTTAATTAACTATTTACAAGTTGCTATGAGAATAGAATTTGATTTTAATTTACGATTTAATTCAAGGAGAAATTAAACTGGAATTTCTTGCTGTCATTTCTCAAAAGGTTAATACTTGAGAAATTTTTACTCTTATCTAATGGAATCCATTAGTAAAAGGAAGAATAAAAGGAAGATCATTAAACTGCTATTTTTCAGGCTCATATTGAAGTTCTGACATCGTTATCTTCTATTAGTATTTGAATGCTCTCTTACCTTAATACACATAAGAAAACTACTTTACAATAAGCCATATCCTAAAACAAATACTAAGGTTACAAAAGAAACACACCAGTTTAGTATTCTATAACTCTTCCATGTCATCCCCATCTCTTAAGGAGAGGAATTGTCTCCCCATCTATTAGCACAAATTATCAAAGTATAAATTAAAAGTTGTGTGAAAAAATTGAAAGATAGGGGGTCTCCGTAATGAGCCAACCTACCATGATCATGGGCTTTGATTGTTATGACATTATCGTATCTGGTCACCAATCCAGGATAATGGCTCACAACACTTTGTTGTAAAACAATAGGTTTCATCATGAGCCAGCTTGTTCATGACTATCAACACTTATGAATTGCATTATCATATTTCGTCACCAAGCCAGGACAATGGTTTTTAGAGTTATTAATGAAATATGTATTCTATGAAATATTAAATAGTAGATGGGATACTGACACTCATTTGGGTTCAAACGGTAACCCTATGGATGCTTGCTGATAGCAGTGGCTCTACCTATGACAATGAGAGTTCATCTTTCTTACTAAACACAATGCTAAACTTTTGTCCTTTAGTTTATGTTGTCATTAATTAATGGTTATTGTAAACATGATCTTACTCTTATGATTTCTACAAGAGATGTTCAAAATGATTAAACTTTGTTTTGAGGGATTTCATAGAGTTTGAATCTTAACATTTTGATTTTATTCAGCCTTGCTCCTTTTCCTTTTAGGATTTCATTAATAATAAACCAGAGATAACTAGTTCTTCCCAGTGTGTCGCCATTGTTGTGGTAAAAACACAACCCCCCCATTTTTCACTTAATTCTCATTATGGGGACCCTTTGATTGAATCTTGGTCATGTTGCTTTCTGATTTTCTGAGTTTGGATTGCTTCAATGAGTTTGATATGTTTTTGTCTTCCTATCAAAACTTGTTTGATCTCATTTGGTTGTTTGGTTTGTAAATGACGCCTAATTGAAGATTGGATATTTTTCACTACCTTGGCCTTATAAAACCTATAAAATGTACATTATTTTTATTATTTATTTGTAATTTTTTTTAATTTTAATTAATAATTAATTAAATAGCCCCCGAGACCAAGATCTTCATTAATAGTGGCTATATTATTTTATTTTCCAAATAGTGGCTTTGGCTTATATTATAAAGCAGATGTGGTCTTTTGATAAAGTGGTTGTAACATATCGGAACCTCGGAACTTATCGATATCAGAAGATTCCTTTCAAAATCCCTAATATCATAAGTCTTGGGCCCATTTAACAATGGATGTAGTTTATTGGAGGGAGGACCCACTTCCACATCATTACTCCCGCATATTAGAGGTAATGCATATCAGAGACTTCCTTTTCAAGACACATTTTAAAATTCTGATACAAAACTTCCTTCGATCTCCAATATCCCAATGTGCCCCCCACTCCAACCTCCAATATTCATATCCCCCCAATCATCGATATTATGATATGCCAATCCCACCGATATTCTGATATCCAATCCTTCCAACCTCCGATAATCATCTCCCTCCTATCTTTGATCTCTGATAATCATCTCTCTCTCACTTCTGACTTCTGATAATCCACTCAACTCCAATATCCAAACTCGATACATTATTTAAAAGGAGTTCAATAAGATACCGTGTCCACTCCATATCACAACCTCCCTATCGAAGTTTTTCATTTATGCCCATTATTAAAATTTCCAATATTCATTTCTGCGATACCACTCAGCTATTGCCATTTGTCACTTCCAGCAGCCATTGTCATATTAATTGTAAAATATGCTTGATTTTCTAGTGGTTTTTTGGCATAATTAGAGTTTGTTTACAAATTCTATTTTATGCCATGGCTAATTATGTTTTATGTTATAACAAAGATGTCTGATCAAGGCTAGTGTTGAAACAGATCCATTCTGTCGCCAACGAAATTCCTCCAAATGGTAAAGGGATATTGTAATAGAATAAAGCTATTGAATCATTTGTTCCTCGCATGTAATTTCACCTATCGGTTCAAAACAAGAAGGAGACAAGCGGGATCATATTTATCTGTGCAAACCAAACTAGGAAATCCACTTCACTATGGCCACCTACATTTGGCCAAAACCCCAACCGAAGGAATCATTTTGTTTCAGTTGCTAATAAATAGAGGGGGACTGTTAATATTTCCAATATGTATAAATACCCATCTCTGATTATGAGAAGGGGATTTGAATCTGAGAGAAAAGAGGCAAAGCAATACTAGAGTTTATAGCATGTTTGTATAGAGGGAGTTAAGACTCATTTTCACTATTGTAGTGAGATCGAATCCATCTGTGTAGGCAGGGAATCAATTTAGAGATAGAAGAGGACATGCACTATTGTAATTCTCTGATGTTTTATGTAATTGATTCATTTTTATAATAAGATTTATTTATGTAATCATATGTACAGAACTATTGCTTTCTCTGTTATTGAAAATAAATTGTTCATATTTCAAATTCATTTATGGAGTATGAGAATGTATTGGGATTTTAAGCACTAATGTTGGCTATTTACTGAAATGCTCATTTAGAATTTAGTCAAGCTATCTTACAGGGTTAATAAAAAATTAGATTCAAAACTGGAACTTGTTTAAGGACAGACCTTTATCTCCTTGAGTTGCTAGCTATCTAACAATTTAATCTTATAGATGTCTTTCTTTCCACATGTCATGTATTTAAACCATTTCAGTATTGTGACATGAATCTTTTTTCTCTTATGCATATGCTTTATTAGGAATTAGAGATGTTTTCAGTTGAATGTCTGTTAACTATTTAATGGGAATTTATTTGTATACATTTGCTCAAACAAGGTTTAGATCTTGGAACTATTTCCCTTACCTATTTCCTTTATCTCATTCCAATTTCAATATGCTTCTCTTTCTTTTCCCTTTCTTTTAGCTTGCTCTTGATTGGGAGAAAGACTAATCCTTCCATCAATCAAGATAGGTCTAGTATTAGATGAATCTTAGACTATACCTTACATTTAGTTCTACTTTATGCATCCTAGAAGTCCCCTCATACAGGGGCAGTATTAGAGTGGTTTGGCTGGGTCATAAAGTCGACTTAAGGATCACTTTCTTGCTTGATCAACAAGAAGATTCGATCTGATGTCTCTTTTGTATTGGTAGGTGAAATTCATACTTTAAGCTAGTAGAGATAGAGAGAAGGTAACTGGACCCAATTGAACCAGTCGGAACCACCATTTCAATGGAAAAGGAACTATGTTAAGTTCCAGATAGGGTGGTACCCCTTAAAATGTTCAAAGGTCATTTTTTTCAATCAACACCACCATAGATTGTTATCCTCGCCATAGGTAACCAATTTGGCCACCTTGTATACTGTGATACACTGAACACATCATTCAAAGAGATTGTTTGCATGTATGTTAAGTCCCTGGTTCGCCAAGGTGTATATTGCAATTCACAGTTCATTGGTAAACCTTTATGCCTATTTTACCCCTTTTTTATTTATTTTTGTGTTAATTTTTAAATTTATTAATCCAACGTGGAAGAACAAACACCTTTCCCCCGTCATTCATGTAGAATGCAAAATAAGCCTCCTCTTCCACCAGAGGAAACTCCTGGCCATCATCAGAAGCATAAGAAAATGTAAACTACCAAATCAGGGACTTCAGGAACTACTTTTGGTCCTCCTCCTAAAATTGATCCACCAGAATCATCCTTCCCTTTGAGCTCTGAGCCCGAGATTACATCTTCTCTTCCCGATGAATCTAACACAATCAAAACACAAGTACTTGAATCCTTATTTCGTAAGTTTATTGAACCTGATTTTACTAAATATGATACCTTACTACCAGAGGTTATTCAACCTAAGGTACTTCATCCACCTTCACTTGTTACTTTGGGACCTTCCCTTTCTCTTCCTTTGTCTCAGACACAACCACCCACTATATATCTTGGATCTGATGGTGAACCCCTTCCACCTGGTATTGTGAGTATTGAAGAGATCCCACAGGAAGAACCTCATCCCTCTTCTCATGTTAATTTGAGAGGACTTAATCTTTATCAAATGTATCATCTTCCTCCTCTTTAGACTCCATATCATCCTCCTTTGTTATATTTTGTTCCTTTCAGTTCACCCTTGATTTTTTGCAGCAATCATCTTTGGGATTGTTAAACATGACTGAATCCGCTATGGTTTCCCAACCTGCTACTTTGGTTGAGACAACTGTTTTTCCTTCCTCATCAATTTTTGTGACATCGCTAGAGACACATCTGTATGGTAGCCCATCCATCCCATATAGTTATCAATCATTTTTTGGTACCTTCTCTGGTGTGACATCTAGTCCCTAGACCTCTCCCATGACATCTATTTATGGAATTCCATCTAGAACTTCTTTAATGAGAACTATGTAGTCTACTCCTTCTCCTCCACCTACACCTGTAATCGAATAACAGGTTAGCCCTTATGTTAGTGGATACCTTCAACAACCCAATTCTCCTTATATTGGGTACCCTTCACTATATCTGGTACAAAAAGGCAATACAAGAAACACACTATATCTAGTGTATTGTCCTAAGGTACTATGACTACATAAAATTACTAACGAAGGACATGTGAAACATCAAAATAAACTATTATTATAAGGTCTTTGAATTTGATACTACAATCCTAACAGGTTCTTTGCCCTACTCTTAGGACATATTGCGCAATTTTAGTTCACAAAGGTCACTAGTTGCCTGTTGGAACTGCGCATTGTGCAGTCCCAACAGTCGCAGGGGAGGCTTGCTGACTGGAACTACGCAATGCACAGTTTAGCCTTCGGTCAAGGAGAGGAGAGACAATGCATTATGCAATCCCAGTGGCCAAGATGGGAGGTTGGATCCTGGAACTTGAGAGTGTGTAGTTGGAGCCAGGCCACGATAACCTCTGTGCAATTCCAGAAGCCAAGGCAAAGGCCTTGACCTCCCACATTTCATAGTACATGCAATGAAAAATGATATCTGGGCAAAGGAAGCCCATAGCTGCCCAAGCAGAGTGTGAAATCGAGCAGATCTGAAGGATAGTATGATGCTGAGTGCAGATTTAACTAAGTGATGATGCATGCAAGTGAAGCAAGTGCAGGAATAAATCAAACTAAAGGAAAATAAAGCATGTGGAGATGGTCGTCGCAGCGACGACCGTTAGTGCAAAAATAGGATAACACGTTCGACACTTGGTAAAGGCAATGTAAAAATTGAAACAACACTTCTATAAGCTAAAACAAGTTAAAATGCGAGCATTCATTCAAAGAAACAAGTGAAACAATACTCTCACAAGCTAAACAAAAAAAAGTGATAGAAAAAGCAACAAAAGATTAGAAAAGAAAAACTAAATTGGAAAAGTGACGATGATCACACTGAATATTCCTTGATTTCCTCAATAATTCCAGAGCTCCAAGATCGAATGTGAAAATGAGCTCTACAAGCATCGATTAAATAGTTTTGGTCAAATTAGGGTTTATGACATGCATGCTACAAATCAAGGAAAAATTGACAGTTGGCGGCAACAACCTTGCTCTTGGGAATTGCATAGTATTGAATGACAGTGGGCCTTGAGCCCAAGAAATGTGCAGAACTGACAGGTAGCCAACCTTGAGCTGGGGAATTGCGCAGAACATGAGAGGTAGCCTACAACCACTCAACCCAGAAATTGTGAAGAAATAACTGTGCTCAAAAATTGCACAATGCATAAGCCAGAGAGTTTCCCTGTTCTTTCCAGAATGGAACAATATTTCCACGAAATGCATGGCAGTTTTTCTGAAAAGGAAAAAATCATCCCTAAAAAATAGGGATCTATTTTTAACAGCATGGAGGAGGTACTTAAGTTATTTTGGAAACTACCGCCAAGTGTCACTTTTTCCTTGATTTTGGCATGTACATCATAAACCCTAATTTGACCAAAACTATTTAATTGATGCTTGTAGAGCTCATTTTCACATTCGATCTTGGAGCTTTGGCATTACTGAGGAGATCAAGGAACCTTCGGTGCGATCATCGTCACTTTTCCGGTTTAGTTTTTCTTTTCTAATCTTTTGTTGTTTTTTCTATCACTTTTTGTTGTTTAGCTTGTGAGAGTGTTGTTTCACTTGTTTTTTTGGACAACTGCTAGCATTTTAACTTCTTTTAGATTATAGAAGTGTTGTTTCAAGTTTTACATTGCCTTTCCCAAGTGTCGAATGTATTATCCTGTTTTTGCACTAATGGTCGTCCTTGCAACGACCATATCCACATGCTTTGTTTTCCTCTAGTTTGATTGATTCCTGCACTTGTTTCACTTGCATACATCATCACTTAGTTAGATCTACACTCAGCATCATACCATGCTTTAGATCTGCTCGATTTCACACTCCGCTTGGGTAGATATGGGCTCCCCTTGCTCAGAGCTCAAGGCCTCTACCTTGGCTTCTGGAATTGCACAGAGGATATCGTGGCTTGGATCCAACTACGCACTATGCAGTTCCAGGAGCCAACCTCCCATATTGGCCACTGAGATTATGTAATGTGTTGTCTCTCCTCACCTTGGCTGAAGACTAAACTATGCATTGCGTAATTCCAATCAGCAAGCCTCCCAAGTGATTGTTGGGACTACGCAATGCATAGTTCCAACAGGCAGCTAGTGACCTCTGTGAACCAAAATTACACAATTTGTCCCAATTCTCCCAGGTTAGGCTATAGATGAGAATGTCATCAAAGAAGACAAGGATAAATTTTCGGAGATATGGTTTTAGCAGGTGGTTCACGAGGCTTTGAAAAGTTAACAAAGCATTATAGATACCAAATAGCATGACCAAGAATTCATAATGACCTTCATGAGTTCGGAAGGTAGTCTTGGGAATGTCTACTTCCTTCATGTGTATTTGGTGATAGCCCGAGCGAAGATCTATCTTGGTAAATAATTGAGCACCATGCAGTTCATCAAGAAGATCATCAACAACCAGAATAAGAAATATGTCCTTGACAGTGAGCTTGTTGAGGGCCCGAAAGTCCAGACACATGCACCATTCTCCATCTTTATTTAGCACCATGACCACTGGTGATGAATAAGGACTGATGTTGGGACGAATAACACTAGATTCGAGGAGTTCCTTGATGATTTTTCAATTTAATTCTTTTGGGAAAAACAACATCAGTATGGGAACACATTAGGCGATTGGGCCCCCGGGACCAAAGGGATGCTATGATCATGTTCACCCCTAGAGAGTGAAAGCTCTTTAGGTTTTTCAAATACCTACTAGTGGTAATCTAAGACCTATTGCATCTCAGGATGAATATGAGGAGTAGTGGATTCAATCACCCGAATGAAATTAAATTGGATGATGACTCTGTGATGGCCCTTTTTCAAAAGCTTTTCCATTCGATGTGAGTTGATGATAGTACGAACACCTCCCTAGAGTTATCTTAATATATGAATGTGGTCGTTCTACTTAAAGCTCATATATAATTCCTAGAAATCCATTGTGATCGGGCCTAGTGTACAAAGCCATTCAGCACCCAAGACAATGTCCCAACCACCCATTTCAATAACAAACATGTGGGTCTTTAGGTGGTAGTCTCCCATATGAAGCTTAATGTCTTGACATCGGCCTACACATTTCATGTTCCCCCCATCAACGATAAGGAATTGGAAATTAGCTGCTGTCCACACAAAGCAATGAATAACTTATGTGAATCCCTTATGGATAAAGTTATGAGTGCTACCACTATCAATCAATACCACGTCTAGTCAATGTTTAATAAAGCCTCAAATTTTGAAATTTTGAGGCAAAGAAATGCCAGCCAAAGCGTGTAGTGAGATAACCGGCTCATCCGGCGTAGCTGTCAGGTCATTGTCGGTTTGGGTTTCCCCAAATTCGTCCTTGGGCACCTCAACGGATGGAGCTTCCTCATGTGAATTGTTATCAGTAGCATCAATTTGAAAGAATTTTGGTTCCTTGCATTTATGTCTAGGAGAGTACTTGTCATCATAGTAGTAGAATAGTCCTTGTTTTCTTCTTTCAGCAATTTCTGCTAGTGACACCTTTTGAACCTTAAGTGTTTGGGTGGGGCCTTGAGCCTTGGTGGGACGTACCTTGACAAAAAAAATTGGACGATCGGACTAGGCGATTAATCCTATTTCCACTTCTAAGGCCTTTTTGGAGGCAAGGATCCAAGTATTTGGGTGGTGCATCTAGACATGGGCTTGGATGACTTCTTTTAGGCCACTGATGAAACACTTTAAGTAAAATTAATCTCCTAGACTGTCAGTTCTAGTGGGAAATTTCTCAAAGGCTATAATGTAGTCCTTTACTATTCCGATTTACCGGAGTTTAGTGAGACGGCCCAAAAAATCAAATTCATGGTTAAAGCGATCACATATGGATTTTGAGAACATGTACCAAGTCAATTTCCCTGGATAACATTTATGATGTCACTGCCACCATTGCCATCTCTCTTGATCCAAGTAAAGGACTCCCACATGTAGTTTAGTTTGATCTTCCCAGATATCATTAAGGGAGAAATATTGTTCAATTTGTGCTACCCATACTACAGGATTAGAGCCATAAAATTTGTACATGTCCAGGTTGGGTGTCCAGTGGTTGGAAGAGTGGTGATTTCCATGGAAGTGAATGTGATGGCTCGATTCTCCTTCTAGGTGTGCATCAACACTAGGCTCCTCCATATGAGGTGGCCGTATAATGGATGATATCTGTGAGCGTTGTTTGAGAACCATATATCAAATTTTTCTTCAAGGTTGGTGACCCTCTCGAATTCCTTTTCCACAGCCATAACTTGAGATCAAGTACCATGCATACACCAATATTGGACAAAGTTTTTTGAGCTTACTTAAGAGTAGTATGCTTGGAAAGAGGGAAAGATTGAGATTCTAATGGCATGGAACACTTGAGGTTGCTTTGGGAAAATGTTTGGGACCGCTGAAAATTTGGGGTTTACAAGTGAATGGTACCACTGCGACTAGCTTGTCATCCTCAATCTGATGGGATAAATCTCTTGCAGGTGCCCCGAGATGGTCTCTAACTCATTTTTTTTTTTACTTCGATATGATTTCTACTCCTCGTTGATCAATACTGTAGTGGTCGAATTCCTGAAAATTTGATCCTACCCTTTGTCCTGTGAAAATAGGGCCGGAACTGTAGTAGCAGCAAGCCTCACTACACCAAGAGTCTGATCAGCACTGTGAAAATCCCAACTGTTGAATGTGCGTTGCACGGCAGCAGCAGAACCCCAACTGTTGGATCTAATTTTCCAGGTGACGACAAAATCCCAATTGTTGGATCTGATCTAGAAGATAAGGTAGAGGGTGATCTTCAAATAGTAGAGGGAACTATGGTCACAAAAGAGTGTCGAGTGCTACAGATCGCAATATACCAAGGGTCCAACAATAGTACTCGGCCCAATATTTTAGGGCACTAACTAAGGAGTATCAACTATACCATTAGCTGTACTACCCGACTACCCTATCGTACATGCAAGTAATCTCCCTGAGTGTTGTTCTCAGTGTACTATAGCAATAAGACAATCGACAGATTATCAAAGGTGAGGTTTTAGGCGAGCCTAGGGGGCTTCTGATATACCCACGGGTACGTGGAAGTGCAATCCATGCGTAGTTCTTTCTAATGCGCTACTACTCGAAGGGGTACCCATAAGGGTATCAAGGGATTCCAACAAGCGTGACCACCTCTTGTAGTTCCTATGTGCATGCCTCCCAAATCCATAGGTTTATGCACTCAAAAAAAAATCTATGAAAATTGGAGGTACAACTGGCCCTGGAAAGTGCTCTGATACCACTTGTTATGCTCTTGACCTGCAAGAAATTCAGGAATACTAGAAATGAAAAGAAATATAACCTAGAACACATAATAAAATAGGAAAAATTGCAAGTATTTTATTATTTAGAAATAGATTCAATGTTCACTTGCCTCTTTGAGGGGGCAACCTCCAGTAGAGCAGAGATCGATACAATAATACTGGATGATTGTCCCTTTACTAACTAAGACTATTTATAGATAAATGACATCCAAAAACTTAACTACTAGTGGTCCCTTACATAACATAGGTTAACCACTTTATTTATTAACTATGGCTCGTTTACACTATTGTGGTCCCTTTTCTCTAATGCGGGTCAACCACCAAGAATTATTAATACGTGCTTTATTTACTCTCTAACTAACTATGACTATGACTCAGCCCATTTGTCTTATTACATAAATAAAGGGGTTAGGGTTGGACCCTAACACTGGGCGAAGTTGGTTCGGAAGGCAAAGAGCACAATACAGTTGTGTATCTCAGATTCAATATTTTTGAATGTATCAGGGGAAGCTTCAGCAAAGGCTTTCTGGGACAAGTTAGGGACTTTGTACCAATCTATGTCTTTGGTGAATAAACTGTTCCTACAAAAAAAGTTGTATAACCTAAGGATGAATGATGGAGACTTAGTGACAAAGCATTTGAACGCCTTTAATACTATGGTAAGCTAGTTGTTATATGTTGATATAAACAATTCATATGAAGATAAGTGCATAAGTTTGTTGTGTTCTCTACCAGATTCATCGGATAGTCTGGTTGTTGCAATAGGTAGCAATGTGACTTCCTTGTAGTTTGATGAAATATTCTCATCCTTGTTCTTTGAGGAGATGAGATGGAAAAATATGGAGGGCCAAAATGGTAATGCTTTGTTTGTACGAGGGTGGTCCTAGAATAGAAAAAAAAAAAAAAAAATCCTTGAGTGGGAGATCTAAATCCCCAGGAAAACTTGTAAAGGTGTGCTGGAAATGCGGAAAGGAAGGGCACTTCAAAAATGATTGTAGATCTAATGCTCCTGAGATAGGAAAGGGATCTGTTGATGCTCCTTCTTCAAAGGTGAGAACCACCTCAGATGAAGATGGGGATGTGTATTTGGCTTCTTCTTCAAGTACACATGTAGATCATGAGGCATAGTTGATTGACTCAGGTGCATCCTTTCACTTCACTCCCCACAAGGAGTGGTTTTGTGCGTATGATAAATATGATGGATGTGATGTCTTCTTAGGGGCTGATAGGAAGGCGAGAATGTTGGTCACTGAAAATTCAAGTTGAAGTTGCAAGGTGGAAGGATTAGAACACTTCTGGGTGTTATCAATATTCTTCCATTGTCCAGAAATCTAATTTCAGTAAGCAAGTTGGATGATGTAGGTGTAAAAATAGTGTTTGACAAAGATACCAGCAACATGGTTCGGGGACCACTAGTATTGACCTAGGGATTTCGGATTGGAACTTTCTACAAGCTTCAGGGTAGCATTTTTATTGATGGGTAAAACCGTTTTGTGGTTCCTAAAAGTAGAGATATAAATCTAGTGGTCTCTGGAGAAAATACCATGGTATGGCATCAAAGGCTTCGACATATTGGAGAGAATGGCCTTTGAATACTTGATGGTAATCATAGGGTAGAAGGTCTGTCTAATTTCTCTCTAGATTTTGATTTCTCTGAAAATTGTGTATATGGGAAGAAGAATTGGGTGAGTTTCCCCTCTAGTTCTAAGAGGGAAAAACAGATATTAGAGCTTGTGCACAGTGATGTGTTTGGACCTGTTTCAGTTCCATCACTAGGTAATTATGTGTACTATGTATTATTTATAGATGAATTCTCAAGGAATACATGGATATATTTCCTCAGGAAGAAATCTAAAGTCTTTGACAGGTTTAAAGAATTTAAGGCCCTGGTGGAAAACCAGACAGAGAAGAACATAAAGGTGTTGAGGACAGATAACGGTGGAGAGTTTTGCGAGAAGGAATTTGAAAAGTTTTGTAAGAAGTGTGATATAGCAAAGAATAAGACTACTCCATACACACCTCAGCATAATGGAGTTGCAAAAAGAATGAACAAGATGGTGATGGGAAAGGCAAGAAGCATGCCCAATGGTGTCAAGTTAGGACAGGAATTCTGGGCAAAGGAAGTGGAGACTTCATGTTGCCTGGTCAATAGATCACCTTCATCAGCGTTGGAGGATAAGACTCCACATGAGGTATGGACTAGTAAGAAACCCTCTCTTTCACATCTGAGGGTATTTGGATGTGATCCATATGTACATGTTCCAAAGGAGAAAAGAACCAAGTTGGATAGTAAATCGAAAGGTGCATCTTTATTGGGTATAAGGATGGTTTAAAAGGTTATAATATTTGGAACCCAGAAAAAAGGAAGGTTGCGTACAGCCGTGATGTGGTGTTTAGGGAGGTGAAAGATGTTATTAAACATGAGTTCCTACCGAAGGAACCTAAGAATATAGAGTTTGATCTAAAGGAGGAGGAATTAGACTCTATAGCAGAAGAGGAATCAAAATATGAAGAGCCACAAACTCCAGTTGTGAGAAGACCAGTTCAAGAAAGAAGACAGCAAGAAAGGTATAGTCCAACTACTTTATGTTCAAAATTTTCTTTATCTATTATTGATGGTGATCCCAGAACTGTTAGGGAAGCAGTAGATTCAGAGGATGGAAAACTATGGAAAGAGGCCATGGTTGATGAAATGGCATCTTTGCACAGAAATGAGGCTTGGGATCTCGTGGAGTTGTCAGCTGGAAGGAAACCAATTGGCAGCAAATGGGTGTTTAAGAATAAGATGAATGCAGAGGGAAATATGGAGAAATACAAAGCTTGGTTGGTAGCAAAAGGTTATTCCCAGGTGTCAGGAATTGATTTTGGTGATATTTTTTCTCCTATTTTCAAGGTAGCTTCTATTAGATTACTTTTATCGGTTTATACTTCCTTTGATTTTGAGGTAGAACAGATCAATGTGAAGACAACATTTCTTCACAGGTATCTAGAAGAAGAGATCTACATGAAGCAAACTAAAGGCTTTGCAATGAAGGGTAAGAAAGAACTAGTATGCAGGTTAAAAAATTCTCTATATGGGTTAAAACAGTCACCAAGGATGTGGTATCAAAAATTTGATACAATGATATATACGAGGACATGGATTCACCAGAAGAAAACCAGATCAGTGTGTGTATTTTAAATTAATCGTGACCATGTTATTTATTTGGTCTTGTACATGGATGATATATTGTTGATTGGAAATAACAAAGAAATTATCCAGGAATTTAAGACCCAATTTTCCTCCAAATTCGACATGAAAGATCTTGGTGCTGAAAACTATATTTTGGGCATGGAAATTCCCTCTCTTGGTGCTGGGTAAGAAACCCTCTCTTTCACATCTGAGGGAATTCCCTCTAGCAGCATCCATTAATTCGTGACTCAATTTGAAATTCATATTTCGACCCGGACGTTTTCGAGATGCCCCAAAAGGAAGCTTTGGTTAAAAAAGAGTAAGTATGTCGAGGCAATATTGCAGAGTTTTAATATGCATGATAGTAAACGGTGAAGGTTCCTATTCCTGTCGGTGTAAAGTTATATGTTGAATAGTGTCCCAAGACATAGGAAGAGGAAGAGAACATGTATTGTGTTCCATATGCAAGAGAATTCGGTAGCTTGATGTATGAAATGGTTTGTACTAGACCAAAAATTGCACATTTAGTGGGAGTATTGAGCAGGTTTATGTCAAAACCATGGAAGGAGAATTGTACAGTGGTGAAGCGGGTTTTCAGGTATTTGTGTGGCACTAGTGATTACGGTTTGTGCTGCCAAGGAAGAGCAGGATTGGATAGAGTTTTGGACATCCATGGATTTGTTGATGCAGATTGTGTTGGAGATTTGGATCAGAGAATATCTACAAGTGGGTATGTATTTAACCTGTTTGGAGGTGCATTCAGTTGGATGAGAAAGAGACAATCTATAATGGCACTTTCAACTACAGAGGTAGAATACATGGAAGCCACTCATGCAAGCATGTAATCAATTTGGTTTCAAAGATTGTGTTCAAGTATGGGGTTGGTACAACGAGCTATAAGGATAGACTGTGATAGCCAAAGTGCAATTTTATTGGCAAACAACCATGCTTATCATTCAAAGACAAAGCACATTGATGTTCAGTATCACTTTGTGAGGTATATGGTTGAGGACAAAAAGGTGTTGTTGGTAAAGGTGGACACTTTGAAGAATGTTGCAGATGCATTTACGAAGTCTATAAGCACTCATAATTTTTCTTGGTGTAGAGAACCAATGGGCATTGCAGGGCTGGACCAATGACTAAGCTCTCCTATGGCCCCTCGTGGAAAGAAAACAAGAAGTGGGAGAATGTTGGGCCTATTTTCTATTCTTTCCATGACGCAGTAAGGGGGTCACAGGGGGGGCGGAAGCCCCCCTTGTCGGGGGGTTTGAGGGGGGCGGTAGCCCCCCTCTACAGGGTCCGAGGCAGCATCCCAGGGAAAAAAAATTGGACCCTATATTAGGTGGGTGGACCTACCTATGGTTTTGTGTGTGGTTTTCACACATGGTTTTGTACATGATGGTTTTCTGCCCATGGTATTTTGTAGATCCGGTCAAGAGAACTATGGTTATGTTCTAATCCTAGGTTAATGGATTGGGGTTTATGGATGCTTCGGCATGTATATATACGTATTGTAACATTGAAAAGAATATAATGAAAAATCAATCTGGTAGTCCCAGTTTTGGGATCCAGGGGAAAATCTCTGTGTATATTTGTTTTATGTTTTATGCTCTCGCCATTGTTTATTTTCTATTTTTAGAATTTTTATGCAGGTAATTTTTGTACGGGGTTAAAATGTGCAAGCACATCTCCATCATCAAAAATAATAGCATCACACTACAACAATTCATCTCCATGAGAATAAGCATGAAGACTTAGTTTCCAACTCAACTAGTATGCCAATCATCATCTCCATCACATGTAGATATGCATCATCAACCAAACCAATGCCATTGTCTGACCATTGTGAGTACAACATCATACTTTTGACATCAATGCCAACATAACCATCCCAAAGTCAATACAAATAGTGGCAACCATACACATCTAAAGGCATCTAAACATTAGCTAGACTACATAGGTTTGACATCATAAGGATGCCAACATGAGTTAGCTACCATCAAGAACCTATGCCTACATCAGCTAGTTGAAGCCATGCACACCATAATGCCAACACCACAAAATATTATTCTTTACATGGGTCCTCTCATTTAGTTACTTCTCATGCCCACCATGATCAGCACCTTCGGAAAGAACAGGAAAAGAGTAATGGAAAAAGGAAACTTCTCACAATAAATATGGCTTCCAATTATGGTTTACATGGTTGATGAATAATGGTCTTTAATTATTTTTATTTCATGGACTGTTTAGAGTTCTATTTTATTTTCAACATGATTACATGTAAAACACCACATTTTTTATATTTTGATAGACTTTCTAGCATCTATTTCACAGTTTGGTTATAGTATGTTAATTTTGTGGACAACATTACAGTTTCAAACTTTTATAGAAAATGACATGCTATTTTGGGGATATATGAATATGTTTATTGCTAATTCATTTTATTTCTCTTGCTAATTTTCATGAAGGTTGATACAAGTGGTTTTATATGGCATCTTTTATTATGAAAACATTATTTTATGTTGTATTCATTTCTATGGTAAAAGTTGGAAGATGCAAGGAGGATAATTTTTTTTCAGTTTTATGTTTTAATGAGCCAAGGGCACTTTATGATATTGTTGTTTTTATGACATGCATGTACAATGGGAGAAATAACTGAAATATTCTCCAGAATATATATTTTTCATATTACCTCTATAAGAGTTGGGAGTTTTAAAATTTAATCTTAAGTAAATGAGAGGGGTGGGGCAACTACCAAACATTTGAAGATTTAAATTAAAATTTAACTCATCCTTTAGAACACTCCTTTCCCTTATATTAACAAAAAATCATTAAAATAAATCAATAACAAATTCCCCAAGTAGTTGAACTTCCCAACTCTATCAAAGGAATACAAAAGGGAATGGAGTCTATGATGGAAGGGGAGATTGAACTATGAGGAGAGATTCATTCCACGGGGAGAAAAGTGTTGAAAGGAAAATCAATCTTATTCTTCTAAATATTTTCAGAGAATGCAAGCATACTTAATTGTATCAGATTGCCCAAAAGGATTTCTCAAAGTTTTTTCACATCTTGCTACTTCTCTAAATGTTTATATATGATTTCTTGACATTGTAAACATTTTGAATTAAGCTTTCACTGAGATTTTTTGTAGAAACTCACTTAATAGAAAGTTGTACTCACAAATTTTAATAAAAATCGGTCATTTTCTACCATATATTTTTGTGCATAGTTCTCTAAATGATTCATATTTATCAACAATTTGTCATTAAATTTTTCTTTAATTTTTTACTAAATTTTCAACAACTTATCATTAGTGTTTTTGAAGTCTTGTGGTTTTCATAACACTTCTAGTGCGTTGCTTAGTAATTCTTTCATTTTCTAATTGTTGTTATATTTTTTTGCATTGTCAATTTTGTACTAAACTACTATAAATCTTGGCTAAACCTTTTTAGCACTTTATTTCAGCTCTGTACATAATTATTTACTTATCTTTTTTGTTGTAAATTAACTTGAACAATCCCTAAATCCTTCACAAAATTTTGGCATAAAGCATTTGGGCCTAGTCCCGCTATCTCACTTGCCTAGTGAGATTTGAGGGTTTGACAGAGAAGCATAAAAATTTATCTCATCAACATATTTTAGAAACCATAGTTGGACAAAGAGTGATCCTTGGTTTCCAACTAAATATTTGAATAGCAAATGACCATCCAATCTACATGATAACATAATCTTGAAAATCGAATTGATAATCAAAGAGATATTATTCGTTATTTATTTGGATATATTATTGATAACTCTAATAACATTGAATTTCAAAGCTCAAGATATTGAATAACAATAGAAAGAGAGGTCTTATAAAGACAACTCTATGAATGTGAATGTGAACATGTTGCTCGCAGATAATTTTCTTATGACCAATGAGTCCCAGTTCTCTAGGATAATCTAATGAGAAATTCCTAAGCACATTCCATTAACGAAATCCAAATACATAAGGTAATCCTTGAAGTACAGGATTGTCTCCTTTTCCTCCAATGTATAATCGATTCATCCAATACTACCTAACCTACATAGAGATTCATGTCTAGGACTCAAATGTCTATGACATATAGTTCTTCTTCAACTATCTATACATCATCGTCCTCACCCATGATTTCTATTGGAACTTTATATTCATTATTTACTCTTATTTAATCGACAACCAATCCCACCAAGGTAATTTGTAAATATGGACTCTTTCAATTTGAATAAGAAACTAATGTGACACCACGGCATATTCAATCACCTTTAAATTTAAAACATGCTAATGTTCCCCTTCCCAAATTCAAATAGCATCTTCCTAATTTCTCGGTTGATAATATTATTACTGCTAATGAACATTTAATTACTTTTTCTAATCCCTATCATAATATAAGGGCAAGTATCAATTATACTTGTATGCTAATTTTTGCCAACTTTCTTCAAGGAAAAGAAACCACAAACTTCTTCGAACTTCCCCCTAAATCCTTTTTCTTCTAAGAGGAACTATGTTACTAGTTCAAGTACACTTATTGAGAGCCTATGAGTCATACTAATCTCTTAACAAAATATAATAATGTTTCTTCCCCCAAATGGGGGAAAAATTAAATCCTTCAACCTACATTTCATGAAGTTATATAATCAAATATGTGAGATCATCTAGCATCAAAATCAGGCTACAATGATGCATTATTATAGTGCACTACCCCCTCCTTATCGTTAGTGGATTGAGGAGAAAATTTTTGATAACTTAGAATCATTCCTCCATATTTTCTTGGCGTATGAAGAAAAGTTATGTCGAGTTGGCCTTCCTTTAGAGGATCATACTAATAAATTTGACATGTCTTCAATCCTCCAACTCATGCAAGACATGAGAAACAAGATGATTACTTTTGAAAGGAGATTTTATACTCAACCCTATTTGAGGCCTCTTCCTCAGCTCATATTCATACTCCCTAACAAACTTATCAACTTAATACCCTTTTCTCTCCTCCATGGTGCAATTTCTGTGAAGAGTACCATGATAAAAACAAATGCTAAGTTAATAAATACACAAGAGAAAGGAGTATTTGGAAAAAGATTTGATCCCATAGTGGCTACCTTGGATTACACTGAAAATGATGAATGCTTCCCTATTGAAACAAGGAATGATTTGAGGGTGCACACTACAAAGAAATAATCTTTTAAACATTTTGAAATTCATAATACTTCAAATCGCTTATTTTCTCGATCATCTATAAATAATTCATCCTCCTCCCAAATTGTAAATTTTGTGACCTCCTCTTCGAGCTTACCCAAATTCAGTATCCTCAAGAAAATGGCCAACATCAAAGTTGATGTTTCCTTGCTTAACATGGTAGTTATTCCCAAACAACAAAGGAAACTAAAGAAATTTCTTGAAGGGAAAATGCCTATTCCAATAAAATATCTCGAAATGCAACAAGAAGAAGAGACTCCTCAATAGAAAGTTTACATTGTGCATAATCCTCGTAGCTTTCCCAGAAGCCCTCCTTTTTATGTCTCCATTAAAGTACATGATAAAATAGCACTTGTTTTTTAGTTTATGGAGGTTCAAGTTCCAACACGATGCCAAATATCATAATGGAATATTTCATGCTATGGTCTTTAGAAGAGACTCCTAAAAAATTTCGTGCACTTAATAATTCCTTGCAAGAAACTATTTGTGAGATCAAATATCTCACCCACATTATTTGGGCACATCCAGAAATTAGAACTACCTATAATATAGAAGTCATAGATATGCAAGTCAAAAGCTATTCCATTATCTTAGGAAGAGATTAGAAAATGAGAATAGTTGGTTACTCGACATCTAGAACGGCATAGTTTTCAAACAAGGTTGAATCACACCATACATTGAAGGCTTACCCCAGTCACATGTTAATTACATTAACGAAGAAATCATTATATATTCCCTCTTCATTAAGGAAGATATGCCACCTTTTCATGAACTTCGTCATGAAGATCAATTCTAGCACTTACATTTCGATGGTGCCTCTTCCAATGAAGGAAATGGTGCATGCATTGTATTTCACTCTTCTCATGGGAAAATGCATCAATATCCATACAAACTGGAATTCAATTGCACTAATAATATTTCAAAATATGAATCTCTTCTTTTAGGTATTGAGCAAGCTCTTTCTTTAGGATGTAAATATATTACTGCTTTTGGTGACTTAGAGCTGATTTTTAATTTAGTTAGAAAGGTATATTCTTCTTCAAATAAATTTTTTAAGTGATATATGCAAGCTACCTGGAAAAAAATATTTAAGCTTTTAGCCTTTAGCGTTACTCACTTTCACATATATCTGAATGCTTTAGTCGATAACTTGGTTGCTTATGCCACGATCCTTCTCACCAAATTTTACCTGAAAGACCTAATTGCATCCTCTAATCTCTTTACTGGCCCTATCCCCAAAATAATGAGGAAGATTGGAAGGTATTTTCTAATGATGAAATCATATGTGCTTTCATCCATAATTAGCCCTAAAATCATAAGGATATAATCTCTCTCAAAGATAACAAGTATCTGAATATGATATCCCCCCATAAAACTCTTTCTCTCTAATTGATTTGTCAAATATAAAAAAGGAGAATAAAGAGGAATATAAATGTAATGTAAGTGAAACTATCTTAGTCAACATAGGGATCCCTGAGGAATGCAATTTATTACAAATTAGGGACCAACATACTAAATAATAAAAAGAGAGGCTCATTACTCTCATCAAATAGTTGTTTGATGTCTTTTCTTGGTGCTATAAGGATTTTCGTGGTTTTTATCATGGCATCATACAATGCACAATTCCCATTAAGGATGATTCTAAGCTAGTTCGGAAAAGGAAAAGAGTAGTCAACCCTCCCATGGAGGTACAGAAAATAACTTGAAAAAATGCTTAATGCTCAAATCATTTTTCCTATAAGTATTCTAAATGGGTAGCCAATTTGGTCCTGATCATAAAGAATAATGGGGACATTAGCTTGTGTGTTGACTATCATGCATTAAATAAAGAAAGTGTCAAGGAAAATTTTCCCTTACCTACTATGGATCAGATACTTCAGTAGGTAGCAAGATTTGAAATGATGTTTTTTTTGGATGGCTTCTCTAGTTATAACCAAATTTGCATTAAAAAAGCATATAACTATAAAACCACATTTACAACTCATTAGGGAACTTTTGCATATGAATATATGTCATTTGGGCTTATAAACATAGGTTCCAAATTTCAAAGAGCTATGTAGATAGCCTTTGATGACATCATCAAGAAGATAATCCAAATCGATCTTGATGATATGACTATTTACTCTAAGTTTGTGCTAATCACTTTCATCATCTAAGGTGAGTATTTTTTTAGGTGTAGAAGGTTTGGCATTTTCTTAACCTTAAAATATTTTTGTTTGGGGTAACTACAAGGAAACTGCTTGGGCACATCGTTTCAGAGGCTAGTGTAAATATTAATCCAGAAAGGGTTAAAGCAATTAAAAATATCCCTCCCATAAATTCTAAAAAGGAAATACAATCTTTTATGGGGAAAACATTTTTTTTCAAAGATTCATTAATGATTTTGTAAATATTGTGAAACCAATACATAACCTTTTGAAGCAGGATCAAACCTTCAGTGGGATAATGTTGCTCAGTAGGATTTCTTTTCCATTAAGGAATCCATTGCAACCGCACCTGTTCTCGCAAAGCCTAACTTTGCCAAAGATTTTATAATAGACACCAATGCTACAAAGGGGGTCATATCTAGTATCCTTATGTAGAAAAATGATCAATGTGATGAGAATTTAATTTCCTTTGTAAATCAAAGCCTCTCTGATGATTAATTTAAATACTCACTCATTGAAAAGCACACTTATTCTTTAGTTAAGGAACTTTAAAAATTTAGGCATTATATTCTAGGCAAGCATATAGAGGTAAGATTCCCTTTACATGTTGTAAAAAAATTTCTTCCATAAACTCTTATTTCTGGTAAACTCACCCATTTTCTTGCCAAATTTTAGGAGCATGATTTGTCAATCATTATATCTAAAACAATTAAGGGACGACACCTTGCACTTCACTTGCCTCAACATCCTAAACCAAGTGAGCCTGATAATAATAATGAATCCTACCCTGCACTTTTTCTTATCAATGGGTGTAAAATTGACGTATTCATTCACCCATGGTATAAGGTCATAATGTATTATTTATAAAACCAAAAATGTCTTGAATATTTTGATAGATTCCAGCATAGAGGGTTGTGGTTAGAATCTTCAAAGTACTTAATCCTTGATACTATGTTATACCTGATCTGAAATTGGAGTAGGTGATTTCTTCCTATTTTCTAAAATCAAATAAAAACAAAAATAGGATTGTGTTGATGCTTTGCAAGATAAAATGGGTCTTGAACAAACAGGTTTTTCCAATGTATCTTCAATTCATGAATTAGTATTCACATGTAACTTAACATAAGCAACATAACATCACATAATTCATGCAACCATAATGAAGAGATAAGAAATGAATTGTTGATGGAGTTCACCCCTCTTGGGCTACATCTCCAGGCCTACTAACATAGCTAGACCACTCATATATTCAATAGAAAAATTGGAGTACATAAACAGTTAATTGAAAATAAACATGTGGATATTACCTCTAGAAGGTATTTTTCTCTTGCAAATAACTCTTACAAATAGAAGCAAATCAAAGCATCTCCTACGAAGATGTCATACTCCAACTGAAATGACCTAAATGAGCATGTGAGCACTTCAATTCCACATTAAAGCACATAAAAAAACTTTCCTCAACATAACATAATGAGAAAAGTGAACCCGAGATGAACCTTGCATGTTACAGTGGTTGTGTTAGACTTATGAAGGTGAGAATACCCCTACAAGGCCTTCTCCATGCCCAAACACCTTCCAAAATTACTTCCAAACCCTAGTTTATCCATACACCTTTGATCTCAAACCTGCAAAAATACTACTCAGATGTTCTCAAATCAGAAATTAGAAGTCACCAATGGATTCATAACATCCAAAAACCCCTAACTGCACTCTTTCTGAGCTCAATTTGGCCAAAAACTCC